>CP126893.1:66450000-66777500 GCA_030440675.1 Furcifer pardalis
TGTTATGAAAGTAGCCAGCAGGTGGATGGAAAATTAAGTGACATCCAGTATTTGTAAATATGCAATTAAATAAGTCACGTGGCCTCCATCAGATAACAAATGTGCGTAGTCTCGTGAGACCAAAGGCTTGTCCAGAGGTGGGGAAACTGCGGCCTAGAGGGAAGCCTGGGCTTCTGGAAATTGAAGTCCAAGGACACCTGGAGGCCCATGGTTGAGAAACCCTGGCTTAGAGGAAACAGGCTAGCCCTCGAGGTGTTCTGGAACTTCAATTCCCAGAAGTCCAGGCTCCCCTCGAGGGCACAGGTTCCCCACCCATGGGATAGAGGAAATGTTTGGTGGCTGTACCTCTGTGGGCTCCTGTTGATATTGAGGCTCACAAGGAGAAGCAGAGGATGGCTGGGAGAAATAAATGGCACTAGGGGAAAACACCCATATACTGAACACTTTCAAGAAATAATAATTATCATGTGCCATCAAGTCAATTCTGATTGATGGTAAACCTTTCCCAAGGGTTTTCTATGTAGAGCATGTTCAGAAGTATTTTATCATGCCCTTCTTCTGGGGACAATTGTGAGACAGTGCAGTTCACCGAAGGTTACACAGACTGCTCTTCTCCCAGGAAACATATATAAATTTTGTAAGATAGTGTTTTGGTCTTGGTGTGTGGAAGGGAGAAAGGCACGCATACATTCTGTATTGGGTGAAGCAGAAGTTCTAACTTGTGGAAATTGGAAAGATCCTGGGAGGCACAGCCTTGTTTCCTTCCACTGCAAGCTTTGCCTTATGGTCTGATACCTGGGGTGGGGATGGCTGTATCCTCTTTTCTAGGCCCAACCTGTCACATTTGACTGTGGAGCTTCATGCTGCCAGACGGGCCCCACACCAAGGGTTGCTCTTGATCCTGAAGAGTGAAGGAGCTGCCCAATGGATGGTTCATCCCTACCACCTCACCGGCAAACTGCATGTACTGGTATGAGCTGGAACTGCATTCTTTCCCTAGCAATTGATGGTTGGGGTAGATAATCTACAAAAGCAGCATAGAGACATACCTACAAGCATATATGAAAATGCATCTGTATGTAGACTTGCAGCCTTACCACTGTCTTGTATAGCCTGGTCTCCACCATCATCCAACCTCCTTTGATCAGTTTTATCCACAGGTTCACCACCCTTTTTGCTACATAGAACCAAGGGGCTTGTCTCCTTGTTTAATACAGAGTTATTTCCACCTAGCAAAAAAGTCCAATTGCCATTCAAGAATCCTTTCTAGATACCCACATGTGATTCTTTGAATCACTTCCTGTTTGAACCACTTGTGGCTCTTCTACATTTCTGTGCTCCATACGTGGCACTTGGTCTTGTTTTTCTTCCAGGCTTCACATAAAGTTGTCGTCAGCAGCACAGATGCAGACTCACTGCTGATGGTGACCCAGCGTACCTCTCCTGGGCTAGCTCAAGCTCAGGACCCTTTGCAGTATGCCAATGAACAGAAACTGCCTGCATTTACATCCTACACAGAGGCTGAGCGGGTGAACCGGTTTCTCCTCCTCGTTGGGATGAATGGTAGGTGACATATGGAAGGCTAGTTAGGCATGAGTGAGGAATATGTCCACCAGAGCATTGATTCTCAAACTCTGTGGCTGTCCAGCTGTTTTAGACTTCATCTACATGGATTCCTGACCACTGACCAACATCTGGGAGTTGAAGTCCAAAGTACCTGGAAAGCTAAATTTGAGAAGCAGGTTCCTGACTAGCATTTTATATGCCTGTCTTGCAAATTGGTACTCCAATTTCTTGATTAGTTTCTTCCTCTCCCACCAGAAGGTGGGATAGAAGACAAAATAGTGATTTAATAAAGCTTTCATCTAGGAATGCATCAGATTTTTCACCTCTAAAGGTTTTAAGCATCAGACTTCCAATCCTGTAGCAATTCCTGCATTATATGTCAATGTAGTCACATCCTAAGTGGGATGACTGGAGCAGCACCATCTTGTGCTAGAATTCATATGCATGTCACTTGAGTGATTGATGAAAGAAACAATCTTTTAACTAAGCAGATAGGAATGGTTTATGTCAGGGCTGCCCAAACATTTTGGGCCACGGACCGGTCATGTGGTTCAGTGGACCGGTCATGTGGTTCAGCGGGCTGGTTGTGTTTCAGTGGGCCGGTCGCATGGTTCCTCCCACTGGAAGCAGAAGTAAAATGTACCTTGCAATCTGTTTTGGAACAGGATGAGATAGATTTTTAGGCTGCCATTTTCTCTGCTTAAACCCGGGGTGCCCAAACTATGACCCATGGGCCGGATCCAGACCCTGACACAAAATCATCTGGCCCACACCGCCCTTGTCACTCCTGGAAGCAGAAGTAAAACATACTTATATGGGCATGTTTATTATTATTCCCCAAGGGTGGCACAGGCTGGATGAATCGATGTCAGGGGGCAGATCTGGGCCATGGGCCGTAGTTTGGGCACCCTTGGTTTATGTGGTACATAGTACAGCCTCACTCTTTTGCAACTGTTTCCTCCTTTGCAGAGGCCTCACTTGTTCTGCCAGAGGATTTCAAGGTCTTGAGGTCTTTCTTTGTGCCTCCCCCCCTGAGACTCGCAGTTGAGACTGAGAACTTCCCTGAGGCTTCCACAAGTGTCTGGGAAATGAGCCAGGCGTTCTTGGGAGAAGAGGTTCCTATTCTCCATCCACTGCCTGTCATCACGACAGAAAGCATGGCATCTACTCCGTGTTCCGCTGAACATCAGAAGCCTCCTCAAGAAAAAGAAGACCCCCAGGGCGTGAGTAACCAAGCTGGTCATCTCCAGATGGTCAGAGTTTCCTACCTATCTACCTTGCAAATTCAAGTGGATGGGATGGATATGCAGATATTCTCCTCTCCCTGAAGGACAACTATGCAAGTTGACAGCATGAATATGTGAAGCTGGTTTATGCTGTGTCAAATGTTTGATTCAGCTGGCTAGATCCAGTGTGCTTTGCTGAGACTGGCAATGATGCTTTATTGTCCCAGGCAGCGGCTTTTTCCAGCTTTCTTTTACTTTTCATTAGAAAGAACTACTTCACTCCATGATTTCTCCCGCTTTCTCTGGGCTGTATTTGCGACTATGATTCTTTTCATACCAAGGTCCAGACAATTTTGGCTTTTAGTTTTCTACTAGGGTTTGTTCCTGGCAGATGGCCTTTAATCCAAATGCCCAGAGGCTCTCTCTACATTTCTCTTGGCCACCATTTATCTGTACTCAAGCACTGGCCTGTATTTCTCCTACAGGTCTCCTGTATCTCCTCACCTTCAACATGGGCCTCTTCCCCAGAAGCCACCATGGCCTTCCAGGACCTTCCTTTCCATCATGCCAATGTCTTGCTCAGCCTAGAGGTCTACAACTCTGACTCTTTTGTCAAGCAACCTGGACCCTGTACAGTCTCAGCCAACAGTCGTATTTTTGTGGAGGTAAAGCAGATATTTAAGGTTATCTAAATGAGTCCCAATAGCTGACTAGATAGCTCAGTTGTTTAGGCAGAGGTTGGGAGTTAAATTTCCCACTGTATTTCCTGAAAGAAGATCTATTCTGTGTAGCCACTGGCAAGCTGCATAGTCTTTGGGTGCCTCCCAGAAAAAAGGAATGTTGAATCACTTCTCTATAGTCTCTGCCTAAAAATCCTAGAAAATATTGTAGTAAACCAGAATTGACTTTCTGGCATGCAATTATTAAATGAATCCAAGACACTGTGGCTTCCAGACATTTTTGCAGACCCACTGGTGTTTATTTTATCCCCCCAGGCTTCCTTGGCTACATATGACTTGTGTGTTGGCTTCACCATCTGCCAGTGCTTCATCTCCCCCTCTTCTGATTCTTCAGTGACCTCTCTGTACTTGTTGATCCAGCATGGCTGTGCTGTTGATACCCATGTGAATGTTTCAGAGTCAGAGCAAGCAGTCCAGGGTCAGGCTTTGCCTCCAGGATACCAGGAACGTCAAAGACTGAGCTTTGTGCTCCAGCCCCACTTCAATGACTCCATTCAGTTCTTGCACTGCCGCCTGATGCTCTGCAGCAGGAAGACTCAAGATGGCAGCCAAGCCATGGGCCCAATCCCTAAGGTCTCTGGAAATTGCCTAGTGGCAATAAACTGTTCATATCTCCTCTAAGAGTAACACTAAAGATTTAGTAATCTGTCAAGATTGGAAAGCCTTCTAGAATAAGAGTGGGCAACTGAGACCCTCCAGATGTGTTTGGGTTGTGTCCCTCATAATCTCTCACAGTTGGTTGTGCTTCTGCCTGTGGATGATGAAAATTATACCCCCCCCCCCCCAAAAAAAAAGACAAAGATCTGGAAGGCCATAGTTGCTCAGTCTTGTTCTTTAAGAGGCTGATTTGTACCAGTGTGTTGATTTCTCTGTTCCTCTCTCCCCATTCCCCTGGACACCTGGAGACTATGGGGCTGTGGTGGCTCAGTGGTTAAGAAGCTCGCTTTGTTAGCTGGAAGGCTGGCAAGTCACTAGTTCAAGATTTGTGTACTGCATCACGGATTGAGCACCCGTCTTTGTCCCAGCTCTTGGGGATATGAAAGGAGCCACATCAGGCGTGCCCTGAGCAGAGTTTCTCCAGCAAAAGTTCTTTCAAACCAGAATAATTTCTGACATGAAAGTATTATTATTCCCCTGAGCAATTTTCCATAATGAGCTTCTTTTACATGAAGGAGTCGGGAACCAAACCTAAGTCTTTCTCCCCTCCCACTAAGTTATAGCCCTTCCCACAATTGCTGCTGTAAGGGTGATGCCCAAGGGTGGGGTTGACATGTCAAGCTGAGACTAAGGAGATCAGGTTCTAGTCTTCCTTAGGCCATGAAACTCAGTGAACCATCTTGGGCCAGCCAAGATGTGCATGCTTATTTTTATTTTATTTTATTATTTTATTATATTTTATCTGGCCCCGCCCACAACATCATGATGTCATACAGTAAGCTCCGTCCACACTGTGATGATGTCATGGTGGAGTAGTAAAATTTTTGACATCCCACCACTGGGCAACTGGAAGCTTGTTTAGACCAAGTTAATGGCCTTTTAGGCTTCCTCCACATGAGTAGTTCACTTTTTGAATAATAAGAATTACAGTAATACCTCGGAAAACGTTTACCTCGGATAACTCTAAAATCACATAATGTTAAGTAATCTTGGGAGGAGAATTGGATCGAATAACATTAAGGTCCTATGGGATGGATCGGATAACAACCACTAAAGCCTGTGCGGTTACAATGTATGTCTATCGAGCTTTAACGTTATCCGATTCATCCCATAGGATTTTAACATGGATCGGATAACTCTAAAAATCGGATAACACCAAGACTTGTGGAACCAAGTCTTAGCATTATCCGAGGTATTACTGTATATGTTATGAAGTGGGGGGGGGGGATCAGAAATTTAGAGATGCTTAGGTGGGGCATAACCTAAAAAAGTTTGGGAACCACTGTGATAAAGTGCCTTGTGTTAGCCTGAGATTCTCCAGGGCTGATGTGACAAAGGCAGACTCCTTCCAAAGAGAGAAGGGGCCTAAGCTCAGGCTGTTTCCTGTCACTGGGCTGAGACTTTCTTTTGAGATGGATCTATGTTTCAGTGCCAGCCCAAGAATGAAGCTTGCAAGGGAGAAGAAGGAGAACTGGCCAGTGGCCGCTTTCAGCGCACCATCACCAAGGCCATTATAGTGACTATGGAGACTCCACTCAGAGCGGCTTTCCCAAGTCAGAGTTCAGGTAGGAAATTTGGCTTCGGTTCCAGAGAGAAGCTGGATGTGGACTGTTGCACAGTTTGGCCTTCTTGACTCCAAATTGGATAGTGGTGTAACTTTTGTTTGGGAGGATTGTCCCACAGAGTCCATGTCTCTTAAATCAGGATATGAAAGGACCAGTTGACTAGATGGTATTGTAGATGCAATAGGCACAGAGCTAGGCGGGCTGAGGAAGATGGTGGAGAACAGGGGTGCCTGGCAGACAATGGTCCATAGGGTCGCAAAGGGTCGGAGTTGACTGTGCAACTGAACAACAACAACACTACTTGTTCTGTGCCAAGAAACAAAGGAGATAATGCGGAGCAGGAATGTCTCTGGTTTAAAAATAATTTTGAATATTAGTTGTTTTTTTAAATTATTCATTTACAGTGGGATGTTTTCAGTTGTTAAATATTTGCTAACAAAGGAAATTAGCCATTTGATCCATGTTCAAATTATAAAAAATGCAAAGAATGCAGGAGGGAGGTGATACCTTTTGTCATGAAACGACACATTTTCTCATGCTTCCTAAGGCTTGAAATTGCAATTTCTTAGCTAGGCCTCAAAATCCATTTTTCTCTCTGTATTCCTCACAAGACTGTCACGAGTTGGCTTGTTGACATTACAGTGTTCCTGTGCTGTTATCTTTCTAGCTAGCTGAGTTTCATGTTTTGTCTTTACATGTATGTAAACAACTATTGTTTTGAGAATATTTTTCTCTGTTACTTGATTGGTTAAGGCTAACCCACCTGACCGCAGATCCTTCATTTTGCAGAGAAGTTAGTTAGTTCGTCTCTGTTTCTCAATGGCTTAAGCCCCTGGCTATGGTATGGGATTACTCTTTTCTTTTCACTATGATTACCTAACGAACTTGGACTGTTTTTATTGGACTGATTCTTTGTTATGACCTTTTAATCTACGGTTTTTCCATGGACTTTGTTACACGAATCTGAAGAATAAAGCAGCTGTTTCTCTTTGAAAATTGTTGTTCTTTGAATAGCACACACACACCTACGCTACACTACTAAGAAGAAGCCTCCCTGTGTTTTGCTCTATGCTGAACTTCCTTACTGCCTGAGCATAATAAGTGTTCCTTTCAAGCGGCTCAGCTCTTCCAAAGGTGAGGCAAGGGTTAAGTTCCAGTTAAAATGGGCAGTATGCCCAGGAACTAAAGGGAGGACCCTTGCGATGGAACGGCTGAGAGTCCGACACCTTTATCGCATCACTAAAAAAACACCATGTTGCGTGAGCTTTCGAGATCAAGGTCTCTTCATCAGGCAGGCATTAAATTATTAATGAAAGTTCATGGCATGGTGTTATTGTGCCCTGTGGAGTAGGAGGAGCAAAGCACCCAGCTTCCTGTGGGGGCGGGTAGGAAAACACCATGAAATCTTTTGCTGTTTGTCCAACATGCATTTCTATGAAGAAGCACCTGGCCCAATGAAAGCTCGCACAGCGTTGGGTTGGTTGTTGCTTTTTAGTGATCCAGTAAAGGTCTTGCCTCACTCCTGCATTCTTTGCATTTAAAAAAAATATTCGCTGTTAACTACCTAGGGAATTCCTTAGAGAATAGGCAGCACGTGAAGTTTTTGAAATGGGTACATATGCTCTTCTTTTTTTTAAAAAAAGTCTCGTTTTTGGCAGATTCACTCTTATTCCTTTTTGTAGATAATTTCCTGGCCAATCAGCAAGGAAAGGCGCTGAAGAATGGCATCCACCCACGGAAGACACAGCTGGCCCCAAGTATATGACTTTTCCCTTACTGTCTCTTTAGCCTTATTTGCCTGAGATTTGGGAGTCTGGTACCCCTTCTAGACTGAGGCACCATCTCTAGATGCCGAGTCTAGGAAAAGCAAGGTCATGGGTTCTTCTGGCAGTGTTTTATTCTTTCTCTTTCATTCTCTCTATCCAGGGTTGGAGATGATGATTGTCTCCAAGGGGCTGGCCTAAAACATGTTGGAATGTGAGTCAAAGCAGCCAATGGCTGCCCTCCCCCAAGCATGTACTACCCAAAGCCAGCCTGGTTCTTTTGGTTTCTGTGAAGCTGGGGATGGTGTAACAAAGACCAATTTTCTGTCTGTTCATGACGACCCAGCTGTGCTGCCTAAGGTGGCTGCTTCACTCTCCCTGATGCTCTGAGCAGAGATGATAGGAGTCTTCTTTTGTTTCTGAAAGTAGGCTGGAGTGAAATTGTTCACCCTGGGTCTTCATTTGGTTTCTCTCTGTGGTGCTAGTGAGCCATCAAGTCCCCTCAAATGTACGGCTATCCTTTAAATGAGATACTTTCAGAATGCCCTTTCATTTATAGCTCAGCTCTTCAAACTCAAGGTTGTGGCATCTTTTGTGGTGTCAATCCATGGAGTAAGCTCCAAAATATCTTTCTTTCATCCTTCCCGTTTGTTGTTGTCTTCAAATATTTCCTAGCATTACTGTTTTTGTAACTGGATCTTGTCTTCTCTTTGTGTCCCCAAAGTATAAAAGCCTCAGTTTCATCATGTTTGTCTCTAGAGAAATATCAAGCTACGTTTGACCTAGGACACTTTTGTCATTTGGTGCTTCAGGTTATCTGCAAAGCTCTCCTCTAGCACCATAATTGGTTCAAATTTTAAAAAAATTCACGACCATACTTTCACATCCGGATATAATAGCTGGAAATACAATAATGCTGATTATGTTGACGTTGGTTTCCACTGACACATCCTTATATTAGTTTCTTTGTAGATCCTATGCCAAGTCTCAGTCTTCTTCTGGTTTCTTGGCTGCATTATCCATGTGGCTTAATCAGTTTCTCTGAAAAGAAAAACACATTGTGCTCTACATGGGGCTGCCCTTGATGACCATTCGGAAGCTTCAACTGGTCCAGAATGCAGCTGCCCGGGTGGTGATGGGCTGTGGGCGGTATGCACATGCCTCGCCTCTGCTTCGGGAGCTGCACTGGTTGCCGGTTTGCCTCCGGGTGCAATTCAAGGTGCTGGTTATCACCTTTAAAGCCCTATATGGTAGTGGGCCAGGATACTTAAGAGACCACCTCACCCCAAGAACATCTGTCCATCCCACCAGAGCGGACCAGAGAGGCTCTCTAGTTGTTCCATCAGCCAGAGAGGCACATCTCTCTAGCAGCAGGAGGAGGGCCTTCCCTGTGTCTGCTCTGGCCTTATGGAACCTCCTGCCAAAGGAGCTACGTCTCCAGATGGAGTTGCTGTCCTTTTACGAAGAACTTAAAAACATGGCTGGCGGGACAGGTATGGGGTCCTGGTGGTCCCATGACCCCAGCTCACTGGTTAGTTTGAGCTCCCTCTCTCCCCTGGTCTTTTAATTTAAATTTTTAATCTTATCTTTGGGACTTAATTTTTAATCTTTTAATTATGATAATTAACTGATTTTTTAAAAATTTTAAAATCTTGAAAATTTACATTTTTATAGTTGGGATCCTGGGATGATGGGATTGTATTGTATTGTGTGGTTTTTTTTATGGTGTTGTAGACCGCCCTGGGTTACCCTGGCGAGGAGGGCGGTATAGAAGTATGAAAAATAAATAAATAAATAAATAAAATTGTTTCTTCTTCTCTGCAGCAGTAGCTTCAGCAGCAGCCCTGGAACTCCCAGCTGTAGTTGGCATAGCCTTTTCTGCCTTCTTCATCGGCATATCCCTCACTGGTGGGATCTGGTTCATTCATTCTCAGACAGGTAAGTGTAATAATAGTGCTCATAAGCACATGGAAGTGCCTCTCATTTATTGGCCAACCTTTTGTAAACAAGGACTAGTTACTGTTCCAAATGGAAATGTTAGAATTGTGGAATATGCCATCTGCCTACTCCCATGCCTTGATGCAGGTGTGGATGTCACTCTTTCCAATGAGATGTCAATTCTCCAAGAAGAGCAGGTTCATGGCACTTTCCTTCCACTTTATTCTAGAAAAACCTCTTCCCAAATCTGTAATAAATTCTATGAGACTGTTCCTGTGGCTATTGCACAATCAGAACAGACAGGCTCCTGAGTTTAGGAAATTTGACACAGGAAGGCAGTAGATGAAGAAGAGTTACTCAGTGACATGCATTCAGTGGTACAATGAAGCCAGGGTACTTTACTTTCTCAGAACTTTTGCTTCCCTGCAATCCTCATAGTGGCTGGAAGTTATTGAGGAAGAGTGAATTGTGGCAAGCCATCTCTGTTGTAATACAAAGTATTTGAGGGTGGTTTGATTTTGAATGGTAAATAATGATTCCATAGATTTACTAACGACTTTGTCCCTGTGGGAAAATAGCAGCTAAAACTAATGCATTGATAACAGAGTGATCCAGATGCCTGCTTGCGTTTTTGGGTGGAGGACTATGGAGACTGTCCTGATGAGCACATGGCACATCTGAATTTACCACTACACTGCTGCATGTATTATTTATATTATTTATTTATTAAATTTAATACCCCGCCCCAATCGGGAGAACCCGACTCTGGGCGGCCCACAATCAGAATAAAACAAGAATAAAACAAGAATAAAACCATCACTAAAACGTCAAAGTTAAAATAATCGGAAGATTAAAACAACACAGGGATAGATACCAATAAAATCCCGTGATCCAACCCAGGGGGGGCAGTCCTTAAATGAGCCACTTGGTATGGGAGCCCATGGTCCCGGGTCCCCAAATCTGTCCCGCCAGCCAGGTTTTCAAGCCCTTTCGGAAGGGCAGGAGCTCCGTCTGAAGGCGCAATTCGGTGGGCAGGAGGTTCCAGAGGGCTGGGGCGAACACGGAGAAGGCTCTCCTCCTAGTACAGGCGAGGTGCGCCTTCCTCGCCGAGGGAATAACAAGGGAGCCTCTCCGATCCGCCCTGGTGGGCCGGGCAGATGTTCTTGGGGTGACGCGGTCTCTTAGGTATCCTGGCCCACTACCAAGTTTTCTTTCAGTGAGGTATTAAAGCAGGTGGAAGAGGTCAACAAAATGATGTCCAGATACCATGTGGGATTAGAGCAGGCATCCTCAACCTACAGCTCGTGGGCCAGCCCCAGCCCCTGAAACCATTTCATCCGCCCCCAACACCATCCTTGTTCCAATCGCTGCCTGGAAGCACTGAAAACCTGCTAAAATGCACATTTTCATCTGTCCCTGATGCCCTCCTCATTCCCACCACCAGCTGGAAGTGCCAAAACCCAGCAAAAACGTGCATTTTGGGAGTTTCTCATGCAAGAAATACACTGAAGTTGCACAAGAATGCACCAAAATCATGCATTTTCATGCGAGAACTCACGCAGAAACACGTGATAGGCCCAAGCAGCCATGCTGAGAGGAATGATTTGGGCTCCACCCTGAAAAGGTTGAGAAAGCCTGGATTAGAGAATGATGGTATAGCCTTCTGTGATCTATGATGCAACAGCTTAGATGTAGAATGGTATCATTCATGTGGAAACGCCTGGGCTTTGGGTTGGGATGGGGTGTCTAAACATATTTGGTTTTCAGTATACTGTGACTAGTAGAGTACTATGAGATGTATGTTCTTTGCATAATTATATATTCAAGAATTATCCACTCCACCATTGAGAAAGGGGAAAGAGGTGACAATAAAAGAGCAAATGGTTGCAAGACGGACAAAAAGGGAGAGTCAGAAGGAGAGGAATTTGTATGCGCAATTGACCTGATCATTATCCACAAGCAGCTATGCCTTCTTGTGCTCCTGCTGCTGTTCATGCTTTCATCAAAACAAAGAGATATAGAAACTGCATTTTTTAGATTTTAATGTCATTCTTGAACTCTTAGGTGATACAGAAATCAGGAAGAGGAGCCAACCTGCCACAGAGAGAGGTGAGGCAGGCCATTGGTCTTTGTCAAACCTGCCATAGTAGCAAATGTATTCTGACCCTCATTTTGTCTCAATCTCTGGTTTGGAAAGAATCTGTGCTGTTGACAGAATGAGAAACTTCCCTTGGTTTATTTATTATTTGTCATCCATCCATCCATCCATCCCACTTGTACCCTGCCCATCTGGGACATCTTCCCTATACATTTAAAAAACCCCACTTAAAATCACATAATAAAAGTACCAGACCTTACTAACGGCAGAAAAAGCCCAGCAAGAAACCTTACATTAGACAGATGCTGACCTTCTCAAAAGCCTCCCTGAACAGAAGCAATTTAAGCTGCTTTCTACATGCCAACAAAGATGCAGCCTGTCGCAATTCCACCGGGAGGGAATTCCATAGAGTTGGTACTCCCACTGAAAAGGCTCTTCTCCGGGTCTTAACCTTCCTTGCCAGTTTCGGCGTCAGCACCAAGAGCTGCCCTGCCTGGGAAGATCGGGTGATGTGGGATGATGTTCTAAGAGGGAGATGCTCCTCCATGTAGGAAGCTCCCAAAACGTTTAGGGCTTTAAAAGTTAAAACTAACACTTTGAATGTGATACGGAAAGAAATGGTTATCGTGTTGGCAGATCGCCTAACAGCCCTGTTCCAGGTGACTAGGTCTCTCCTTTGTAGGGGGTGGGGGGGATCTGACCCCGGATGGCAGGGGTCCGTCGAGGAGTTTGCTGATTATCTGGAGGATAAAATCACTCAGATTCGCTCAGGGTTTAACTCCAGGCTTAACATTGTATCACGGGAGTTGGCCAGGAGCCAGTCTTGCCAGGTTATCTGGGATCATTTTGGCCCGATTGACCCTGATGAAGTGGACAGGATCCTGCAGAGTGCACATGCCACTGCCTATGAGTTAGACCCATGTCCGGCCTGTCTTGCGAAAGCGGTTTTTTAGACCAGTTTTTTAGAGGTGGCTAGGGTGTGGATGGGGGACAACGGACTACAGCTGAATCCCGGCAAGACTGAGTGGCTGTGGGTGAGGGGACCTGGTCCTCATAAGGAGTTATCACCACTGGTTTGGGATGGGGCATCATTGCCCCAATCCGACCTGGTGCGCGACCTGTGGGTCTTCCTGGACTCGTGGCTTCTGCTCCAGTAGCAGGTTAAGGCCATGGCCAGGAGGGCCTTCGTGCAAGTGCGTGTTATTAATCAATTGCGCCCACTCCTGGACCAGGAGGCCCTGCTCACAGTCACCCATGCCCTGGTCACCTCCTGTTAGGACTATTATAATGTGCTCTATATGGGGCTGCCCTTGATGACCATCAGTTAGTCCAGAGACTGCAGTTGGTCCAGAATGCGGTGGGCCATGCAGTGGTGGGGTGTAGTCATTTCGCCTGTGCCTTGCCACTGCTGCAGGAGCTGCAATGGCTGCCTATATGTCTCCGAGTACAATTCAAGGTGCTGGTTGTCACCTTTAAAGCCCTTCATGGTAGCCGACCAAGGTTCCTTAGGGACCACATCATCCCTAGGACGGAAAAGGGCCTTCTCGGCCATAGCCCCCACACTATGGAACCTCCTCCCAGTAGAACTATGCCTCCAGGCCCAGTTGATACCATTTGGGAAAAAATTGAAGCTGTGGTTGGCAAAATGGGTCTGGAGGCTGGGATTGTCAACAAGCTCACCTTTCTGGCTCGTCTGAGGCTCCCCTCTCCTGTAATTAATTTTTTAACGTTAAGGTTTTGTAGATTTTATATTTGATTTTAGATAGTAAACTTGTGTACACCACCCAGAGACCATTGGAGAGAGATAGAGAGATAGAGATTGAAGCTTTCGTGCCAGAGGAAGCCCCATGTAGAGAGCATTGCAGTAATCTATACGAGAGATTACCAGCAAGATAACCAGTGTTGTAAGGGACCGCCTGTCCAAGTAGGGAGCGCAACTGACCTATTTGATACAGATGGAAAAAAGCAGCTTTACATACTGCCGTAATTTGTACTTCAAGAGTAAAATGATGATCGAAAATGACCCCCCAAGTTGCATACCTGTTTACTAGGCGACAATACTGTCCTGGCTATGATCAAGTTACATGATCCTAGTTGGGCAGACGGACCCTCCAACACCAGTACCTCCGTCTTACCCAGTTTCAGCTGCAGCTTATTAGCTCTGATCCATTCCAGCACCGTGGCCAGACAGACAGTCGTCCAAGCACTGAGCCACTTCCACTGCCGAAGATGTGAAGGAGAAATAGAGTTGATGTTATATTAATGGATCCTCCTAAACAGTAACATATTTTATTTCACTCTGCTGTGAACAATCCACCATGAAATGTCATATTAGAGCAGACACAGTTGGGAATTCCTCATGGATGGAGGATTAAGCCTGCTTCCTAGTGATTTCTAAATGTATCCACACCACAACTCTGGAGCATCTAAGCTGCTATTGTTTGTCTCGGTGTGAAACACTATACAATTGTATGCACAAAGATAAACTGAGTTGTGCAAATAAGCAGAGGAAGGGTTTGCTTGACCCTACGGAACTTCACACAGCTCTATGGTTGCCTGCAGTGAGGCCAATGGAGGGGGAAAGAGAGGAGAAGGCTTTCTGTATCTTGTGTGTCTTCTTCTTTCCAGGTCCTGAAGATGAAACCATTCCAAAGCCCCTAGATATTTCCTTGACTCTGACTGCAGGTGGCCCTGCACATGGCTCCCAGCCCTAAAACGTGTCTCAGGAGGACAGGTAGCTGGCTTTAGAAAAACTTTTATGAGGGGCAGGAAAGGCAAAAAAAGGGCAATTGTGGGAAATCGTAAAGGTCAAATTAAATCTCAAGCTAAGTCAGGCAAAGGGAAGGGAACTGTAGAATGAACCTACCAAAAGGTGGCTTAATTTTGGCAGTTTCATGTCTGGTCTAGACACAGAAGAAGGACATTGATTGAGGGTGACTTCATTCAATTCCACACTAAAATCTGGCTCAGAAAGGATTAGGTGCAGATAAGAATGGTCCACTATCAAATCTCAAATAGGCCAACAAATTTTTTTATTGCTGCAACTTATAAATGAGTAGATCCCCCCAAAAAATTGAGGTACTGTATGTGTGAATAGTTATTGGTCATCTCTTATTCATCACTAATGCTTTATTTGGGGATGGTTAGGGTGGAAACAGTAACACATAGACCACGCAAATGGCTCCAGGAAAAGAGGGATGTGGGGCAGCTTAAGTGAATTCTTAGCAGAGTGACCAGAAAGGTAACAGAGGACAAGTAAATAGTTCCTTTTGCCCTCCACACCAATCATCTGTTTGTTTTGCAGGTTGCAAGAGGTGTTTTGTTTGTGATCAAGCATCTATTTCAGCGGACCTGCTTCAGACTTCAGCCCTATGTCACACCTTGCTGATTTACTTTTGTGTGGCACTGCATAACCTCAGGGGCTTGAAACTTTGTTTAGATGACAAAAGTAATTCTGTTTGGTAGTAAGACTTTTCCATTACTTAATCTGGGCAGCAACCTGGACATTTATGCTGCTCCTCATTTGCATTTGATTTTAAATGTCTGCTGTAAATAAAACAAACTTTTCTGCTCCCACCTTTTAAGAAGAATATTACATTCCATTGTAAAGGAACAAGTCTGCTGTCATCCTCACCTTGTAGGGAAACTGTCTACTAATGCACTTTGGAAGTCTGCAGAAGCCTAATTGGTTCTGGACCACATGTATAGTAATATCTGTACACAAAGTTGAACCAATGTTGGTATAGGTCAACTTCCATGTACCTTTGACATCAGTTCTCTGACTTAACAAGAGAGTAAAGATCTATTCTAAAAGACAAGAATAAATGTAGTAACATTTTGGGACGGCCTTCTTGCAAACTATTAGCTCTCTAACCTACTATTGTGCTTAAGATGACTTAAGATGTCAGCTTCCTTCATGAAGCCAGATATTTTGCATTGAGGGTGGGTGCTAATGTTGTTACAATCAACGCCACAGCAATCAATGGTCAGGACTTTGGGGTTTTCATGTGTGTTGCCATATGGCAGTGATGGTGAACCTTGGCACTCCAGGCATTCTTGAACTCCAATTCCCCGAAGCCCTGATCAGTGGGAGAGCTGACTTGGGCTTCTGGTAATTGAAGTCTTAGAACACCTGGAGTGTGAAGGTTCGTCATCACTGCCATCTGAGGAGTCCTGTAAATATATAAGCCTTTAGGTTTTCACTATAAACTACAATTTCCATATTTGATAGGTTTAAGAAATGAAATTCTTGGATAAATGCCTTGGGAAGGAACTTGCCATGTTCTGCTGCTATGCGTTGCACACCCTGATCCCCACCTGGAACAGACAAAACACCTTTTCCCCTTCAATAACTGGCTCTGTCACCACCATCGTGAAATAAGGGCCAAGACACAGAGTTATTAAGACAGTGTAAATAGTTTATTTTGGGGGTTGTTTGTTTTTTGAAATTACAGATATTTTTTACAACAGTATTTGTTTTAAAATGAGGATGGAAAGAATGAAAAGTTATATTCTGAGGAGCAGAGAAGGGTTACTGGTACATAGATGCACTACTCAACACATGATTTCAGGAACAGTTGGGCTGTGAGAAGAGGAAAATACTTTCCTGTCTGGAAAGGAAACACAGACTGTAACCTGCCTGCACATTCCTTCTGGATAGAAGCAGCTTGCTGTTCGCTAGCAGTGAACTGGGACAGCTGTACAGAATGTGGGACACGTCAATATACAAAGAGGAAATGGTGGAGAGGTCTTCTTCTGCAGAGAGCGCACTGGTGGTACAGGGAGGAGGTCCAGCAACAGGACAGTGTCTGCCATGGAGGCCTCGCTCACTGTTCAATGCCCTGTTCTCAGACTCCCCTCTGCTTTCAACAACATAGACTCTCTCTTACACACTTCTCCAATGTGGTGGCATAAGTGGGGACCAGATATTCAACTTAAAGGTATGGCAAGTTTGTATCACTAATTTTCATGCAAATTGGCAGTTGTGGACCTGGTTTTGCACCCCGGGTTTTTTTTTTTTTAGTGAACTTTAGAAATCACCACACAAACAGCAAAAAACTCTACATTTTTACATGCACACCACTGTACTCTGGTTCAGAACTGCTGCTTTGGGATTTCCCCAGGCATGTCTTCATAGCCTATCCCATGTTCCTGCTGCCCCACAAACAGACTGTTTCACTCCAAACTTTAATAGCCAGCCTTTACTATAACCTCTTTGGAGTTACTGTGTCTAGAATTGTTGGCTCCAGATGTATTTCTGACCCAAATCTAAACAGTGTGAAATGTAAACTACTCTGCTCTGCCGTGCCTAAATAAAGCTCATTTGTGCTAACCTTCTGGTTGACAGTTTCTTTCTTAAAGAAGTCATTAACTTGCCTCACACCAACACATCTTTCCCATCCCACCACACACATTTTTTCTGTGAAATTATTCTTTTCATGGATAATGTTGATATCCCCTGTCCTAAAACATCCTCAGTATAACAAGCCCAGAATATGGGAATGGGTGGGAAAAGAGGGAACAGATTCCCATCTATGCAAGACTCCAGAGCTTTTGCTGGAGCAAGTCCTAAGCAAGGTCACAACTCCACAAAAATAAGAAGGTTCTTATTATTAGAATGTCATTTAAAAATAGGTTAAAACTGACTTAGCATTCTAGGGCCAAATACACTGGGATGGTGGGGGTTCAGTTTTGCAACCTGTATTATTTATGACCACACAATGCACTAATGTTAATGCCTGAAGCAAACATTTGCCTACCATGAAGTACATCTCACTTTCAGTCTTAGCTCTCTTCTGTGCATCATGCAGGCTCTTTCAATTTTCAAAGTGGCACATGGTTTTATATATGTACAAGGCTCGCCCATCTCTTCAATAAAAAGTGAAATTCTTTGTACATTCCACAATGGGTTCACAGACAAGCAATGTATGCCAACAGTTTTACAGGTGCTGACCACCTTGGCCAATTATTTTCTAGTTCTACAAGAGGAACCCCCCCCCCCCAATCTCTTACAGGACAGGGAGTGCTGGTCCTCTCACTTGACTTGCACTTAAAATACTGGTGCTTGTCTGACTTTTTTTTTTAATGAATGTCTCCCACAGCCAAGTGGACAGGAGACATTTCCCCCTCTGGTCTGACTCCCATTCTATTCTGTCTGCTGGAATATAAGTCTTTTGCATCTTGCCCCTGGAGCTAGGATGGGTGGAGACCTATTTACAGTAAAATGAACAGGGTGCCACCCCACATGATTCACAATAGTAAATGCAGCCTCTCTTGCAGAAGGAAAGGCTGTATGACACACGAAGAAGGGAAACGGTTAACAGCTTGGAAGTCAAGTGTCAGAGTTGGGAGACAAGCAGAGGGAGCATTCCCAACTCCAGTCTCAACACAGCACCACATTGCTTTCTCTTTATGGAGAAGGGAAAGCAGAACTATTAAAGTGCAAATTGAACTATGTCAGTAACTATCAAAATTCACACGCAAAAAAGCACCACTCCTGCCAATCCTGCCAAAGAGGACATATTGGGAGAATAAGGAACTGGCAACTCTGGGATAATGGCATTGCCAGATGATTCCCATGGGTACCTCCCCTTCCCCTTATGGCATAAGAATTTGTAGTCCTATGGAGTTTACAGATCAAAGAGATTCCTAATGACCCTGTGCTAGCAAGAATACCAGGAAAAGACAAAGAGAGGGAGGAGAGAGCTGTGTAAACCTGCTAGGCTGGAGACAGGTATGCACTGGAAGGTGACCTGGACGCCCAGACACACTTCTTTGTGCTTCTCAACTAGTTTTATGTTTTTGGATACACAGAGTTACTCCATAGCCCACAGCACTAAGTGGGCTAAAACATTTGGCACTTCTGTTTGGAACTACCTAAGAATAGCTGTAAAGGGGGAGGTAAGAAATGAAAGCTCATCAATCCCGCTGCATGTGACAAATATTGATATCACCGTCAAAACCCCATTCACAATACTTTGTACTAAGAAGACATTCAAAAAATCGAAGTAAAATGGCAGAGGCAGAGAGAGAGAGAGATTGGATGGCTTGACAAAGCAATTGTATGCCTTATAGTTCAAAGAAGCTCCTGTTGAGAAAAGGAATCTGGTTAAGGAAAACTCAACTACTGTATATACTCTAGTATAAGCTGAGTTTTTTTAGCACCAAAAATGAGCCCCAAAAAGGGGACACGGCTTATACTCAGGTCAATCACCACGAGGGTCCTGGATTGAGACACACCAACAATTTAATTAATTTTACCATGTTTTCATGTAGTCTCCTTCTCAAAACTTACTGGCAGCTGCTGCATTTCCCACCCTTGGCTAATGCTCGGGTCAATCTATTTTCCTGGGGTTTTAGGTCAAAATTGGGTACCTCACTTATATTTGGGTCGGCTTATACTCGAGTATATACGGTACTTGCCTCAAGACACAGAGCAAACTCAAGAATGCCCAGGAATTGACAAACCAGGCTGGCCTAACATCACCATCTATCACATACCAGAAGGCTGGCTTGCATTCAGTCCTCAAGTAGAATGCAAAAGGCCTCAACTTCAAATATACAGTTCCGCAATGCTGAAGCCTCCAAACATATCATTACTGATTCAGTCAGGGATTATAACAAGGCAAAACTGTTTGAGATATTGTTAAAAGAACCACAATATTTTAGGGTGGGAAATATATCTCAACATAACATTTATTTTTAAAGAACTGAAGGCCAGATATGCATGAAAAGCAAGTCAGAATCAATCCACTAAGATAAATGAGATTAATGTTTGCATTGGGTATGACATAACCTAATGTCATTCAGCCAACTCAGTCTTATCCCTGACTAGTATTCACCCTAATTAAAGTGGCAGTAACAGGCTATGGTTGCTTGAATCCATGAAATTCCTGCCAAAGTAAAAATCAGAATTGACATCTCTTAACCAGTTCCTTGATCTAATAATTTTATTCTTCTGTGGTCCCAGTAGTTGATAAGTCTTTAATGAGGAATTATACTTTAAAATCATGCTAACCTTTATGTTTTTCATCATATGGTTTTATGTAGTCCATCAAGAGCTCAAACACAATGGCCAAAACCCTGTTGCTTAGCATAGTAAATTGCACCAGGGTATGGCCATTAAATCAATGAAGATTTGGAGAGTCAACTCCTCCATAGGTTCTATTGATTCAAATGGGTCTTTTCTAAACTGTGGGTTCCTTTAGCATAGCAAGCCACAGTTAAAGTAAGCCCATTTGATTCAATGAAACTCATGAAGTTGACTTCACAAGCTTCCATTTATTCAATGGGCCTCATCTTCTGTATCTAAACAACAAGATTTTTGCCAATATAAATATTATCTCCCAAGTTGTTGCAGAAGTCAGAGTGCTCATCCAATAATCTTCTAATGCTGCAAGATCTGAGCTCAGAAATTATATAAGCCTAAGAAAAACATTGGTTTTGAACACGTTGGCTCTCAACACACCAAGCGTAAAAGCAGAATGGTAGTTGGAGTCTTTGAAAAAACAAGTTATACCGCTCTGCAGGCATGATCTCAAACATTTGCAACAAGATAGTTGTTGTTACGCGCTGTCAAATAGTTTTTAAGATTTCCAAGATATATAAGACATTCAAGGAGTGGTTTACCACTGCCACACTCCAATGAGTTTGTATGGCTTCTTCCTAAATCCACTACTCTATCCACTATTTCACACTGGCTCTTACAGGCAAAGACCAAATGTTACAAATTTCAGTTTGGTCTAGACCAGGGGTCAGCAAATTTGGCTCTCCAGATGATTTTGGACTTCAATTTACAGAAGCTCTGATCAGCAGATGTACTGACTTGGGCTTCTGGTAACTGAAGTACAAGAACACCTGGAGAGCCAAGTTTGCTGACCCCTGGTCTAGACCTAAACTGGGGCCTGAATCAGCAAACTAATCAATGCTTAAATTGATTTTCTATTAAAAATAAGTACCCCAAATCCTCAGTTAGACAGAGAAAGCAGTTTGGATTTACTTTCTGTCTTAATGTGCACATCATCTCCCACTTAGTCCTTTTGCTTCCAAGGGTGACTTCAGATTTAGAAGCAGCAGTGATTAAACATGTATTCCCAACATGTGATCCTGGTGGTAGCAAGCAAGCATACGGGCCACGCTACACAAACAAATATCACCAGCAGCTAGAATTATGCACAAATTGGCAAACAGTTTCACAAACCACCCAACATAGCAAATAGCAAGGGAAAGAGAAGACTGACACAAGCAGATTAACGTAACTGCAGGCTGAAGTCTTGTATGGACCACATACAATGCTGCTGATATTGAGAGGAGAATGAAGACTAGGGGAGTATATTACAGAAATTTGGCAACAGCGTTTACACACAGAATACACTGATTAAAATGTGAAAGGTTATACAGAAGTGGAGCTTTTTTTCCAGGCATACATATATATATAAAAGTTCAAGTCCACTCCATGTGATGGGCCAAGCAGTGCACATTTGTCTGCCTGGATTTGCATATGACAGTTTAAACCTTACTACAGGAGTCTAGGACTTGAGACTTGAAATAATGGCCAGCAACGTTTGCCCTGTTAAGAGGCATACAGAATAACACTTGAAGAACTCAGGGAATCCCCCTTTCAGTCAGGACAAGACAGTGCAAATCCATGCCTAGCAAAGAATTGTGCAGACCTCTTTCAGAGAGAGTGTTCTGTATGTCTGATACAGAACACTATGGACAAATACTGTGCATTCTAGCCATTGCGCAAGCTCCCATGGCATGTTGGTTTGTAACAACGCAGAGCACGGAGTGTCAGATGAAAAGGGGTGCAAAGCAAGAAGCGCTCTTCCTTTCCTGAAGGCAGAAATACCCCCCTCTTCACAATTGAGAAACTAACCTATAGGTTCTATGGCACAGAAAGGTCCTGGTAACTACAGAGTTCATCCAAAGTAACGGTCAATGTATCTTGGCAAAGCAAAGCCTTTGCTTCATCAACAGTCCACATCCTCCCTCACCCCTTCCCTTCATCTTTTGTGAAATCCTAGCAGGCTTCATCCCTATATGCTAAAAATGACAGGTACAAAGCAGCAGAATCTCTGGAAGGGAGACGTCAACCATTATATTTTTCTTCAGTTTTTCTCCAGCTGGTGACTGGCCTGTCTTTTGGAAGAAAACTTGTGTGTGTGTTGGGGCAGAGGGCTTGTAGACAAAGAAATACCTAGCGAGTTGGAAGAACTCATCCTGCAATGTAAACACCTAAACAGCATTATAGTAACAAAAGAGTAGTGTATTTCACTAACTGTACCATTCACCTGCAAAGTTCTTCAGTAGGATCAAGACTGAAAGGCTGCAGATTAGGGCTTTTTTTTTTTTTTTGAACTGCTGCTGGTGAGTTCTGTCTTCACAGTCTAAGTCGGTGCCCAAACTACAGCCTGTGGGCCAGATCTGGCCCCAATACTAAATCATCTGGCCCATGCTGCCCTCAGAAGCAGAAGTAAATCATGCCCATGGGCCAGATCTGGCCCCAATACTAAATCATCTGGCCCATGCCGCCCTCAGAAGCAGAAGTAAATCATGCCCATGCATGCACAAAATGCTGCTTTAAATGCACTTGGGCTGCTGTAAACACGTTTATGACAGCTGCAGGTGCATTTATGGCAGCATTTTCCACAATCATGGGCGCATTTTACTTTTGCTTCCGGTGGGAGGAACCACGTAAACATCCCACTGAACCACGTTTGGTTCAGTGAAGGTTAGAAGCTAATATTGTTGAGAAGCAAACATTTTTCTTGAAAAATAGTGCCATTTCTGGTGGAATTGTTTCATGAAGCACAGCATATTCTGCAGAGGAACATGTTTTCCGCTGAACATATATACAGTGGTGGCAACAGGCTATTACTGAAGCATTCGCAGGGAACAAGCCACTGCAGGGAAAAGGGTCATACACATCTCTTCCTCCTCTGCTCCTCCCCATTCTGTACTACAACCTCCCACCCAGTAGTGTCAGGAAGCAAACAGAGAGCTGGATACCTTTTGTTTGCTTTATTTGCACTTCCACTAGGAAAATATGGGCATTTCTACTTTTGATTTTCGAAAGATCAGGCACATGGGTATCCTAGCATTTCCATCTCTCCACACAAGGTAGCTTCTTGGCAGGCAAGATAACATTATTCAAGGTAATTTCTCAAATTCATCAAAAGTGAGTCATTTACTCTGATTATGTACCAACTAAAACCCCAGGAAGGATCTTACTAATGTATCTTTCCTAAATAAAATATGCATTCTATGCATTCTGATGGACTGCCAGCAGCCTGAATCAGGCATTAGGTAGAACTCTGCAGGAACAACGATTTTAGGAGATGGTGACCAGGTGAAATTATTCAACTTCAAACAAGGAATTCAGGATAAATGCAACGTACCACAGGGAGCAAAACAGCACCTAACTTTTCTGTGGCAGCTTAAGCAGGACAGAATTAAGCTGCAGGCAAAATGTGCCATAGAAAGTACCATGTTAAATAATCCACACCATGTGAAGTACAATTAAATAGAAAAGTTGTTCTTGATATTAGCTACAGCAGCAGTTCTGGCTGCTCCACAGAAGCTCTCAAGACCACTGAACTTAAAGCTTTATATGCCGAGGATTCTCTAAGAGAGGAAGTTTGGCAAGTATACAGTATAAATAAATAATATATGAAGGAACAAAAATATAATTTCTCTCTTTCACTAAAACCAAATCACCTCTTCAGAAACAGACTTTCCACACACTCCTTCCTGTCCTTGACCTTGTCTGAAAATCACAAGCAACTGTGGAGACACCCAGTTTTTCTCTTCTATATGCAAAACATGAAAAGAAACATACATAAATAAAGGGAAGTCTCACCCCTCCCGTCTCTCCAAGCAGGGCAAGGAAACAGAGATTAATCACTACTAGGCTGCATTCTATGGAACCAGCGGACTGGTTGCTGCTACTGTTCCTTCAGCATTCTCAAGTGTGCAAAATCTTTGCATGTGTATCTGAAAGGGAGAAACTAAGGTATGGCAAAGGGAGGAGTAGGATGGGTGGTGGAAAATGTGAATGAGGCCAAAACATGGATCTGGATTTTAACAACCAGTGACAACAGAGCTAAAAAAAAGGCAGTGCAAACAACAATCACTAGAGATGGTCCGTGTAATGCAGGCCAGCTGAAGAATGCGGTCTTCCTCCAACACCATCCCCATGAGGGAGGGATGGGACTCCCTGAGTTTGGGGTCTCAGTAGCATTTTGCATCATCTGTCTCTGAACCTTGACCCTCAGTACAGGATGGCCAAAAGACCAAGTGCCTTCTGGGTGAAGTTGTGACGGCAGCATCTCTTCTCATTTGCCCAAAGCCTCTCCAAAGATGATCTCACCATTGGGCTCGGTAGCGGAGGCAGGGTCATCGGGATCGCTATCTGTGGTGCCATCGCTCTCTTTACCAGAGCTCTCTGCACCTCGTAGAAAGTGTGCGTTATGGGGAGACAGTGGGTACAAGACATCTTGTAGGGCACCCACCACCATGGGGCTGGTCAGCAGCTCCTCATCGGAAGAATGTAGCGAGTCGTCATCCACTGCAAGATGGCTCACAATATGGATACCATCGAAGCCCATAGAGTCCTCAAAAGGCTTTTGTCCTTTCATCAGACGGATCTGTAAGAGACGGAGAGAAGGCAGCATTATCACTCCATACACCGGAAGCCCTCTCACTATCTGAGTAACCCAAACGGAGAGAAACTGCCCAAGGAGGACGAAACAGAATTCCTTGTGTACTTCTATGTAAAATGAACACACACACACACACACAGAAACTACCCAAGGAGGACAAAATAGAATTCCTTGTGCACTGGTGCAGTGCTTTTCTATATATAAACAATATACGTTGGTGGTATTGTGTGCATCATGCTAGGTGGATATATTGCTGTTTTGCTATGTCACTTATTTTTTAACAACAACAACAACACTGAATGATGGTCACAGGAAAAGGCAGTGAAGGGGGTGGGAAGGGGAGACAAATTGGAGTGATCCAAAGACCGGTTTGGACTCTTCTCATAGCAGAAAAAATGTAGATGAGCATGAACGGAAGGATCACTCAAATAAGAAATGAAATTGGTTATACTTAAAATAAGACCCCTTTAAACTGGAACCAGACCAACTCAGATTCCCCTATATGGACAGACAATGAATTGATGCACATTTTAAAAGCAAATTTCTGATCTCCCAACACAACCTGAGGAAACCAACAAGTTACAATCTGTTCTGTCTGTTGTCCAGTAGGAGAAAGAGGCAGCTGTGACTCGATACAGGATTCTTCCAGGAGGCAGCTAAGGGGGCATCAGAAACCAAACAAATCAAAACATTCACAGATTTCTCCTCTTTCTCACACCAGTTTAGGCTCACCTCCGCCTTGAGCTCATCAATCTGATCCTTTAGTTCACGGATATACTGCGAGGAGTCAGAATTGTTGAGTTGGCCTTGGATCATACCTTCTTCTCTCTAGATAAAGAGTGGGAGATTGCAAGGTTCACCAGCAGAAAATAGTAAAGTCCACCTCTTTCTTAGCTAAAATTGTATTTTCTAGATGACACCTATATTCTTGATCTTTAAGTGATCATTTCAGAAAGTTTTAGTTCAGCCAAGTGGTGTAAATGACCATGACAAACTGCTGCTAGTTGACTGATGTGCCAACAAAATAGATAGATAGATAGACAGATAGTCGATTTCTCTGTTAGTGGCCATTCATTTTAACATTTTACTCCATTTACTCATGCTAATTGGCATATCAGGATTCTGGCTAATATTACTGAGTATTAGAAGTGTAATGCTAAGATACTAAAAAAAATCACATACATTTAACTTCACAGTACTAGAGTATGAGTTTTCAGTCTTCAACCTTGTGTATTTTACTGCAATTACATGCATAGTTCATTTTAGCATTCAGAATAATCTCATAGCATAAATAATCTTAAGAAACAAAAAGATATTGTCAGTAACTAAACAAAATTAATTCTTCTGGGAGAGCTTGCTTCTTTGGATACAACCCAAGGGTCACTGTTAGTTAATGAAGCCAGGCTCCTAACCTGGATCTCCAGCTCAGCAATTCGCTGTCGCATTTCTGCTACAGCGGCCATACTGTCAGCTTCTCGCAGCCGTGCAGCCATCACCTCCTCTTTGCTCTGCAACAGAAAACAGAATCCAGTGGCAGAAACCCAGCAGAGTATAAGCAAGAAGATCCACTCTCCGTGGAAGCCAGGGAAGAACCAAAAGCTTATCAACTATGGCAGCAGAAGATATCACAGTGTCCATGATGAGTCATTAAATTGTCCAGAATGCTCAAGAACACAGCGAGGGAGAGCTCTACAAGAACCATGGATTCTGGTTCCATCTTCTTAATAAGAAGGATTTACAAAGCACACTATACCAGTGTCTATATTCCTAAGAGTTCAAGAAATCCTTGTTCCTTGCACTGAAAATTGCATTTAGAGTTCTGGTGAGTCACAGGATTTCAGCTCTGAATTTCAATTCTCAGAACAGTAATTAATCAACATTTATTTGTATCAGAAGACAGGAAAACACAGCATGTTTCAGTTCAAGGTATGACATAACTCACCTTACATTCAGATTCAGCATGTTTGCGCTTAGTCTCACTCAGTTGAGTCTGCAGCCCCTTGTTTTGGGCAGTGAGGTATTGTACTTTTTCTTGCAGCCCAGCACATTCCTGCTCCGTCCGGTTTAGATGATTGCCATGGATCTGATCCTGAAATACATACAAACGCAAACTGACCACAGGCATATCTACGACAAACATGTCTGTGTACCACAGGCTTCGCTGACAATCTTTCAGTGTACTCAACATATCAAAAATCTCCTCCTTTACCTTTTATCATTCTATTTCATGTAAGAAGAGAAAGGAAGAAACACATCATATTGCAACAGAAAGGACCCATCCCATAAGCACTGATAGCAAAAAGGACTTTCACATAGAACACAAACACAACTGATATCAAGACTCATTCAGTCACCTGAGTTTCAAGCTCCACAACCCTTTGGCGCAGCTCAAGAACCTCAGCCTGTGCCTGAGTCTCACGCAGACGGACGCTCATCAATTCATCTTGGAGGTCATTCATAGTGTTCTTGCGGGGAGAGTCTTTCCACCTCCCTCCTGTCCGGCTCAGATGGGCCTAAAGGGGGAAGGACAGAATGATAATTTCAAAGTCTAACAACAAGCATGTTGTACATTTGGGGATCAAGCAATACTCTGCAGGGTTATGACTACTCAAACATGATACTATTCCAGCACTCATCAAGAAAGCACTCTATTACTTGTCAGTGCACTTGTCAGAACTCTGTTACCGTAGTTTCTTTTGTTCTAATGTAATACTATATGGTTTTAAGCCTTATGCCCCTGCAGGTATCAAGAGTGCAGTTGGGGGGGGGGGAAGTGCCCAGATTGACCTGCTTTGACAAGGAAGGGCCAGGTAGACCTACCTGCCAATTGTCATTGAGCTCCTTCACTTGCTGCTGAAGCTCTCGGAAAGACTTCATTGCTTCAGACTCCCGCACCTTCACAGCCTTCAGGTCTTCCTGCAGACGTGCCAAATTGTTTTCATCTGGAAGCAGGCTGTTCTTCTACAAAGGAAAAGGAGGAGAAGGGGCTGTTTAAGGATTCCGACCCATGGCAGCTTCCATACATCTAGTAGTCTGACCACCATAACAAATAAAATACCCCTTTTAAGTTAAGCTTGAGCTACAAAGCCTTAGTAGGAATACATTTAACCATTTCTGCAGAGGGGGAAAATTCCCAAAGCTGATGTTTCCCTAGTATTTTCTTAAGCTGTAGACCTTCCTGAATGTGTCTTGGCATGATAAAGTTAAGGTACATCCTGAGCACTAAAACACATCTGTTAGACTAATTCTCCTTCTTCTGCCTTATCCAAATCCAGATACAGTATAAGTGATCCTCATGGCGATCAGCCATGAAGACTGTCCTGAGAATATAACGCAGCATGACCTCAGTTAGACTAATAGGTAGGAGATTCAGCAGCTCTAGAATCCATCTTTCCCACATGGAACAGACCCCCTCTCCCAAAGAAGAAACCTCTGCCCAAATTTTAGACTCCCTCATACATACTATATCTTAGCCTCTTCAATAGGATCTCCCAAACCTCTGCATATAGTACTTTCAGAGGAGTGGTGGTGGTGTTTTATGAGGGAAGGCCCTTTTTCACCAGTGCTGAAGTATATGTCTAAATATGGATCTATACTTGTAGGTGAAAATGCTTTAAAGCTGTAGCTTTTCATTTCAGTTTTCACCTACATTTCTGTCATACAATGAACTTTCCTTTGTGGCTCCCACTAATTTAGGTTACTGTCCTGATTTATTTTCAAAGTGATGGAGGCTGGCATGCCTATTAGCCCCTTTCAGTAAACCTACCTTTTCCATATCCAGTACTTTGTCCTGCATCTCTTTAAGGGCACCCAGGGTCTCGGACTCCCTAAGGCGTGACTGCTCTAGCTCCGTTTCCAGGTGGCTCACAAACTCCTCTGAGTACCGTGGGTTTCCCTGCACAGAATGCATAATATGGAGAAATCAGGTCTATCAAGTAATGAACATAGCCTCCACACTTTCTACTCTTTCTTACTGCAGTAGATAGAAGGGAAGTCAGGACCCTGAACAACCTCTCAGCGTTTTGTGTTGTTTATCTGTATTAAGAGACATGCAGCTACAGGGAGGTGCGACTTTCATAGGAACAGTATGTGTATGATATATGCCATTTTCCCAATCAAACCCTTATTTCCTCTCTCAAAACAGTTTATCAACTCCAGAGGAATAATGCAGTTTGGAGAAAGTGTTTTTCACAAGACAATGATTGTAATTCAATTGCCAGAACTTATACTGTCTAAGACTGATGAAATCATCAATAACAGTGTTTTTTTTTTAATTTGTAAATTAAACATTTTTTACTTCTCTCCCAAAAATGTCCTGGGACTCCTGTATAAACAAGAGAGAGAGAGGGAGGGAGGGAGGGGAGGGAAGGAGAAGGGGAGGGAGGGAGGGGGAGAGAGAGAGAGAGAGAGAGAGAGAGTGTACTAAAAAAGACCACACACACAACTGCTGGGATAATTTTACTGGTGCCAATTAAAGACTTCCCTCTCCTGTCCCATGGCTTCCTGACTATGAAAAAGAGTATCACAGGATCCTTACGACAGAAGTCAGAAATGTTTAATTTCGGGGGGGGGGGGGACTCAACACTATTGCTTTTACATCAGCCTTGCACAATGTAAGTTATAGAAACAGGATTTCAGTCAGTGATTCACAGGGAAAGCCTCTGTCAAAGTTGTCGTATTCACTGGGATTACACTTTTTAAAAAAGGGAGGCGACTAGTTATAGGTCTTTCCTATTATATATAGCCTGGTATTCAGTAAGAGGCTGTAACTGACTGGAGTCAGTCACTAATGACAGGCATGTTCATGCCAACAATCAGGTGTTCTCCTTTTGTGTTTTCTAAGAAGTGCTGGACTATAATTCCTAATGCTCCAGGTCAGATCAGCCAGTGATAAAAATTGTGATGAACATGTCTGGAGAGCACCTCGTTAGGAAGGCTCATCTAGGTCAGCATAATCAATATTGAACAAATGCAGGCAAAAATTGAAGTTCATGTAATTTGCTGTGAAAACCAGTGAAAAGGCTCTCCCTGCTTGCTTGGAATGTTTCAGAGAAAGCTGCTTCCACCAGCCCAAAACGATTATCCTGCACCTCTAACTGCTCCTCTACAGTCTGCTTCACTTTAGACCCATGTTTCCCAACTTTTGGTTTTTTGACTTCAATGACCAGAAGCCTAAGTCATTTCCCCAAAGCACTGATCAGCCAATGTACTGACTTAGACTTTCTGAGAATTGATGTCCCCCTGTGGGGCCTGGTCCCCATGTTGGGAACCACTGCTTTAGACATTTATGTGCAATGTTACCCCATTACCTGCTGATCCTGCAGCTGCCGAATAGTGCTTTGTGCCTTCTGCAAGTTCTCTGTTGCTGAGCAGCACTGTTGCCTAACTACTGCTAGCTCCCGTTTGATGATATAGTTTTCTTCAGCTTCCTGTGCACGGGTAACTTGACCCTGAAGAGGAGAGAGACTAGAAGCTATTTTCTGAAGAAAAGCACACTGCACGACCCATAGAGGGTGATTACAACAGAGAAAGCATTTGTTTTATGGCAAAAAGCAAAATAAAGATCAATGCAACCATCACTTGGCTCCCTTATTAACATTGATGATTCCCAAAGGATTGCTTTGGTACCAGACATAAAGAGGAACCATCTCAGTAGATTTTACATTCGTTCCTAGATTTTTTATTTGAAGGTTGGAAATGGAATGATTCAACCTCCTGAAGCTACCCACAGTAAAGGTCTATACAGAGCTGCATCAATACACAATGATCTGAAGGAACTGCTCAATTGAAAGTGCATTAAAACCCCTGGATTTAACAAAGCTGGTATTTTACAGACAGAAGATGAATATAGGATTCATATCCACAATACATTATGCTTTGAATGGAATTGCTTTACTTATAAAAAGCTTTACATAAAAGTTTGATGTCCACATCATCTTGAGAGCCAGAAGCTCCCTATCTCTGGGATGCAACATGCTTTTACATGTGGTTCCCTGCATGCATTTGCATAGCAAGTGAAAGTCCATGCAGGTTGTATCATGCTCCCCACATTATCCTCACTGTCAAACATACAAATTTGCATATTTAACTCAGTAACAGCATCTAAACCCATGAATTCAAAATGGGCCCTATTGTTCTACAAAAATCAGGATAGTTTGCAGGATGAGAAGAGCAGACAGGAAAGATTTCTGAGTGCTTAACGTTCCAACTCCATGATATATAGTAAAACAGTAGAAGCTGGGCTATTTTATGACTTTTTGTTGCATACGTTGTGAAAATATAACATTAAAGGTATGTCTTCACAAAGCACTTTTTGGATAGTGTTCCTCCACAGCCTTACTGTATAAAAAAGGAAAACATCCAGGTGATTGAACAAAGACAGAGAGAAGCAACAGGAAAGCATGAAAATGATTGGGTTATTATTAATGATAACCAGCTATGTGCTATCCTTGGTAGTTCTGCCTTCTAGTTACAAGTGTCAAATAGTGTCTGGGACTATTTTCCATAAGTATCTTGAGATTTTTAACAGGCTGCATCTATGTTTTGTGGGGGGGGGGGGGGAAACTACAATCAAGTATTTTGTTAAAGAGTTTTCCCTCTTTTATTGGCTTATGAAATGAGATCTTTCTGTGTTGAGAAGCCATATTTTAGAGGGTGATGCAAGGAGTCTGTGTTCAACCAATGAAATTCCCACTGTGATTTTCAGAAAGGCTATAGGCCTCTCAGGTTTGACCCATCAGTGTGAGTAAAGTGGACATCCTTTTTCTGTTCCAGACAAACGTTCAACACACAGGGTGTGATCAGCTGCTTATTTGTGGTTACTTTCCATGACCATCTGGCTGGCTTCTTCAAACCATCACTATTGCCTTAGCCACCTGAGGAGCTGTTGCAAATGAATGTTAGCTACTACACAGGTCTGTCAAGGCAACAACTTAAATCAGCAGCCTCTTTTGTAAATTCTGTTTTTTAGTAGCAGCATAAACTGAGATAGGTTTTGAAAACTGAAATGACTGCAACAAAGAATAATGAAAGATTCTGCACCCCACGAGCAGAGATCAGATTTATTCATCAGATTTTCTTATGTAGACCATTTATTTGCCAAATGCACCAAAACCTACCACAGGTTTTAGATCTGGGCTTGAACCAGGAAGCTTTATTCCAGCTTCAAAAAAGACAATGACAAGCCTTCTTTGCAAATTTTCAGAAATTGTATGTATGCTTGTAAGTTGGAGGGTACATTTGCAGCTTTTGGTTAGGACTGTTGCTTTCATCAGGGACTGTGGTGGCTTAGTGGTTAAGATGCTGAACTTGATGACTGAAAGGTTGTCAGGTCAGCAGTTCGAGACATGAGTGCTGCATGATGGAGTGAGCTTCCGCCTCTGTCCCAGCTCCTGCTAACCTAGCAGTTCAAAAGCAAGAAATTGCAAGTAGATAAATAGGTATCACTTAGGTGGGAAGGTTAACAGCGTTCCGTGCAGTATAGTGTCTACTCATGTCTGCCGCATGTCCACATAAGCACCTGCAGAGGCAGACAACACTGGCTCTTTGGCTATAAATGGAGATGAGCATTGATATGACTGGCTTTCGAGCAAGAGAGACCTTGACTTTTATTTAGTGGTGGGGATCAGCAGGTTTGCCCCCGTTTGCCAGAACCGGCAGCAGAAATTCTGGCTGGCCCCTCTGCCCATCCAAGTTTTGGAATAAAGTAGTCCTAATCGGGTGCAATGCAGGGCTTTTCCCCTGGCCACACCCACCATACCACGCCCACAGTGTGGTAGTAAAAAATTTGTGGGAGCCCACCACTGCCTTTATTATTGCTTTCATCTCCCTTGCCTAAACTAAATGCTGGACATGCCTTGGGTTTCATGTATGGAGAAAGTTGTCTAGCTAAGAATGGATTCTGTTTATATGTTAATGCAACCCCCACTTTACCACCTTAATGTAAAGAATCAAATAGCTAATCTTGAGATTGCCACTCTTGAATCTAGCAACACAGTAAACAAAGATTGGATGAAGCATTAGGAAATGGAGACAGAACTGCTATTTATGTTAGAACATTAAGGCCACAAACGGGGATAAAAACAGGGTGAGATATAACTGAATTTTTGGAATCTTTTCATAAAGGAATCTTTTAAATAGAATAGGCAGCTTGTATTCCTTGTGTTTTTATAGTGCCTTTCTTGCAGAGATGATATTTTTAGGACTGGATTTGGTGGCTGATATCCTGGGCCTCATTCATTGGAATGAGCATGTGTTTCCTCCCTCCCCAAACACAGTAGGGCTAGCTTACCACATTTTGTAGTAAGAAAAATAACACCTAAGGTTTCCCTTGCTTGAAAGCCAGTCGTATCCAACTCAAGGGATCAGTGCTCATCTCTGTTTCTAAGCCAAAGAGCCAGCGCTGTCTGCTTCTACAGACATTTCCATGATCATGTGGCAGCCATGACTAGACACCAGAGTGCACGGAACGCTGTTTATCTTCCCACCAAAGTGGTCCCTATTTATCTACTTGCAATGTCTTGCTTTCAAACTGCTAGGCTGGCAGGAGCTGGGACAAAGATGGGAGCTCATTCTGTCCTGCAGTACTCAGTAATCGAGTTTTTGGTCTTCAATTCCCAGAAGCATGTCAATTCTCCAAAGCACTGATTAGTCAATGTACTGACTTTGGTTTCTGGGAACTGAAGTCTCCCTGTGGGGTGTGGGCCCTACGTTGAGAACCACTGCTCTACAAGATCCCAAAGTCCCATCTAAAATTCCCTAAAACACATTGTGAGCTTTGTCTTGTTATGAGGTTCTTGCTTTGAACATTATGATCTCAAGCCATGCAGGTTTCAGGGCAGGCATTATTTCTCTCTCTCCATCTCACTATCTCCAGTTGGAACTCTTATTGTACTACCTGTTACTAATACAGTATTGTTTTATACTACCTTTCAAACAAGTTGTACTTGTAAGTCTGAGTACCTTTCTTAACTGCTTTGAGTACATTCCTGATCTATTAAAAAACCTAATTTCCTCTGCTCTCCTATTGTTATGACCCAGCCTACCCACCTTACTTCTTAAGCATTCTCCTTTAGCCTCCATAATGATTAGTAGCAATGCCTATAGGTAGTGGGCTTAAGGCATTCATATTCACTTGCTCTCTTCATTACTCTATTTCATATTAGTGTATATGACTACCAAGCCCCTGCTTTAAAAAAAAGTGACTGAAATCCTGTTATACAGCTTGAGATGTGTAACTGCAATGATATTGTCGCATTGGCAAATCTCCACTGATTAAATGACTCATTTGATGGTTTTGGGGTGCATGTGACTTTGTTGCATTGTGTACAAATTACTGCACTCTGCAAACCTAGTGAAGATATGCTGCTTATAATGACATTATTCCCCTTGTAAAGGTGTGCAACAAGATTTCAGCACTACTATACATTAGCTTTTCCTGTTTTCTACAGCCAGAATTGTTAACTTCTTGTTGTTGTTCAGTCGCACAGTCGATTCCGACCCTCTGCGACCCCATGGACCACTGTCCGCCAGGCACTCCTGTCCTCCACCATCCCCCTCAACTCGCTCAGTTCTGTGCCCATTGCTTCTACAATACCATCTAGCCATCTTATTTTTGGGTGTTTTTCTATGTGGGTGTTTTTAATTGTATAAATACAAGCTTCGTTTAAAATTTACATGCCTGAACTATAATTTTAAAAATCAGCCTCCAACAAACCCACTCCCTCACGATTTGAGGCCAAGACACTCTATGGTGCTAGTGAAAAAGAATACTCAATAGTCAGAAAAATCCAATGTTCATTTTGGAGGAGGAAAGTTCATGAGTCTTGCTTTTGAACTGAATCCTTTATATCGCTCAAAGAATGCGAATGCAAGGAAGTGTCCATATCTCCTCATGAGGAATGCCTGCCCCAAGGGGTTTTTCCTAGCACTTCACATCATAACAACAGCATCCAGGGAAAGCCAGTTCATTTTATTTGCGGTTTTGCATCAAAGCAGACACAAAGCAACATGGACAAGAAACCCAGTCTCTTATGCATGCTACCTGCACCAATAACCACTATGCATATAGATTTTAGAATAAGACCACTAAAATATTTCAAACTTTATTAACTATCAAACAGGACTAGAAACCCATATAAAGTATCATTCTAAGCATCCTTGCTGGGTGCTAGACATTAAAGCTTAGTTTTAAAACCCAATGAATGTAAACCCATGTAAATCCCCCTCTCCGCTCTTCTCATCAGTATATTTATTTCTGAAAATATGGTGTATATCATCAAAGGTGTTTATTTCTTGTAGACATTTTTGCATTACTTGTTAAGCAGCAGATATGGAAACTCAAACACAAACCTTGAAGGGATATTCATAACAGTACCATACTAAAGAACGTCTGCATCTTCATATTGCCATGCAGGCATATGTGTTTTGAAAGACCAGCTGTTCACTGACATGTGTTTTAAAGACACAAGCACAGGAGGTAAAGACAGACATTGCCAAAGCAAGACTAAACGTAGACCCTATTATCTGCAATAACGGAGATACTATTTTTGGTCAAGTATTCTCATGTGATAAGTGCATTCAGACTGCTCTGCTTGAAGGACTATGCCACTCTGTGTTTGTGCTACTTTCAAATAACCTATTAGAGGTTGATTGCAACACAGATGCTTGCCTCAGAACTGACTTGACTGATCACACATTAAACCTACCACTTCTTCATTTTAGTACCAAGGAGGGGATATTGTTAATGCAGGGAATATTTAGGAATTGGTTTTATCCATGCAGGCAACTTAGGCAATGTAAAACAAATTATTTGTGTTGTTTAAAATCTAAGTTAGAGTGATGGCCATGTTCAATGCAATCTAAGAGCAGTTTCTATTATTCTGAATCGTCTGCCTCCTCCAAAGTGTTCTCTGTTAAACTGTGACAGCCTGAAACTTCCAAAAATGTGAGCATGAGATAAGAACATCTGAAGTCAATTACAGAACAGGAGACCTAAGAACCAATGTAGAATTGTTAGTCTGGATGGAAGTGCCCAGCAAGTTCAAGCACAGTATAAAGACAAAGTGGCCACTGGTTTCTTTGGATTGGATGAAATGGAGTGGAATACCAAAAGGATAGTTGGAAATAAAAAAGGTAGATCCTACCTGAATCAATCTATCTGCCAAGGCAGCACTCTCCTATAGACCCAGAAGAGGAAGATCCATACAGAGAAGGAAAGATAAAGAGGAGGGGAAAAAAGATACAACAGGAAGGTCACACAAGCACTCTATCTATAACTAGAAGTACAGAAGAAAAAGAACAAAGATCCCAAGGAGCCCAAGAAGAGAAGTTCCATTCCATACCAGTCACAAATCTGCAGCGTGCCATTTCCCTTCTCGGGAGTGTATATGTTTATGTTTGTCCATCATTGAACAAAACAAGGGGCTTCTCACAGGAACATCCTGTGAAAAGCATTTAATTTGATCTAGTTTTGCAATGGCTAATATTCTGGTTGCCTCTTAGGCTGAAGGAGATATCTCCATACTTTAGATGTCACCCTAGTGTTGTTCAGAGATTTTGGAGAGATGCATCATAACTCCCCATTACCATAATTCCCCAGAATAGCTGTATCTGGGCAATTTCTCAAGATCACCTCAAGATAACTATCCATGCATCTCTTTGTCCACTACATCAACTTTTAGTAAAGTATTTTCTACTTTTTTCAATGTAAAAGTTTAGTATTTAGCCCCAAAAAATTATGCGAGAAATATGGGACAGCACAGCTGAGCATACCGCTTTAAGATTCAAATACTGTGCAATCAAATCAGCCAAAACAAAGTATAACTAGCTACATGTCATTAACATTTATGGTATTGTTGTTTTTGTTTGATCGCTAATGTAGTTGGGCCTATAAATTTTGCATGTTACTTTTTCTGTCTTAGAGGATCCAGACGGGTGGGCACTAGGTGTTATCTCTATGTTATGAATAGTAAAAGTGAAAATCTAAAGATAGCCAAGTAGTATCAATGCCCTCGTGAATGTGTCTTCTGCTCCTGGAGTGGCTGTAGAGAAAAATCCCCACAGCACTCCCTCTAGGAGTGTACAGAATGGACTAATGGTTCCCACTCTCAACAGTATGCACAGGTAATTGAGAAAAATGATGGTTCAAGGTCTCATTTTTGGTAGTCAAATTAGTCTGGAACTGGAGGAATTGGGTTTTCATGCGGCTGGGAATACTCCTCACCTTCTCCAGAGTCTCAATTCGCTGTTTTAGAAGGCGGTTCTCAGTACGAAGCCTCTGCAACAAGACCAAAATGAGTGTGTGTTCTAACCATGAGGTTCATTAAATAACAGCCAGCCTATACAATAATGCTGACATCTTGGTGGCCAAACTGATGCTATCTAGGGCAACAGGCTGCATGAATTACCAAGAAAACCTAAGTTATATCCCATTTGTAAAGTACAGTAAGAGGGAATTCCTTAAGTATCTGTAGTATGTAGGTCCCAAACAATGTTTTGAATTATGAGAATTTCTATATAGCTGGCACATTGTACTTTCATTTTTAAATTAATACCTGTCCCACTACAAATTTTTAAAAAAGTAATTATTTTTGAAGAGTAAAGTTTGTTTTCCCATACAGCATGGATTTTAAGTACAGATGTGAAATGATAATATGTGAAGACCTGTATGGACCAAACGCAGACCCAGAAAGTCTGTCTTCCTACATACAATGTTGAGGCCTCACCTCTAGTAAAAACTGATATGAGGCCAAATAGCTTTATGCTGTGTATTATTGAGATGGGTACAATGAAAACGTATAACAGAGGATGTACCTTGATTTCAATCTGTTCTTCCATCTCCCTGTTTTTGATTGCAGTGTACTCCTTCTCCAGTCTACAAAACAGGCAGAACACCATTCACCTTGGTTCAATGTACATAATAACAAACACCGAGTAGAGTCTGTGGGCCAAATTTCTTTTGACAATAAGAAATTAGTGCTTGTTAGTTATGCTGACCCACTCAGGCAGGCATGGTTGCCACACGGCAGCGCTACACAGAAAGTCTTCTTCGAGGATAGTCCAGATATCAAAGTCCAAAAACCAAGCTGAGGTCTGTTTTCCAGTAGTCCAAGCCAGTAGTCTAATCCAAAGGGTTTCCAGGGTTGGCAGAGAAGTCAGAGACACAGCAGGCAGATCAGGGTCTAGGCAGGCAGTCTGGAGTCAAGCAGGATGTCAGTTTTCACACAAGAGTTGTACCAACGCGGGCAGGCTGCAAGAGGCTTGCTTATAAGCCTCCCAGCTAATCAGTATCAGCTGGGAGCCTTCTTTGGTGCTTCGTTCTAGCCTGCCTGCATCTCAGGTGTAGCTGTTTCCTGGACCTCTCCCTGACTGAGGGCTGATCACTGTCAGAGCCAGACTCTTGATCTGACAGGTCAGCTGCCAGGGAAAGCAGGCTTGGGCCAGCCGCAGGCTGATATCCCTTATTCAGGGCATCCTTGGGCTCGGGTGCAGGCAGAACTGGGCTAGGCATAGGGTGTGTCCCCTGATCCAGGTCCTGTTCGGAGGATCCACAATAAATTGCAAAGAGGGAAATTATAGCCTGAGACTGTGGTGGCTTAGTGGTTAAGAATCTGAACTTGATGACTGGAAGGTCAGCAGACCATCAATTTGAGACCCAAGTGCTTCACAACAAAGTGAGTTTTGGTATCTGTCCCAGCTCCTGGCAAACTAGCAGTTTGAAAGCAAGAAATTGCAAGATGCCACTTCAGTGGGAAGGTAAACAGTGTCCCATGCACTCTATTGTCTAGTTATGCCTGCCACATGACCATGGAAATATCTGCAGACGCAACCAGTACTGGCCTCTTGGCTTTAAATGGAGATGAGCACCAAACCCTAGAGTTGGATACAACTAGTTTTCAAGCAAGGGAGACCTTTACCTTTATCTAAATTATAACAGGCTGATATATAGGGACTTTTTGTTTCCAGAGTAGAAACACAGAAGGATGCAAACAAAGGTATAACCAGTCCAAGCCCCCTCACCTATCTTTATTTGATCAAGCTACCCTGGTAATTACATTGTGGTTCTCTCTTAGCTATTCTTTAATGTTTTGATTGTAAAATATATATTATTGAAATGCATTTGGGATAAGAATTGCAGTTTGTTTGGATTTACTTATCCTGCTGTGTTGTGTCCAAAAGATAAAACCAATGGATCGGCAACCATTCTGAGAAGATGGATAAATTTCATCTTTTGAGAAAGCTGTAAAAATAGTTACCATTCTCTGTATCATCTGTACAGAAAACAGATGGTCAGTTTCAAACCACCAGTTATTTCACTCCCCAGCTGACTTTCTGGGTTTCCTCCACTGAAACTAATTTTAAGCCATAGTTGCCACCCATGGATTGTTTAATGCTTTATTTATCAGTTTATATATGTATTTATGGTCTTGTATTTTCTTTTATGGAGTTGTCTTTGCTAACTGCACATAGTAACGGTTCAGTTAGATGGGTGGTATAAAAAATGAATGATCAGCAGGTTTTGCTAGTCAAGGGAAACAGATGCCTATAAAAGACTGCTTTTAGCTCTAGGAAACCCTCTCCAAAATACCTGTTTAGCAGGACTCCCACTCAATCCTACAAAGCTATCAAATGTAGGAGCAATAGGATGATATATGATCTGATCAGCCTCATTCAGCTTTGCCTAAGCTCCATATCCTACAAAGAATATAAGTTATACATGATGTAGGAAACCCAGAAAACTTACCGTTTCATCTTCTTAGGGTTGTATTTCACCTGATAAGCCTTGAAGATGAGCTTATCAGGACAACTGTCAAATTGATGAGGAATCACCTTTTGGAAATACTGTGAGAAAGACAATACTGGAATTAAGAGCCATCTGGGAGAGATTCCCAAGTCTACAAGTTTCCTTTAAATGTTCTGCTTTAATTGTGCATGCTCTTTGTCATTTAAGAGGGGAAAAGAAGTGGCCAGACTTTGGAATGGTCCTCTTGGCAAGACTCTTACTATAATAATTATACTGTAACTCAGTCTCTGGATGTTGTTTTTTAAGCCAAGTTAAGTTTGGTTTTAAAGGTTTTTAAAGTTTTTAATCATTTAATGTATTTTAATTATTACTGTAGTTTAACTGTTTTAATGTATAATTTATTTTGTTTTAATTTAATATTTTTAACATTGTGAGCAGCCTTGAGTCAGGAGAAACACAGCCAATAAATTTGACAGACAGACAGCCCTCATTTAGCAATTACAATTATATACCACCCCATAGTGCTTAGAGCACCCTTTAGAGCACAAAGGAATTAGGATGCTGGGTACTCATTTTACTGACCTCGGAAGGATGGAAGGCTGAGTCAACCTTGATCTCTGTCAAGATTGAGCTCACAATGATAGCAGTTTTATTAGCAGTGCAGCAGTTTAACCCCTGAACTATGAGGGCTTTTCATTTCAGTTTTACTTCCTGATAGCTGCACAATCTTGAATTACACTGACTTGTCTCAGGAATGGAAAAGACACAGAAAGCCCTACTGACCACATTCATAATTCTTAATACATTCTGACAAATTTAACTGTGGCCTATCTGGAGGGTGTACACATATGCACACATCAGAACTTCAACGCCATCCCAAATCTTTCAACTTGTACAGTAGCTCCTACCACATTAATTTGTGAGACACAACATTTTGCACTTTGTGCATGTATGTACCAGTCTCAGAAGCCAGAGACAGACAAAGTTAAGAGACAAAATATCTGCTGTAGCAGTCAGGAGACAAGACAACTTCAGGGTACCATCAAGGACACTCATAATGTTCTCAATAGAGTCTGCAGCTGTTCATGTTTTCTACTGGCTAAATCTCACTCAAGCCTTTTATTTCAGTAAAGCAACTTAGTATATAATGCCTGAGTCTTCTTCCCTTTTGCCAATTTTACTTTGCAGCTTCAAAGAAAACATTTTTCCTTATCTATCTGTGATACTGCGACATCAGGAATAGAAAATATTCAGCAGAGTACTAAGTTCAAAAAACTGCACATTAGGAAGACAATGAGCTAATATGTGCAAATTAGATTTGGTTCAGGAATATTAAAATAGTTTTGCACAGATCCCACAGTAGAAACACCAAACAGAAAGGTTACTGTTTATTATATTTTCAAAGAAATTTATCTCACCCATGAGCCAAAAGCTTTTGAGAATGGCTTAGATAATGATAGGAATGTCAAGTATTAGATCTCCATGAGGGTGAAACCTGGATCAGTATTCAAGAACTCTTTAAAGCAGAAGCTGGCAAGTCATGGATTTCATTGTACAGTATTACAATTCCCATCAATTCTTATCACTGAAGATGTTGGCAATGGCTGATGGAAATTGTAGTTTGACAATAACTGGAGGATCACCAGTTGCCCGCTATTGCTTAAAAAATCATGAAGGAGCATTGATTTTGGTAAGAAGAAAAAAACTGTGTGTGTGCGCGCGCGCATGCGTGCATGTGTGCGTGCACACGTAGGTGTGCAAAAAATAAAAAAAGTGATAGAACAGGAACATCAAGTGATTATTGAGGAAACATTTAATGAAACCAGTGTAAAACCTAATTTGAAGGTGGGTCAAAAGCTGAATCTGGAAGACTCCTAAGTTTCAAACTTAGGACTACGCAAAGGCCCTTCCTAAGTTTCCTGCATTTGTTTTTAGAACTGTTATGTGTATGGAAGCAAAAAGCAGATATTTGAGTTCCCTGACTATGAAACCATTTCATGAAACTCTTAGGACCTATATACACCCCCCATCCCCCCTATTGTTTTGACATTAACAATAGCAAAAACAACAATGAAAACTACCATGTGAGGTTAACATAGCAAGTTATCTTCCTGGATACTTTTCTACTCTCCACTAGTTAGTCCCATATTTCAACACTTGGCACAGGACCCTATTGTCTGGTATCTTAAAAAGGGTCCTAATGCGCACACAAGCGACCCACACTCAATCCTTAACATATTGAAAGTTTATATAGTGTCCTGATATAAGATGAAACATCAGAGAGCCTTCTTTAAGGTAGAGAATGAAGCAAGGAGGTGGCATTTAAGTAGAACAATGTTTCTTCACATCCCTAATACTCATTACATTAGAAGATGTGGAAACATTTATTTCCTGGAAACTAGTTCTATGTAACAGTAGGTTGTAATGTAAACAGCTGACTGCACCTTATTACAAACTGCACAATACTTGGTTTTTAGGGTTTGCTGTTCTCTGCAAGTTGTCTGTGACCCTTTGCCTTCAGGGAACATTCATATCCAACTTGCAAAAGTTTAGGAAACTATGCTCTAAGAACACCAAAGAGTTACCATTCTCAACCAGCTTCCATTTCATTTCTCCCCTCAAGACTTTATTATTCAATTCTAAATCCTGAATCCATTTTGTTCTAATTTAATTTAATTTAATTTAATTTTCGTACTTGTATGCCACCCACTCAGGAAACCCGACTCAGGGCGGCTCACACGACAATAAAGCAACACAGAGAAGTACAAAAAAATGACATCATAAAATACTCTTTAAAAACCCCATTAAAACTAAAACTAACAAGAATCAAAAATTTAAAAGGTTACAAAATAAAAGATCAAAGATTAAAAGGGAGAGATAATATTTACTTAATTAACCAAGAGGCTGGGGCCACTATTATGCCACTGTTGCCCCACACCTGCCCTGCCAGCCATGTCTTTAGTCCTTTTCTGAAGGGTAGCAGCTCTGTCTGGAGGCGTAATTCAATTGGCAGGAGGTTCCATAGGGCCGGAGCAGACACAGAGAAGGCCCTCTTCCTTGTACCTGAGAGAAGAGCTTCTCTGGCAGATGGAACCACAAGAGAGCCTCTCCGGTCTGCTCTGGTGGGATGGACAGATGTTCTTAGGGCGACGCGGTCTCTTAAGTATCCTGGCCCACTACCATGTAGGGCTTTAAAGGTTATAACCAGGACCTTGAATTGCACCTGGAGGCATATTGGCAGCCAGTGCAGCTCCTGAAGCAGTGGTGAGGCTCGGGCATAACGCCTGCACCCCAGCCCCACTCTAACTCAGTGGTTCCCAATGTGGGGCCCATGCCCTACAGGAGGACTTCAAATCCCAGAAACCTAAGTCAGTACATTGGCTGATCAGTGCTTTGGTTGAATTGACTTAGGCTTCTGGGAATTGAAATTAAAAAAAACCCCAAAGGGTGGGAAACACTGGTCTAACTATTTCAGATAAAAAATGGGGTGGTGGGGTGGTAGTGGCTCTCTCCCATCTATGAATGCCAGTACAGGAAATCTGAAAGTGATAGAAACTTTGCACCTAGTAATATCCAACAGGTCTACCTCTAGTCCCACAGAGCACTTTCCAGCTGACCTGTGACATCCCTTCCATGTCCAGTTGCATCAGTTCAGCCTGGTTGAACTGTAGTAGAGCCATCCCTATGCGGAAAACTATTTCCAAACCCTGTAAGCAAGCAGAATTTAGTTAGACTTCTTCCCAAATGAGTTTCCCACCTTCTGGAATACCTATTGAAACCAAGAGGTAAGAAGGATTCAAATAAGAGAACAAGATGTCTTGCTTTCCCCATGAACTCATCTACCTAGCTGCACACACCACCCATAGAGCGTCTGGTCCATTTGTTATCAAGAATTTAGGGAGGACGAGGCTAGCAACGGTTAGTTAGGATTAGATCAAAACTAGAGGCAGCACTGCCACTGATTATCAGTGGATCAGTAGGAAGACACTGCCATTGCTGTCCTTTCCTATTTTTCTACACTGCTTGAAGAGATGACCGGTCACTTTTTTATATACAGGTAGACCAGCCCCTAAGGTAGTGCTTCCCAAACTATATTCTGCAGAACACTGGTGGACTTCAATTCCCAGAAGCCTCAGTCAATACATTGGCTGATCAGTGCTTTGGAGAATTGACTTAGGCTTCTGGGAATTGAAGTTCAATAACCAAAGATTCTGAAACCCTGCCCTAAGGCAAGGGAAAGAGGGAGTCACAGAAACTTTTCTCAATGTATTCTACCTAAGCTGCTTCAAGTAGTCTTTTTGTTGACTTCCAAATGCAGGCTAGTCTCCAACAGTAAATGGAAAGTTCAAGAGCAACATGTACTCATTAATTCAGATTTCTGTTATGTCTTTGAAAGCCTTACACCAGGGGTGGCCAACTCTCGGCCCACAGGCCTAATCCGGCCCACACACATAATTAATCTGGCCCATGGTGGCCACCTGGGCACATCTAGACCTGCCCCCCACTGCCAGAAGCTAGAGAGCATTGGTGGACCGTTTCTGGTGCCAGGCAGAGTTTACATCAGTGCCTAGGATCCCAGTGCGGGACCAGGAAGTCCTCCACCACCGCTCTCCAACTGCCAAAGCACAGCGGAAGAGTATCAGAAAATTACCAAACCAGAGCGAACATGTTCCGGAAAGGCTCCAGCTGCCCTGGGAAGCAGCGCGTGATCTCTCACCCAACACCCCAGCTGTCGGAAACAGTGTGTGCGTGGATGGTTTCTCCCCCAACACCCCAGCAGTCCCAGCGATTGTGCGCTGGGACAGCCGGGGTGTTGAAGGAGAGATGGCCTCCTGCACGGTTTCACCCCTACCATCCCGGCAGTAGCAGCGTGTGATCGGATTGCCAGTTTGGTTGGGGGGAGAACGGGCACATGTGCCTTCCCCCCCAACCAAACTGCCAATCTGAGTGGAGATCTCTGCCCCAAAGCCCACAGGGCTGATCTCCAACCCTGCAGTCTTTGGGGCAGAGATCAACCCCGGGGAATTTGAGACAAAAGTTTGCATCACACAACATTATGTTAACATTGTGCGATGCAAACGTTTGCCTCAAATTTCCCGACGTTGTCCGATTTTAGTATTATCCGGGGCAAATGTTATCCAAGATATTACTGTATATCTTTGACATGAAAGGTCATGTGGAAGAGTGTAAAAACAACAACACGAAGATGTGTCCATAAAGGTGTATCCAGCACATTCTCCTCTCCATTCTTCTTTCAGCTAATCTATGACGTACTTCCCATCCCCCTTAAAACAAGCACTTTACCTCATACATGAAGATGTCAAATACTCTGGTGGCCACAGGCAAAGGAAAGGTTGTGAGGAAGAGGGTAAGAAACCACGATGATGCATACATAGAGGTAAGAAAGCTTTGGGAACGGAAGTGGATATTCAATTCAGGCAGTTGCTCCTAAAAAGACACAGAAGACAGCCTTTAATCACAGGAATGTTCTGCAAATCTCCAACATCATAGCTGATGCTTTGAGAATTTCCTAGACAGGATGGTAGATTCTTCAAGACACAGATATAAACATACAATAAACAACCCTAACTGTTCCTCAAACAATAGCCTCTTATCCTCCCTGTAGGAGGCAAATCATAGAAGATTTTTAAAATTCAAGACCTGCCAGCTTTTTTATACATTTCAGAGACATTTTTTTTTTACCTGCAGCAGATATTCGAACTGATAGATACAGAGTCCTAACTCAGCCATGGTGGGTTTGAACAACTCCCGTAATCTGTACTCTTGCATCAACCGCACAAACACACAGAAGGCTTCTTCTTCAGGCATCTAGAACCAAGGAAGACACTTGCATTAGCCTCACCAAAACTCATTGAAGGACAGAAGCACAGTGAGTCTATCCTGAATGCCAAAACTTAAAGCGGTGTTGGGCTAGTGTGACTATGGATTCTACTTTTTTAAAACAAAGGAAAATAAAATGTGCAAATGGAAGAAGCCACTGCAGTAGCCAAATCACTGTTCTATTTGAAGAAGATTCTTTCAGTTCAAACCATCCTATCTGTAGTTTAAAGAATCACAGTAATCAGGGTCAGAACAAATTCTTGCATGAGACTTTGGAGTACCAAAGAATAGACAGCACTGTACCAGATGCAACAACTATCTGGCTCTCTTCAGGACATATTTTCATGCTCGATATGCTGGTACCAAGATGGTGCAAGGAAATGTCTTAGCTATTATGTGCATACAATGGATACCAAGAACAGAAATACAAAGCAGCACAAGCTGCATACATGGAGAGGATCCAGTGTCTTGCTATTAGACTTCTGCTAGAACAGCAAACCACTACCTCCTCTCATCTCTTCTATAAGTCTTTCTTTGCTGCCTGAAAATGTGCTCTGGATGGCTTGGCCAAAGGAATATATGAGGAAGAAACCTCACCCAGTGACACGATAGTTTCCATTATCAGAATGACATTGTTGGGTACTAGCCATTATGAATAAAGTTTAATTAATTTTATAGAAGTAAATGAGAAAACTATTCATTTGTAGTAATATTGTTTTATGGAATCTTAGCAAGATACATTACAGTACTTCCATTACTGCCAAAGTTTATATCAGCCTTCATTTGTACCAGTATCAAAAGGATCTGTACCAAACCCAATACAGTAGTTGAGTTTGTTGTTCTGAAACACTTCTTCCAAGGCAGAGATCCAATTTGACTTAGGCATAATAGTGTAAAAGGCAAAGGTTATTTTAAAATAGTAACCTATTATCTTTTGAAGGATTGAGAACAACTTGACAGCACATAACAACAAATTATCTTCAGAAGGATTTGCAATTTCATATAATTGCCATTTTAGAAGTCAATAAACTGCCATTCTTACACTGATGATGGTGATTACTTGATATTAAAGTCCTTAAAGTCTGTCATCTGGTTCAGAGTCATTAATTCCACAGTTAAAGCAGTTGAAAAAGAGCTTTGATGACTGTTATAATTTATCCTATAGTCCTCTAGCTTCTGTTGGGGGAAAAAAGTGGGTTTGTAGGACCCATCTTACAGTAGGTAGAATATATCAAGTTCCCAGGCATTAATGTCATATACTTAAGTGCCTGGTATTTTCTCACTTATCCCTTCAGCTAAAGACTTTTTGGAAGCATAAAAAAACCTTAATAAAATAAGAACACATTGGCCAGAATCCTACTGAGATTTTACTTCAGAGTAAGTTAAGTCAAGTTACAGACTGCAGCAAATTGCACTTAATTAAACAGATGCCATCAATGCAATCAGGCACCTTGTTAATGAACTGCAATCCGCTACTGAGACTTAAGCAATTTTGCTTATTTTAAAGTAAAATCTCAATAGGACTCTGGCTATTAATAGAAATTTTCCTTCTGCTAAAGAAGCTGCTTTAATAAAGTAACGTGACTTGAGGCACAGTTGTGTTTAGTATGTCCACATTAAAATTATGGTTAAAGGAACCAGATTACAAGATACAAGTGTACTGTCAAATGGGATTTTTAAAAAAGACAACCAATAGGTCTAGAAACTTCCAAGCAATGAGGAACACTTGGCTTTGGGCCAGACATTTAACCTCATGTTACACGAACCTGCATGAGGAGCAATCCCACGATGAATGCGCTGCCTTGGCAGTACCCAACCTCACGGTCTACTAAAGAATAAGCCTGAAAGAGATGGAAACTTAAGGAAGAGAAAGCCTAAGTCAGCATGCCCAGATCTGATGACACAAGCATCAAGTGCCCTAAATGAGTTGAAGGACAGTTAGACTTACACATTGCTACGGTAATATTTTAAAACATGATTTTATTTGCTCAATCATCTTGTAGCCAAAAAATGTTGAATTCTTATACTGAGTGTTTTAAACAGCAGCAGCAGGAAAGGAGTAAGTCTTGAAATGAAGCATGCAGGCTACTATGAGGAGCAAGGCTGAGAAAAATTCATCACCCATGTGCCTATGTGGATCAAGTGATTAAGAGGAAGTATTTCAGAGAAAGCAAATGCTATGAATGGAATAATATCAAGAGGTGTCCAGCTCAGTAAATGGATCTGATCTGCTGAAAAGCCTCCTCATTTCTAGGAATTAGATGCCAGCTTTCTCTTACCTAGAAGAGGATGTGATAAGATTATGGGACTCCTGAAAAGGGAAGCAATAAGGGGATTGCACAATGTAAAAAAAACATATGCTTGATAGCTGTAATAATTTATGAGGATAATTTATCACAGGCTCTGTTATACCCTATACATGATGGAAAAATTGAACAGCAGCAGCTATTCTTTTTCTAGATGTGAAAACTTGACATTCCAGTCATTTTTTTACTGAGGGCCAAAACAAGTGTACAGTAATACCTCGGATAACGCTAAGACTTGGTTCCACAAGTCTTGGTGTTATCCGATTTTTAGTGTTATCGGATGCATGTTAAAATCCTATGGGATGGATCAGATAACGTTAAAGCTCCATAGAGATACATTGTAACCGCACAGGCTTTAGCGATTGTTATCCAATCCATCCCATAGGACCTTAACATTATTCAATCCAATTCTCCTCCCTATATTACTTAACGTTATGTGATTTTAGCGTTATCCGAGGTAAACGTTATCCGAGGTATTACTGCATGTGCATTTTTCACTACCAGATTTTTCTGTAGCACATAAATGATACGCAGACTTCCTATAGCTCAAAACATCCTATAATTCTACAAATAAAAAAATATAATTAGTATTTTAAAATTGAATACATTAATAATTTTTTTAAATAGCATAAGGGAGAAACATAAATTAAAAAAAATCAAAATAACACATTAGCCTTCAAATTCTAAGGCAGGGGTTCTCAGCCTACGGCCCACAGGCTAAACTCAGCCCATGGTGTTAAATAATCCGACCCCCACCCTCACTCCAGTCACTGCTTCTCCAAAATCTGAAGGGGATCTGACCACATCATATTTTCTGCATGAACTTGGGGACTTAATGGAAGAGAGAGGTTTTTAAATAGATAGCACACTGATTTCCCAACTCTTCATCAAATTTTCTATAAAACTTGATAAACACAGGATTCTAGAGCAGATACAGTTAAAGGTGGAAGAGTGTTTTTTACTGCCAGCTCTAGCTTTCCACAATGCTAAAGAGATGGCTATCTTTGTCTTCATTTAAATATTTTTAAAGATATTATACAGCTTAAAATTAATTTGTCAAGATCAGAGCAAGGCAGAGATGTGTAAATGATGTGTAAATTGAGCAACCTAAGTTGCTCAATTTATGATGTGTAAATTGAGCAACCTAAGTTACATTCAAGAAAGTTATTATTTCCATAGAAAAGAACAAATATTGGATGGTACTTCCCAAAGCATGTTGATCATCAGGAACTCCTACTTGCCTTCATGACATTGAACAGGACCTCTTGGCCAAGACTGTCCTGTCCCTTAAAGAACTCATGTTCAGGATATGTCCTGGCAATGTCCCTCCTGATCAGCTTTTCACAAGGCGAAGACATTTTCAGTAACTCTGAATACTGATTTTTCACAGGCATATCAGTGGCACTGCACAAAAGCTGCCAAACAATGGCTCTGAAGTGGTGAGGAATTCCTTTCCTTATTAGCTCCTGAGGAAAAAGAAAGGATGACAAATCCCAAGTGACTTTTAAACTTCAATTCCTTCTCGCAGCTAAACTTTATATCAAAAGACAACTGACAATCCTAAATCTTTGGCATGATCCACAAGAAACTCAGGGACAGATTGCACATTGTTTAGTGACTGTGACTACAACACTCGTTCAGAAGCAGGATAGACCTTCTAACTAAGATATCACCTTAAGAAGTGTACAGTAATACCTCGGATAACGTTTACCTCGGATAACGCTAAAATCGCATAAGGTTAAGTAATCTGGGGAGGAGAATTGGATCGAATAACGTTAAGGTCCTATGGGATGGATCGGATAACAACCGCTAAAGCCTGTGCGGTTACAATGTATCTCTATGGAGCTTTAACGTTATCTGATCCATCCCATAGGATTTTAACATGCATCGGATAACACTAAAAATCGGATAACACCAAGACTTGTGGAACCAAGTCTTAGTGTTATCCGAGGTATTACTGTACTTAGTAGATATAATATCTGAACTTTGGGCCATCTCACATCCTGCATTCTGGGGTTCATCTGAGGTGCATCAATGGCAGTGGCATGAAAGAGCAACACGCACCAATACCAGAAGAAAACAGTTTACAACTTTACTGGTAAGGGCTGCAGATAGTCCTGGCACTGCAAAACAAGGTGTTCAAAACTGGGATTAGACACGTGGACATTCATCACTATGTGGACTCTCCTGTACCATGGAGTGCAGATCTGCCACACACTTGAGCTGGGCCCCATGTGAGTGGCTCTCTGCTCTGTCTCATGGAAAGGAATCACTAGGGATAACCAAGCATCAGTAGAACCTCCTCTTTGCCTGGGTCTGTCCTCATACTTCCAAACCACCCCCCAACAAAGCTGTGACAAAGAAAAGGAAATCCAATGTTCCACTTTAACATTGTCCAACACCTCCAGGTGAAAAATGTGGAGGATGGGAGAGAGAAGGTCTGAAACAGAACGGCTTCTCTGGGCACAGTGTACTGAATTTGTACCTCACAAGCGGACCGTAAAGAAAACCTTTCCACTAGGTGGAAAGAGGTAACTCCTTTCCTGGCTGCCCAGATTTTCCAAGAGCTCCTGAGCTGGAAAAGCTCACAAGAGCCTCAAAGGCCTCTGGGGAGGAGATTCCTGGCCACAGGAAAATGGCAGCCATCATGATGCCCACCCCAGCCATTGCCACCTGACAAACTACGTGAATGTAACTCCTACTGGGGCATGATTTCTACTTCCCATCCAATTCTCTGTCTTTCTTTCACACATTTCTTGTACATTTTTTTTGTAAAGCATAATTGACTAAAATGCAGCTCAGCGGCTTAGTAGCAAGACGCTGAGCTGGAGACTGGAAGGTTGGGTTTCGATATCTGTGAGCTGCACTTGGAGACATGAAAGGAGCCTCATTCAGGCATCCCCTAAAAATCCTTTCAACCCAGAGTAATCTCTGACACTAAATTATTACTATTATTGACTAAAATGACAGTGAAAAAATACTTTCTCTTTTTCTTCAATATTTAGCCTCTATTTAAAACAAAAACTAAACAAGCATATTCTGCATTATCTCAATCTAGCCCACAACATTACCTTGAGCAATTTTTCCTTCCTTTTCCGCCATTCTTCCCATTCATTGACAATTCTCCCCCACAAGATCCAAGTATCCTCCTCCAAATGGCTCAAATTGGATGAGGCAGAAGAGCTGGACACTAATGAGGACCCACTGTTTCTTCGGGAGCCATTCATGGAGCGCAGTGATTTGGAATCTGCTTCCAGAAGCCTGGGAAATATTGTTCACAATCAGTAGTATTCCTATTCAGCTCAGAATCAGGTTAGACTTTAGATTTCTACAGATGCTCCAGCACTAGGTGGAAATTTATCATAAGCAGCTCTCTCCAACTATTTAATTTTACAAATACGTAAGTACTTGCACGGACTTGACAATTAAAATGAAGTCAACATTCTTTTGTATATAAATGTCATGACACACTAGAACTTATGGACAGGTTCATATAATACTAGGAGTGGCATTATCGCAGAGACATAATATTCCCGGAAATGCTGAAACAACAACAATAAAAAAGGTTTAAGAGTTTTTTTTAAATTGAAATCTGGAAAGAAAAGGAAAATATGGTACGGTATTTAATTTTGATCACTCCCTTTATAAATGTAGGTTGCATATGTATATAAATTATTTTACTCATTAAAACATCATCAGAAAATATTTTAAATTTAAAAGTACAATTTATTCAGACAATAATTAGACATTTGCTAACCAAGTACTGTATACAGTACTTTATGAACTCTTAAGAAATTTTTTATCAGTTTGTGCTGAGGAAAAGTTAAAAATGAAAACCATTGGATTATTGTAAAGCAACACAAATTACAAACCAGTCTGAATGTAACTTTTATACATTTTTTCTGTGCCAGAAGCACACAAAGGTGTTTTCTGGGTTGAAAGGATTTTTGCTGGAGGAACTCCTTTCATGCCCCCAAGATCTTTTCCCTACAAAGTGGTCCCTATTTATCTACTTGGAATTTCTTGCTTTCGAACTGCTAGGTTGGCAGGAGCTGGGTCAGAGACAGGCACTCATTCTGTCATGCAGTACTCAGGTCTTGAACTGCCAACTTGCCAACCTTCCAGTTAACAAGGCGAGCTTCTTAACCACTGAGCCACCGCAGTCCCTACTTTTATACATGTCAGATGGATACAGAAAGTACTCAACTTCAGAAATAACTAAGAAAAATATTCCTTTCTTCATGTAAATTTTACTCTCTGAATCCGCAGTTAATCTCACTTTCTGAGCTATCAGTATCAGCACTTTCTGTTGCTGCTTTATGTTTTCCCCTCACTTTCATGGGTATCTGAAAATTGAAGTTTTTCCCCAAAATGAGACAGGCATCTCTGTTTTGGCATATGTTTAATTATTTCTCATCTTGGTATGGCAGTTCCCAAACACTTTCAAACTCTTTTTTTTTTTGCCGGGGGTGGGGAGTGGGGGATTCAGATGCCAACATTTGCCTTAAACACTTTTTAATAATTTAAAAAGAATATGCTTCATAATCCATATTTTAAAAATCTTTTGAAAATGGGAAAAGTGCATTTCTTCTCATTTTTAACACTGTGATAAGATATGTACCCAGAACCTTATAATCTTGAAGAAGAGTGTGGGATTCATTATGTCACTATCATAAAAATAAACTGTAGCAAAATCTGCTTGCCTGTTTATGAAGTTATTACAAATGATTTTTGGGGGTGGGGGGGTGGGGAAGAAAAATAATGGCATGTCACAAACGTGATAACATTGTAAAAAGATTCAAAGATACAGATAAACCCTGTCTATATTCAAACTGTATCTTGGCTTCCCCCATGACTAAATATAAATATTTGCTTCACAATAAGAATGAAATTTGTCCATAGATTCTAAGTTCTAACCTGTTTTTTTAAATATAAATTTAAAGTCAATTCTCAAATCGGTTGTGTTATGTTTCCATATCTTTTAATAATTTACATAATGTTTTACATAGCAGTTTATTTGTAAACATGTTGTGCACAAAGGCAGTGTGTACTGTACCTCTATAGCTATATGAAAAACATGGCCGTTAGCAAAATTTGACTTCTTGAACTATAACACAAGTTCTGCTAACTTATCAACAACACATTCTTGGCATTTTACCCATTTCTCAGTTTTGATCATTACAGCTGAAGGAGTCTGAAGGAGGAAGAAGTCAGAAAATCATTTCAGGTCCTCCACAAAAAAAGTTATAATGTGGGTCAAAACCTGTACATGAATCAAGAAGCAACAGCTAGGACTGAATATGGAATGACGGAGTGGTTTGGAATAGAAAAAGGAGTAAGACAAGGATGCATTTTGTCACCCTGCTTATTCAACTTATACACAGAGGACATAATGTGCAATGCAGGGATGGAGGAATCACAATTTGGGATCAAAATTGCTGGGAGAAACATCAACAACTTGAGATATGCAGATGATACCACCCTAATGGCAGAAAGTGAGGAGGACTTAAAGAAGCTCCTGATTAGGTTAAAAGAAGAGAGTGAAAAAGCTGGCTTGAGACTCAATATAAAGAAAACCAAGATAATGGCAACAGGCCCTATCAGTCCCTGGAAAATAGATGGGGAAGAAGTAGAACCAGTGACAGATTTTACTTTCTTAGGATCAAAGCTCACTGCAGATGGTGATTGCAGCCATGAAATAAAAAGGCGACTGAGACTTGGGAGGCAAGCTATGAGAAACCTGGGGAACATAGTGAAAAGTAGAGACATTAAATTGCAAACAAAGATTCGCATAGTCAAAGCAATGGTATTCCCTGTGGCAATGTATGGTTGTGAGAGCTGGACCATTAGGAAAGCTGAGCGCAGAAGAATAGATGCCTTTGAGATGTGGTGTTGGAGGAGAGTTTTGAGAGTCCCCTGGACAGCGAGGAGATCAAATAGGTCAATCATACAGGAAATTAACCCTGACTGCTCCTTAGAAGTTCAAATAGTAAAGATGAAGCTAAAGTACTTTGGACATCAAATGAGAAGAGAGGGATCTCTTGAGAAATCCTTGATGCTGGGAAGGGTGGAGGGCAAAAGAAGAAGAGGGCGGCCAAAAATGAGATGGCTAGATGGTATTGTAGACACAATGGGCACAAAGCTGAGCAAGTTGAGGAGGATGGTGGAGGACAGAGGTGCCTGGAGGACAGTGGTCCATGGGGTCGCAGAGGGTCGGAATTGACTGTGCGACTGAACAACAACAAAAGACAAGCATTTTAAAAAATTTAAAATCAAGATAAGCTACCAAGAACTGCTGTCTTACCATTATTTTTGTCTTGTTGGAATAACAATTAGATGTTGTGATGTCACCCCATAGCCATTCAGAAAATCAAGAAAGACAATGAACTAAAGGAAGGTAACCCAGAGCTACTTAAAACCAGCAGAACTACAACTATTAACATGATGTGAGCAGCTTGTAATTGAAAAACAAGAACCCCCCCCCCTAAAAATACCAGTTTTCATTACCTACCTATCAGACAATATAGTTTCTTCTTTAATGTTGCTTATGTAAGTAAAGTAGCAATTAAACTGAGTCTCTCTTTTTGATACAGAATCACTTAGTTTTTCCACGATAAAGGTTTGGCAAACATCTAAACTTACCTGGAGCAACCAATTTACATAAGCCAAATTTTGCCTTTAGCAGTCAAACAATCACTCTTTAAATAAACCCATATATATGTGTGTGTTTAATTAAGCTTACCTGCTTCATCATCTGATGGAGGTAGGCAGTTACCACCATCAGATAGGTTTCTAAAACCCTCTCATTACAAACACTCTGTGTTAAGGGATCTCAAAGACTTAAATCCTGTTGCTTAGTGTAGTTAAGTCACCACTAGAGCAGGCCCATTGAATCAATGGAAATTTGGTGAGTCAACTCTTCCATAAGTGCCATTGATTTAATGTCTTTGCTTTAGTAGTGAGTTACTAAAATCAGCAACAGGAATGTCAGATTGAACCAAATGACATACAAAATGAAAGCTATCAGAGCTGTAATAAGTAAAATGCACCAAGTGTAATATGTCAAAAATGTTCATATATTACTGTATATAAGTAGAAGATATGAACAATAGTACAGTATTACAATGTGCTATAATGGTGAGAATGACCTTATTAAACTGGGTGTTGATTTTATGTTGGTTTGGAAACAAAAATTCAATTAAATTCAATGTATTATTAGAGTCAAAGATCAGAACAGAATATAGATAAAACATTTACAACACGATTTACTATATTGTGGTGGTATTATAAAACAGATTGTAGAATGTTCTAGCTAAATTCAATAAAAGTACCATATATATCTAGAATATATCATGTAAAAACCATAATATATGCATAGTTTAATAAAAGGTATGATATAAAATATAATAACATCTAAGATTACAGTGTATAAAGATACTAAGGCTATCAATGTCAGTAAAATTAGCAATATCTATAGTTTAAATATTTTTTAGCTACAAGGAATACGTTGCAGAATACTGGCCCAGCATAATTCAATGGATCTTCTATACTGCTCAGTCAATCACTTTATTACAGACTACAACCAGCACAATAAAGTTATTTTTTTTAAAAAAATGCTTAAAATGTAGTTAAAATATATTATTTAAAACATATCTATTCATGGAAACAAAAAAAGCAAACAATTTGTATGTTGTATCTAAGTTAGCTTATTAGCCAGAAAGAAAACAAACTTCCAAGCTTGATGAAACTAACACTCAAAAGAAGGAGATATAAATGGTTTCATTTAATAGGAAAAATCAAGGGAGGCAGGGAGACTCTGTTGTTGAGTAAGAAACCTTGTTGAATACGTGAGGCCTAGCTTTAAGGATTCCACCAGGATTTCAGGCAGTATCTGTATTAGTTATATAATTCTTTTGGGTTATATTATTTTTGAATATGGATTTAAAATGACATTAATCCAGTTCCATTGCTATTATTAATATTTGCTTCTCACCTGTTTTGTTCTTCTAATTTTGCTAATAGCTCCAATTCATCTGGGCTCAGATTTTCAGAATCAGATGTAGGTGAACATGCAGGTATGGAGTTCACAGAAGAGACTCCTTCATGTGAGGAAGAGTCAGGGCTAATTGCTGGACTTGCCATCTCAGGCAGCTTGAGAGTAGCAGGGATGTTCATTCGGATAATGTTCAGAAACAATTTTCAAGGTCAACATATCACCTGAAAGGAGGAAACACAGTTTTTAAGGAACATTTGGCAACCTGACAATTGCCTTGATAGAACAGGCCAGAATTTACTTCATCTTTTAAGGTTATCTGGCTAACACTGCTAGTGCTCAAGCAAGTCTTAGATACTTAATACTATATTAAAAGAGACTATTTTTTATATTTCAGTTTCACTGTCCAAGTTCCCAAGACACATGGATGACTCCCTGGTTATAAATCCCCTCTTTGTGATAATCTGAATGCCGCCTCCAATATTCTGACAGCCATCTATGCCTGCGAGACTTTGGAAGGCATCAGCAAGTATCAACAAGAGACTTGAAATCTTCCAACGGAGGTGCCTTCGCTGAATTTTAAAAATTCAATATTGTGACCATGTTACTAATGAGGAGGTGCTTTGAAGGAGTGGCTCGTGCAAATTACGTAACATTGTTGCATGAAGAAAACTCCAAACGGCAGGCCATATTTTTCATATGGAGAAAAACAGGATCCCTAAGGCAGCAATAAGCCAGACCCCTCCTAATGCCAAATGACAACGAGGACCCCATCGAAATACATGACAAAGATCTTTCATGGCAAGACCCCAAAAATGATCTGGGAGGATCCCAATATACTCACCCCACGCCCGAAATTGTTAGAGAGCCCTTGCTGTCTGATATGCTACACAGCATGGAAGGGGCTAAGTAAGTACGTCTCCTCCACTAGTTTTTCATTAGGTTAGTAACATGCCTGTTTTCACAAGATCTCAGAGTACCATCAAGATTCATTGTATCTGGCTGCTGGTCAATGTTATTCTATTCATAATATACCTGTGATCCTATTTGTGCTTTTAAACTTAGTTTAATGGGGCTGCGGTGGGTCAGTGGGTAAGAAGTTCACCTTTTTAGCTGGAAGACCAGCAAGTCAGCAGTTTGGTATCCAGGTACTGCATGATGGATTGAGCGCCCATCTCTGTCCCAGCTCCTGCCAACCTAGCAGACAGAAAGCAAGAAACTGCAAGTAGATAAATAGGGACCACTTCCGTGGGAAAAGATCTTGGGGACATGAAAGGAACCTCATTCGGGCGTCTCCGGAGCGAAGTTTCTCCAGCAAAAATCCTTTCAACCCAGAATAATTTCTGACAAAAAATATTATTAACTTAGTTTTATAGGCAGAATTTTGTTACTTGTGTCCCCCGCCACTGTAACTCCTATAAAATAACCTTCAACGACAAATCTCTGTCAAGTAAGTCAGGGCTTAGTTTTATGTGTCATATAGCAACCATGTTACTTCACATGGGACAAGGGAAAAAAGCATTAGTTACTTAACTGGCACCAACTGGTTGAAAGATATACAAACAAAATCAGGTAACATAATCTTGACCAATATTACCTTACTGGTTTTTTTCAGAATGACAAATTTTATACCTGATACAGTATTGTGTTGTGAACTTCCCAAAGTTATCTGACTGGCTACAATTGGAAAAGGAATGCCAGATCAGACAGTCCTTTGATCTTATCTAGCATGATTTTTCTTACTCTTCTACGTTTCTTAAATACCATACTGCTCATATGAGGGGGGGGGGGGTTGATTTCGGGCAACAAGATTTCATGTTGAAGTAAGATTACAAAAATGATGGCTTCTTGGCTCTGCAGAAGATAGTAACTGAATTGTTAATTCATCTCAAGAAGAACTTTTAAGATGTAGCAGAAAAGGAGCTAATGAGAACAACCTTAGTGTGCAGGTAACATTAACTGCTAACACACACACGTGATATCCGTATCAATAGTATCAAACACTAATTTCAAATTAACAAATAATGCAGATGAAGAGGCAAATCCTTGATGGGAAAAAACTTCCAAAGTTTCTGAATCACAGAGGTTATGTTACCCTTGCTTATTTTGATAAGATGCTATATAGCGTTCATAGGAGGACTCTGTTGCTTCTCCCACAAAACTTAAAAATTTGTAAAGATATTTCTTGAAAGGGTTCATTCACCCAGATCCCCTCTTCCAATTTCATACTAAGTCACTTGAAAATCAAACAGAAGCATAGTAGTTACATTTTAAAGATTCAATCAATTCAACATGTCTACAATGATATTGTAGTGCAGATACTGGACTGCAGTGGCTCAAGTGGCTAGGACGCAGCCTGGGAGGCGAAAGGTTAGCAGTTTTATTCCCGAGTACTGCAGGACGGAATGAGCTCCCGTCTTTGTCCCAGCTCCTGCCAACCTAGCAGTTCGAAAGCAAGAAATTGCAAGTAGATAAATAGGGACCACTTCGGTGGGAAGGTAACAGCGTTCCGTGCACTCCAGTGTCTAGTCATGCCTGCCACATGACCATGGAAATGTCTGCAGAAGCAGACAGCGCTGGCTCTTCGGCTTTGAAACAGAGATGAGCACTGACCCCTAGAGTCAGATACGACTGGCTTTCAAGCAAGGAAAGCTTTACTTTACAATGATATTACATACGGTAGTCTTATGACTAAGGCTATCTTTTCCAACATATTGGCTGCAATGTTGTTGCTTAGGTTATTAAGTTGAAAATAGAGTAGGCCTGCTGAATCCCTTGGGATTTGGTGAATCACCTGCTCCATAAATTCCATTAATTCAATGGGTTTACTAGAGAATGAAAATATTAAAGAACTCTCCTCTATTAGGCCAATAATGGGATCACTCAAGCATCCATATCAAAGTAGGCGCTATACAAGAGACAAAGCAATGACAGTTCCTGTTGACATACAATTATCCAAATAGTTGCTGCCTTCAAAAAGTCACAAAAGTGAATAGCAGAAATACATGGTAAACATCTAACGTACAGCTCAAATGACAAACATTAAGTTTGTGTCTGCATTCCTGTGTTTGCTTTCCCATATTTCTGACAACTTCAGATCATACAAGTAGTAACACCAAAGGAACCCAACTTGAAATCCAAAAACTGGCCTCAAAAAGAAGTTGAATACAGTATTTACAACCGAAAGCTATTTTGACAGAATTATTATATATCCCTTAATTATCCTTTTAATTTTTCATATGTCCATACCTAAATGTTGCCAAAATCCTATCAACCAAGCATAACAGGGAGGTATGAGTAGACCTGGGAACTATAAGGTTTGCAGGAATATGAAAAAATCTAAAGGAGAAAATATTCCAAGAAGGAAACCATACAAAACAGCCCAATTTCACTCAAAAATATGGCAAGTTTTGTTACTACCTCTCTCTCTAAGACAGTGTTTTCCAACCTTTGTTTTTGGACTTCAATTCCCAGAAGTCTAAGTCAATTCCCCAAAGCCCTGATCAGCCAATGTACTGACTTAGGCTTCTAGAAGTTAAAGTGTGCCCCATATTGGAAACCACTGCTCTAAGACAACTGAATGGGAAAGACAATAAATTTGAGTGTTTGGAAAAAGTAAAACTTGCTGAGAAGAAATGGAACAGAGAAGCTGGAGAAGGAGAACTAAAAAGGAATGACACAGACATAAAAATGGACTATTGACATTTTGATTGGTCACTTTCTATCTACAATTCTGGTATACATGGGGCGGGGAGGCAAAAGTATCCTAACCAATGGTACTTATCCCGGTGAAAACGCCTTCCCATTACTAACAGTGAGAGTAAAGAAACAAAATGGAGAACAGACGAATGAGGATGACAAGGGAAAATTAATTATCTGCTGAAAAAATATACGGTAAGTAGGAGGGGGGGAGGACAACCAGAGGATTGTAATAAAATGCAATGATCAGAACTCTGAAAACAAACACTTGATTGTAGAGCCAAAGCTGACTCCTATGCAACAGTTCAAATACTGATTAGTCTGTCTACAGGGGTAGCCTTCCAACAGCATGGTAAATTCAAATTTTCAATCACAGAAAGAGGTGTGGTAGTGGTGGTGCAAGAGCTAAATAATGGCTTTCTAAAAAAATTAGTCAGTCCTTCCTGATCTCATGACAGCATGGTGAAGTCATCCTAAATTGCCTTCTTTGTGGTAGTGACTGCTTTTCAAGAGCTTCAGTATATACCAAGACTCTAGGTCACCATCTCCTAAACAGCATGGTTCCCATTTCAGAGTAATTCAAGCAGGGGTAGAAAGTTTTAATACATACAGTCAAACCTCGCATAAAGAGTGCCTCACTTAAAGAGTAACTCGCTTAAAGAGCAGAATTTTCTCTGAATGTTTTGCTTCATTTAACAAATAAAACCAACCAAAAACTCACTTAACAAATAAATTGGGGTTCGCAATCCCCCCCACCAGAAGTCACAATTGGTCACTTTCAATTGTGTTTTGCTTAAAGAGCAAACTCGCTTAAAGAGCAGTCCTGTGGGCACAGTTGCAAAGTGATCTGATGTACTATATCTGTAAAGGTAAAGATTTCCCTTGCTCGAAAGCAAGTCGTATGAAGAGGCCAATAGTAAAAGCAGCCCATCAATTAAAAAAAATTGTTTAGTCATTAGTTAGTATTGCAAAATTTGTGCAAGAATGACCAATAAAAAGGGTAACCTTTACCTTTACTCATACAGAAAAAGTCAAGCTTTTTACCTGCACCATAAAATTTTTCTGCAAGTAACAATGATGAATGTGAGGGACCTATTCATAAGCCACAGCATTACAGAAGACCATGACTAAATGAGAGAACCCCAAACTACAAACAACCATCTTGTTTACTGTTTTGTCTGCTGCAAATTCAGGGTGGTTTACTCTGAAAGACAGCAATCAGAAGCTATCTTTGCTGGAGCAAACCAGCCTGTGCCCAGAGTGATCCTAAATGCATCTTTCTGAGCCCATGTCAGAGGCGTCTACTTTCTGGTGCAGGTAGGTTTGCTTTGTTTTGGGACATTTCCAGCATGTGAGATTTCTGGAAATGAACCAAAAGTGAATTTTTTTTAAAAAAAAATCTAGCACTACTAAGAAGTGGCTTAATAAAACAGCCACTTCAGGATATTAGCAAAGTAATCACTTCCTTGGCTCTTTTGGTGGAGGGTGAGTAAGTAGGAAAAAAATTTTTCCACTCCATCCACCTCTTCATGAAATCAAGTAAGTGATTAATTTGGCAATATAACAAAAGTCTGTAATATATACATGGAATCTATTTCCTCACCTATTACTTTGAGACTTTGTATTTATACTATAAAACATGGAAGACTATACTGTACAGTAATACCTCATATAACATTAGTATCGAATAACACTAAAATCGCATAACATCAAGGAATCTGGGGGGAAGAATTGCATCAGATAACATTAAGATCCTATGGGATGCTTCAGATAACAACCGCGAAAGCCTGTGTGGTTACAATGTATCTCTATGGATCCCATAGAGGATCAGATAACACTAAAAATCATATAACACGAAGACTTGTGGAACCAGGTTTTAGTGTTATATGAGGTTTTACTGTATATGATAGCATATAGAGAAGAAATACTGAATAACACCAAAGAAACCACTATTGGAAAGAAAATGAATGAATGAAAATTATGAAGCATCTTTCAACAATTTTCAGACATGTAAAATTTACTCCCATCACACTATTCTCAAAGGCTTAGGATCAATGAGATCGTAAGGGAATATAGGAACTGGTGTGTGTGTTCTTGGTGGCTAGAAACTTTTTATTCAATAAACACAGCCATGGTTGAAAAATGTCACCAGGCTTGTGCAGTGTAACTTTTTGCTACCAGTGAGGTTACAAACAGCTCTTCAGTGTTTAAAATGATTCTACACCACAAGTGCACAACAATTCAGAGAAAGAAATCATTTCCCCTTTTCAGTTTAACAGTAACATGATTTCAGACTGCTGATATCAAGAGTGAAGAGCTTAAATATTAAGTCTTACTCTTAAGGGTACCAGATGGCTGAAATTTTAAGTAATCATTCACCATTAACTATAGAGAATTACTTTCAAGTTTCCAAAAAGTTTATTACAAAAAGCGCTATTTCAGATATAAGACTCTTACCAATTTCATTTATTTGGATATGCAATTATACTCAAAGAAATAAAGAGAAACAAGTCATCTATGCACCAGTGCCAGCAAGGCAAACAGACACTCCCTGCCCCCTCTGCAAACACTGTATTGGTATCTAACAGATTGTTTTTACTGATAAGAGTCAGTAAATAGCTATTTAATAACTAGTATAAGCAATAAAGATTTCCCCACGCTCTTCCTGCACAAATTCCATTTTTCAGGCCATGCCATAACAACAGTCTGTACCCATGCATACATTAATTCCTCTTCTGTTGAGAGAAAGTATTTGGAAACAGTCCCCCTATTGTTTAAGCAACAACACTGGACCTTCAGTTAGAACTAAAAACAACTGTCTCATAATATTAGAAAGCATCCCACTGATCCTTGATGGTATGCAGGCTAGTGCAACAGCAACACTTTCTTTAGAATTTGACTAATACAATGGTGTCTCAGGGTCCTGGATGTAAAAAGGGAATGCACTTTTCTAATTTTGCTGCCCTGGTTCTAATAAACTAACATGCTACTTGGTAATTTCCAATTATTGTTTCTTCTAAACTTAGAACACCTCTGCAAGGAGAAACTTCTTTATAATGCTGGCTATTTTGGACAAACTACTACAATTTTCCGTTCTTGTAATCACATATTGCATAATCTACCAAGAAAAATAAGTGCTCATGGATTTTTAACTTTATAACTCAGGTTTATGAGAAGTCATTCCAGTGAAAGACTGTGCACTGTTAACTATTAGACAATAGCCACCTACTTTTTGAGCACATTCAATGTCAATATTGAAATTCTCAAAGTCACAATACAACAATCCAAGAACTAACATTTAAAGCAAGGAACATTCAGGAGACAAATACTAATATCCTGGCCCAATTTTAACATCTACATGATTGGGTTCCATGAGATAAATTTATGCACACCACCAAATTGAAAATGGGACTCTTCAACCAGCTGCAACTTGCCACTGATAATGACAACATTCCCATTGCATAGGTGGAGCTATGAGATAAGATATTGGCCAGAATACTGTAAAAAAGAATAAAGGTTTTCTGGGATGAGTCAGAAAGTGAACTCAATAGACAAGGTTTCTTTCAGGAGGGTGGGAAGGCATCCTGAATGGTGGACTAGTCTGTGTACCACTTCCCTAAAGAGATAAGCCATTTTGTCTCAGGCCTGACAAGTAGGCATTTAACCCCCAAGAATTCTAGCTGTGAAAACAATAGCACCCTCGTGCTTTCTTGCAGAGAAGAAGTGTCTTCCCTTTCCACAGACTGCACAGGATGACAGATAAGGAATGAAGATTATAAAGAGGCTGCATACAGGTGCAAAATAAAAGTATCTGCATCCTTAAGATATGTCATTTCTCTTGACAAATTTTAACACTCATGAGCCAAAATGCCCAAGGAGTCTCTGTGACAGACATAAGACTGTAAGGGGCTGTGTTGGATCAGTTTGCCCTGTTCAGAATTGTGTTCCCATTAGCCAAGAAGGTATCTATGTGAAGCCCATAGCAGGAAATGAACACAAGGACACCTTCTTCTTTTCGATCCTAGCAATCAGCATTAGGATGAATAATGGCTCTAACACTTGAGGAAATATATAGCCACCAAGTCTGGTAGCAGTTAAGTGCCTATTTTATCTGTTTATTCTCTCCTGATACATTGCGAGTCTGACTTCAAATCTCAGATCAGCTGTACACTTAAGGTCCGTCATGGTGTTACGTCCAGAGCTTAGCCTGAAAAGCCAGGAGCTTTAATGACAATCCAAAGGTTGCATTAATAAATGAAAAGGGTTGTGCAACACCCGGTAGAATTCAGCGTGTAACAAACAATAGGAGCCGACTTGCCTAAAGGAAAGGAACCACTCCTTGGGTGGCAGGGAGAAGTCATGACATCAGGGGATTAGCACTGAATAGGACACACCTTCAGGAAAGAAACTTCTCAGTTAGGTGCTAGGAAAATAATGTTGCTTTCCCCCTTTGGGGACAGAGAAGAGCAAATGGCAGGAGGGCGGTGAGGAGCCTCGTGTTTACCTTTCCCAGGTAAACTATGAGCAGGTGAGGCTAAGGAAGGTCGTAATGCAGCTGTGGGAGCCTCTCTCTCTCTCTATATATATATACACACAGTGTGTGTGTGTGTGTATGTGTAAGACAAGGCTGCATTTTGTCACCCTGCTTATTCAACTTATACACAGAACACATAATGCGCAATGCAGGAATGGAGGAATCACAATTTGGGATCAAAATTGCTGGGAGAAACATCAACAACTTGAGATATGCAGATGATACCACCCTAATGGCGGAAAGTGAGGAGGACCTAAAGAAGCTCCTGATTAGGTTAAAAGAAGAGAGTGAAAAAGCTGGCTTGAGACTAAATATCAAGAAAACCAAGATCATGGCAACAGGCCCTATCAGTCCCTGGAAAATAGATGGGGAAGTAGTAGAGGCAGTGACAGACTTTACTTTCCTAGGATCAAAGCTCACTGCACATGGTGATTGCAGCCATGAAATAAAAAGGTGCCTGATTCTCGGGAGGCAAGCGATGAGAAACCTGGGGAGCATAGTGAAAAGTAGAGACATTAAAGTGCAAACAAAGATTCGCATAGTGAGGGCAATGGTATTCCCTGCGGCAATGTATGGTTGTGAGAGCTGGACCATTAGGAAAGCGGAGCGCAGAAAAATAGACGCCTTTGAGATGTGGTGTTGGAGGAGAGTTTTGAGAGTCCCCTGGAGAACAAATAGGTCAGTCTTAGAAGAAATCAAACCTGACTGCTCCTTAGAAGGTCAAATAGTAAAGATGAAGCTAAGGTACTTTGGACATCAAATGAGAAGAGAGGACTCGCTTGAGAAAGCCTTGATGCTGGGAAGGGTGGAGGGCAAAAGAAGAAGGGGACGGCCCAAGATGAGATGGCTGGATGGTATTGTGGAGATAATGGGCACAGAGCTGAGCGAGTTGAGGGGGATGGTGGAGGACAGGAGTGCCTGGCGGGCGGTGGTCCATGGGGTTGCGGAGGGTCGGAATCGACTGTGCGACTGAACATGAACAGATGTGTGTGTGTGTGTGTGTGTGTGTGTGTGTGTGTGTGTGTGTGTGTGTATATATATATATATATATATATATATATATATATATATATATATATATATATATATATATAGAGAGAGAGAGAGAGAGAGAGAGAGAGAGAGAGAGAGAGAGAGAGAGAGAGAGAGAGAGAGAGGCTACCCCATCAAGAGGGGCATTGTTAACTTGGCTCTCTCCGAATAAGAAGGTTCAAGGCTCTCCTTCGGGAAAGGAAACGGCAGAAAGCAAGCTCTTGGGAGGAAGGGAGGAGAGGCTCAAGGAAGCACAACACCCCTTCCTCTCCTCCTCCTCCCTGCGCGCACGGGGGGGGGGTACCGTTGGCTACTCTGGGGTGGGGAAGCCAAGGCCGCCCAAGGTGCTTAATAATGGGTCCCCGGCGGGGCTGCGAGAGGAGAAAGGCAAGCGCTCTCCTCCTCCGCCTCCTCCTCCCCCTCCTGCCTACCTGCCAGGCCGGCGCTGCCATTTCGGCTCCTTCTCCTCCGGGAGGCGGGGGTCCTAAGCCTTGGGGCCCGGCCTCGGCCACCGCCTCCCCTCCCGTCAGCACATGCAGCAAGAAGACGGTGGCAGCCACGCCAGGAGCCGCAGCGGCCATGGAGGAAGAGGAGATGGAGATGCTGATGTTGGGGGGGGGGGGCGAGCAGCGGTCAAGGAAAGGCGCCCTAAAGTGTTACCCCCCCTCCTCCTCCTCCTTCCCCCCCTCCCGGCTCCTTCGCCTCCCGCGGCCACCCCAGTTCGGGGACTGACAGGCTGTCCCCCGGCCGGGCTCCACCCCCTTTCCTCCACACCCTTGGGCCAGGACTGGCCATTCCGCTCCGGGCACTCTGGGTTCGAAACCCGCCTACCCAGCCACATCCTCCAATCAGGGCCGAGGGTTCCGCCAAGGCACCCGGATCCCTTGGCTGGCAATGCGCGGGGACGGAGAGGAGGGAGAGCGAAGGACCAGCTGGGGTGGCTCTGCAGCCGCCGGGGAGGGGCTGCATCAGGGGAGGGCGGGGCTATTAACGCTGGGCCCCCTCTCGTTCCGACCAATAAGGGCGAAAGGGACAAGTAACGGGCAGTTCCTTCCACCAATTATGTCCCCTCCCCCCAAGAACAAAATGCGGGACAATGGTTATTATTATTATTATTATTTAGACTTGTATGCCGCTCTACTCAGAGCGGCTCACAGCATTCACAAATAACAATATTACAGTGCAAACCAAAATACACTAGCATATAACAAAAGAATTAAATACAGTATACAGATCAATATACACCTACAATATTATAGTGTAATCAAAATACAATAAATAAATATTATCACAGCACTAATAATTTTTATCCCGGGACTAATAATAAAAGGATCCAGAGATGGAGCGGCTGTGCGGTTTTACGTAGCCAGAGGAAGCAGTTCACGCCAAGGTATATAGGTCGGGAGGAAGAAAGGCCATATACATCTGCGCTGTTCCCTCTGAGGACCAATAATTGGACAGGGCGAATTAATGAGCGGCAATTAGCAAGGACACCACCCCTTAACGCTTAGTGCACTCGCTGGGCGGCTCACAAGTTAATTAGCATTTTAGCATGGGTGTTCATTTCACCGACCTCGGAAGGATGGATGGAGGACTCGAGTCAACCTTGATTAATAATCTCCTTTCCTGTCAGGATCGAACTCACAGCGTTTTGGCTGCAGTACAGCAGTTTAACCGCTGCGCCGCCTGGGCTCAGCCAGAAGCATTTGCAGGAATCTCCGTGAGTGACGAAACGGCCGGCCAATGAGATTTAATAAGGGCAGCTTTCATGACTTCAAGCAACCGACGTCTAGCTGAGGATGGGTGTAGGAATGATTTTTGTTCCTTTTCTCAACTTCATTCGTGAGCCATGAGCCTCTATTCCAGGGGTGGCAAGCTACAGCCCGTGGGCCAGATACAGACCCCCCCCCCCCGACGTCAATTCATCTGGCCCACAAAGCCCTCGTTGCTCCTTAAAGTGGAAGTAAAATGTGCCCATACATATGGGCATGTTTTACTTCCACTTCCGGAAGCAACAAGAGCTTCGCGGGCTGGATGAATTGGTGTTGGGGACCGGATCCGGCCCACAGGCCATAGTGACCACCTCCTGAACCACATGACCGGCTCACAGCCCAAAATGTTTGGGCAGCCCTGCTCTATTTGCACCCATTGAGTTTTCATGGCATCCTGCCTCCTAGACAGCTCTTTCGTCTTGTTATCATTCTTGGTGGTGGTGGTGGTAGGAATGGGGCAGGAATAAGAATTTTGAAAATGAGATGGCTAGATGGTATTGTAGAGACAATGGGCACAGAGCTGAGCAAGTTGAGGAGGATGGTGGAGGACAGAAGTGCCTGACAGACAGTGGTCCATAGGGTCACAAAGGGTCGGAATCGACTGTGCGACTGAACAACAAAAAAGCTGTGTTAGCCTGTGCAGCATATCAGAGAGTAAGCAAAACAAAAAGACAAAAAATGGTGTGGCACCTTAAAGACTAACTGCTGTACTTTGATGTTAGCTTTCGTAGATGAAGTCCAGTTTGTCAGACAGAAGAGTGAGATCTCATGGCATCACTTTATACACATCAAGCACAGAGGTACAGGAAAAGCTATATTGTGGCTTTTTACAGCTAGCAATAATGGAAAATTCCCAGTTGTTATTCAAAATTGCTGTGAAGCTTGGCCCTGTTGTGTTGCAAATGATTGGAAAACAAAGTTCTCTTGCAAGCTGATGCATCACACCCAAAGCATGGATGTAGTCTCTCATACACTGACCCATTCATTGATAATCTCATGGATTGACTACTGTAATGCTCTCTACATGGGGCTGCACTTGTGTTTGAGACGGAGATTACACCGGGTCAAGAATGCAGGAGCCAGGTTGGTGAAAGACATAAAGAAATTTGATCATATTTCCCCAGCCTTGGCAGGTCTGCACTGGTTACCTGTTGCCTACTGTGTCAGATTCAAGGTGTTAATGTTATCATACAAGGCCCTATACATGTGATGCCGAACCTATGGCACATGTGCCCTAGGTGGCACACAGCCCTTTCAGCTGGCACACGCAGGGTCTGGGTTAAGCCCGGGATGGAGGTGGAGCCTTTGGACAAGGCGCCACTGCTACCCTGGGCTTCAGACAAGGCGCCACTGCCACGCCACCCTGGGCTTCTCCCCAGCTGGCTTCTCCATTGGGTGACGGGGCCTTGTCTGGAGCCTGGTGTATTGGTGGGGGCTTCCCCAGGGGGGTGTAAATTGGTGGTGCGCATGCACAGCTTGAAGGATGCAGCGATGTCATGTGGGTGTATATACACCCACATGATGTCACTGGCATGTGTGATGGCTGCCCCCCATTCCCTCCTTTTTTGGGCACTCGGGTCCTAAAAGGTTCACCACTACTGCCCTATACGGTTTGGGACCTTGCTATCTGTCAGAGCATCTCTCCCTCAGAACAACTCCCCACATCATCTGGTCGTCACAATCAGCGCAGCTCCATGTGCCAACACCGAGGATGGCTCAAAAGTCTTTAACCAGAAATAGAGCCTTCTTGGTAGTGGCACCTACACTGTGGAATACACTACCGGTGGAGCTGTGCCAGGCCCCATCACTGGCTACCTTTAAAAAACAATTAAACCATTCCTGTTCAGGGCATTGTTCCTTTGTCAATAGATTAGCCATTTAGGTTCAGTTCCGATGTTCTCTGTTCAGTGGTGAGATTCAAATTTTTTCACTACCTACTCTGTGGGCATGGCATGGTGGGTGTGGCCAGGGGAAAAGCCCTGCATTATTTCAAAACTTGGATGGGTGGGGCCAGCCAGAATTTCTGCTACGGGTTCTGGCGAACTGGGGTGAACTTGTTGAATTCCACCACCACCTCTGTTGCCAATTATTGTATTTGTTTTAATTTAGTTAATGATGTATTTGTTGGTGTTGGGTTTTGATTTGTATTGTTGTCATTTATTTTCTGTTTGTTCACCACCCAGAATGGGATAACACTCAGATGGACGGTATATAAATTCAATAAATAAATAAATAAATAAATAAAACATTGTCGCATTACATATTTGCCAATGAGTTTGCATCTATTGAAAATCTTACTTTTCTGTTAGGCTGGCCAACTGTTGTATGCCTCTACCTGATGTGTATAAATTGATGCCATGAGGTCTCTTATGTCTGATGAAGTGGACTTGATCTACAAAAGCTAACATCAAAATACAGCAGTTACTCTTTAAGGTGCCTTAATGATTTTTGTCACTTTTTTTGTTTATTCTCTGATATATCATAAGATAGTTCACTTCTGGTTGTAAAGCTGGAGCCCAGTAATGAAAATGAATAGACCTTTCATTCAAAAATAGAATGAGGGAAGTAACCCGGAGTGTTCTGTTAGGGTTTATCCTATTTATTTTCCATAACAAAACAACAGCAGAGTCCTATGGCAGTGGAGCCTCATGGGTGGAACCAAGCTGCACTTTACAGTACTGTATGTGGAACTACAGCTGAATCCTCTGAAGAATTGTGCTCTTTAGCTGTGAGTAGCACTAGCAGGGCCTCTGTTCAGATTCTAATGTATAAGGAAGGAAAACACTGTGTTAGAAAAACTGCCACCCTTTCCAGCAACAAGTGCCAGGTTGATGCATTGCTTTGCCAATATCTCCAGAAACTGGTTAGATGCAGAAGTTGTAAGTAACTGGTTAGTTTTCAGCACAACAAGGATACAAGTATATTTCAAAAGCAGTGTGGCAAATAATTACAAAGCTACATTATGGGTCCAATGATCAAGAGTTTCTAGTTACAGTACTTTCAAAAAATATTTTTAAAGGACATTTTAATGCAGAGTAGCAATCATAATGAGGGAAAGCACGCACCCGAAACTGCTGTTTCTCACGCAGAAGAAGCAGAGAGGATAAAAACCAGTGCTTAAAATATGTGAGTAAAATCATTTTAAAAAATGTAAATAAAATGCAGTTGTACCTCGCTTAAAGAGCATAATGCGTTCCACAGGATTGCTCTGTAAGTGAAACATCATTGAAAATGACCAATTGTGGGGGGGATTGCGAACCCCGATTTATTTGTTAAGCGAGTTTTTGGTTGGTTTTATTTATTAAGCGAAGCAAACATTCAGAGAAAATTCTGCTCTTTAAGCGAGTTACTCTTTAAGCGAGGCACTCTTTATGCGAGGTTTGACTGTGTTTTTATTTAAATTAAATTATTTACATTGTTAAAATGCTGCTTTTCTTCAAAAAAGCCTTAGGTTATGACAGTTTTAATCTAGAATGTAATATAGCTTTAAAATCTTATTTTACAACAGGTGCTATAAATTCTGCTTATATTTTATGAGGTAGTATACACATTTTAAAAAAAGTTTTATAAACATACCTGTAATTATAAATTGATTAAGACTGCAGTGTTATAGTTTCTGTACAGATTATTTAGGCTAAACCTTTTGGTTCCTGTAGTTCTCAGTCTAGTACAGGATTCCCAACTTTTTTAAGCTGTGGGTCGGGTCAAGCTCTCTCAGTCAGCTTCGAAGGCCGGCCGGCCATTTTGCCCTGCCTGCATGATGGGGGTGGCCATTTTGTCCCAACAGCTTCAAATGGGTGGCCTTTTCGTTTCTCGAATGCACTTGGAGGGGGGGGCACATGAAATAGTGCCATGGGTCAGGCCAGCTGGTCTTAGTTGGAAACCCCTGATCTAGTAGATACAGTCAAACCTCGCATAAAGAGTGCTTCGCTTAAAGAGTAACTCGCTTAAAGAGCAGGATTTTCTCTGAATGTTCGCTTCGCTTAACAAATAAAACCAAACAAAAACTCACTTAACAAATAAATCGGGGTTCGCAATCCCCTCCCCCATTGGTCATTTTCAATGGTGTTTCGCTTAAAGAGCAAACTCGCTTAAAGAGCAATCCTGTGGAACGCATTATGCTCTTTAAGCGAGGTATAACTGTACAGGTATTAGAAAAAATGCCAGACAATACTTTTTTTAGCATCAATATATGGAAATGAGAAATACTGTAACAGATTAGAACCAGATCAGTGCTGTTTCCCAAGTCTGGCTGAAGTGATTGCTGGAGCTCTCCCTGCTGTCCTTACCTTGACATGATACAATGTTGGAAATTCTTAGTACAGTAGCTGTATTAAAACGTCCAGTATTGCTTCCAAACATTTCCCTAAGTGATGCCGGTTCCTCCAGAGTGGGAATCCTAGTTATTGTCTCTTTGTAACTTTTCTGCAAAAAAGAAAAAAAGACTCGCCTCCCTCTGTGCAAATTGTTTTGGATTTAATCCTAGTACAATGCCATGATAGGGTTGCAAAATTATTCACTAGAAACTTTGTCAAAAGTTTGGATTTGAATGCAGTAAAATTATTGGAAACATCAGGTAGAGAAAGTTTTGTAAAATGAGAGTCAAGATCCTGTGGGACTTTAAAATCAAACAGATAGACATCATACCTAAAGGACTCCCTCCCTAGGTCAGGGGTTCCTAACCTACGGCCTGTGGGCTGCATTCGGCCCATGGCGCCATTTCATGTGGCCCCCTACCCCTCCAAGGGCATTCAAGAAATAAAATGGTCACCACTTTGCAGCTGTTGGGACAGAATGGCCACCCCATCATGTAGCCAGGGCAAAATGGTCATCCAGCCCTTGAAGCTGACTGAGACAACGTGACTCGGCCCCCGGCTTGAAAAGGTTGGGAACCCCTGCCCTAGATATTTGAAAAAAAATTGATTTATTGGACTTGAACATCCTAACTCTACAAAAAAAAAACCTTTATCAGGAACTGCCTTTATACAGTACTTAGATGTTATCTCAACAGTTCTTAGGGTTTTGGTTAGGTCATGAACTGTTAATTTTATACCAGTCGTTGACTGTGAATCTAGCGATATATTTTTATAATAATAATAAAAAACAACGAACTTTATTGCTGTAGGTTGGCTTCAGAAACCATTGTTTGTATGTTTAATGTTTAATGTTTGTGAAGTGAATAAATCATAATTAACAATGGGAATAAAACATGTTTGGGAGCCTCTAAAGGGGAACTAAACATATAGTTGAAAGTGACATATTGTAATACTAAAATTTGCCCCCGAAGCGTTTCAGAATAAATCCTCAGAACAAATAAGCCATGCTGTAAGGAAGCAAAACTAAAACTAAAAATACATTTTTAAAGTTAAAGTCACTGAAGAGATCAGATCAAATCTCTCATTTTCTGGTTAGTAAGAAAATTGCTAGAACAAACAGTGCAGAACTCACTACTCTTACATGTTCTTTAGCTCCATCTGGAGGTCTCCAATGAAGTCTTAATTGTTACAAAATGGAATTAAGTACAAATAACTACCGCTGGAAGATGATCAAACACAATTACAAGTACAATTATAAATATCTGGGGAAGCAGGATAGTATGAAGGCCATATTGGCAGGATATAAATAACAATAAGCATACAGTGTATGCTCATCCTTATACAGGCTTTAGTGGTGCAGAATTAGCCAGTAATTATGTCTCTCCTTGCCACTAAGGGACTGCAGTGGCTCAAGTGGTTAAAATGCTTAACTTGGCGATTGGAAGGTCAGAATTCAATTCCCAAGTACTGCATGACAGAGTGAGCTCCCGTCTCTGTCCCAGCTCTTGCCAATCTAGCAGTTTGAAAGCAAGAAATTACAAGTACATAAATCGGTACCAATTTGGTAGGAAGATAAACAGCGTTCTGTGCACTCAGGTGTTGAGGCATGCCTGCCACATGTCCATGGAAATAGCTGCAAATTCAGACAGCGCTGGCTCTTTGACTACAAACAGAGATGAGGACTGAACCCTAGCGTCAGATACAACTGGCTTTTGAGCAAGGGTGACCTTTACCTTGCTACTAGGCAAGACCTCACTAGAAAGCTTGTGCCGTAGACTTGGTCCATCCATAGAGACATCCTCACCAACTGGCAGAACTGGTGGAATGATAGAGCTATGACCCACCAGATACAGGGATGTGCTTTGTCACAGTTGTTCCCCATAGTAATTTGTCTGGCACAGGGAGCCTATGATCGCTAGCAGAAATGAACAATAAACAAACATAGTGACACACAAGGATGCTCAGCAGCGAGTAGCTCTCCGTAACAGAGTTTATGCATTGTTCTTTTTAGAAGCTGTGTAGCTGTAGCTCTCAAATGACCATTGGTACATTGTTAGCCAGTGTTGTGGCTAACAATGTATTGCTGTCAGAAATGTTATTGCTGGTCAGAACATAAGGCATGAGTATGACCTTGCCTTGTAAAAACAAGACTTGTTTTATCTGAGAAATTGTACAAGTGCCGTGTGAGTACCAAGGGCGAAACTTCTCATGGGATAAAGTCCCTAAGAAAGTACACAGCCTGGTGACATGGCCTGACCAACTGTGAGAGGGGGGAAAAGTATTCTGTAACTGGACATTAGCCATATAAGTCTGTTCTATTAAGCCTTTGTCAACATCTCAATTTGACAATAACAGTATAACAAACAACTCCTGCATTTGATATAATTTAATAAGAGATTACAAACTGATAAAAACATACACTGCACCTGGAATCCTTGTTTGATATTTGAAGGAAGAGATGGATATTTGGCTTGTTGGAAAGGTTTACTCAAACTGTGTGGTACTGTGCTGGTTTTGCTTCTCATACTTTTCCAATGGATATGCTCAGTGGTGGGCACCAGCAGGTTCACACCAGTTCTCCAGAACTGGTAGCAGAAATTCCGGCTGGCCCCTCTGCCCATCCAAGTTTTGAAATAAAGTAGTCCTAATTTGGGTGCAACGCAGAGCTTTTCCCCTGGCTACGCCCACCATACCACGCCCACAGTGTGGTAGTAAAAGTTTTTGGAGCCCACCACTGGATATACAATTACATAGTCTGGAGGAATGCTTTCTTAAGATATATATGTTTCTCAACCTTGGGCCCCCAGGTATTCTTGGACTTTAATGACCAGAATCTCAGACCAGCACACTGGGAATTGAAATCCAAGAACTTCTGGGGGCCCAAGGCTGAGAACCTAAGTAACTTGAGTTTAAATTATTTTGTAACTAAAGAGGCTCAATACCTCAGAAGAGCTTATAATTCTTTTGAAGCATTGTTTTCAGATCATTTTTAAGATTAAGTCTTCCCTGTGTTTTGATAGGTTTTGATCTATTTTGTTTTCTTTTGCTCAGCTATGAGCACATGAAATTTTGTAACAGAGTTTTAAATAGATCCTTAAACCATATACAGTATGTACTCATATATAAACTTAGTAAAATGCTTTGGTTCATGAAAGAGAAATCTTTTCTGGACATTCATTTATATATAAAAGTTTTTGGAGCCCACCACTGGATATACTATACCAGACGGCACACTAAGTACTATGGGACAGCATATAAATGCAATTGCTACTGTTATTACAATTAAGCCCTAAGCAGATGGACTGTTGTAAACCAAGTCAGGACTGGGACAGAAGGGTGTGTGCTGGACCACTTGATGAAATAAAGTTTGTTGCACTTGACAGCTAACCCCATCAGTCAACGGAGCCCACAGTGGTGAGTATACTCCAGCCATACTGAAGATCACATTTTGTTGTTCGGTCGCACAGTCAATTCTGACCCATTACGAATCCATGGACCACTGTCTGCCAGGTACTTCTGTCCTCCACCATCCTCCTCAACTCACTCATTTCTGTGCCCATTGTGTCTACAATACCATCTAGCCATCTCATTTTTGGCCGCGTGTTGGTTATTGCCTGCTATGGCAGTGCATGGCAGTAGGGACTGGAACGAAGTAGGGACTGGAACGATGCTGATGTGTTGTGAATCACCCTGGGTCCCTTCGGGGAGGAGGGCGATAAGCAAATTTAAATTAAAAAAAAAAAAACACGAAATGGAGCAAAAATGTTTGCTTACCTCCAACCACAGTGACACTGCTCAGATTCATTGGCAGTATTTCAATCATACTGATTATTTCAAAGTCCAGGAAAGACAGTTCTTCAAAGACAGTTTGATCCTCTAGGGCAGGGATTCTCAACCTGTGGCCCTTGGGCCAGATGTGGCCTACAGCTCCATTTCATGTGGAGCCTCCACTACACCAGGAAGTGCCATGTGGTGGAGGAAGGGAGAAATGGCCGTCCGGCTCCCGAAGCTGTCTGAGGGAGTGTGACCTGACCCCTGGCTTAAAAAGGACAAGAACTCCTGCTCTAGGGCAGTGGTGACAAACCTTGGCACTCCAGCTGTTCTTGGACTTCAATTACCAGAAGCCCAAGTCAGCACTCCTGCTGATCAGGGCTTCTGGGAATTGTAGTTCAAGAACACCTGGAGTGCCAAGGTTGGCCATCACTGTTCTAGGGGTATAAAGCAGTATGATAGTCAAAGGTGCTGGAGCAGTAACAATTGTGATGCTACTGGTTACCCTTTTTGTTTGGCTGACTGGCGGTGTCACTACTAAAATCAGCATCTGTCATGGCAAAAGAAGAAGAGGAAGAAGAAGAGGAAGAATGAGTAAGAGGTTGAATCGACAGACCTTATCATTATGCCTTCATGTATTCTGGTGCTCTTTGAACAACCCCTTTGTTTCAGTTGACACTCAGCTGTAGAATGGGAGTGCTGCTACAGTCCTAAAGATCAAATGAGGTTCTGTACCTTTGTTGTAAAAGACCACCAGAGACCACCTTCATCCAACCTTTCTAATAGGGCTTGCTATCAGCCATAATTCGCAACCAGAACTGGGGAAATGTGGAAATACACCCACGATCAATTTGGCTGCAGCATTCCGAACCTTCTGAAGTTTCCCTACTAAGTTCAAAGGGAACCTTGCATAGAGAGATTTGCAGTAGCCAATCCTCAAGATTCATCTCCAACTCCTGGCCTTACAAAACAGAATATAGAAAGTATGATTAAAACAGTGTGAATCATTGATTCCTGATCTAGCACTCCATGAACTCGTTAGTATATAAGAGAAGTCTGAAGAACTGTCACTTGTCCAGAACCTGAAATTTTCATTTTTGGACAACACCTCCCATAGTCTCCTGGGCAGCATAGCCATGGGAGGACTCTGAGTTGTAGCAACTATTTCGAGCTCTGCTCTAGTTCCTGAAAGCTTTTGCAACAATAAATCTGTTAGCCACATACATCATGTTAATAGGTTTGCTGCAACTAATGTAACTCTCTCCCCCAGACTGGCATAAAAACTGTCTACAGAGGCTACTTCAGAAAATGAAAATATCAAGCACCCAATGGCATTTAATTATTATCCATCAGTTCTTCCATGAATGTGTAGTAAAGGGGGGTGGGGGTGGCCAGGCACAGTAATGGCCAGGCTGCTTTGCCAAGCTATACATTTTTCATATTTAAGGTTGCAGAATCACTACAATGACAGCAAGCTCTGCTCTGGCCTAAACCACACAGCAAAAATGCCACATTGTATGCAGACGCCTCAATTCTGAGCTAGTGACCTGTGGAACCAGCTGAAAATTGATAGAAATAAGTGCCAGGCTTTCAAACCATTTCACCTACAGAAATCAAAGTCTTTCCTCCTCCAGTGTCGCTCTGCTTGACATCTGTCTCTTCTCCTGGAGACTTTGAGAAATACAGTAATTCCTCGAGGTTCCACCCAGAGGTCAAATTGGAAAAACTAAGCAACCTATATATTGGATGAAAACTCTGTCCTGTAACAGAGTGGTGGTGGTGGTTGGTTTGGGTTTTTTTTTTTTTTTTGGATATTTAAAAATTCTTGGCTCCAATCTTATTTTGTAGAGACAAGAATTCCGTTTTTGCTTCTTCACTCTGCTGACATTTCTACTTCTTTCTGAGTGGTTTTGGAGCCTAAATCAAAACATAAAACCACAGCGTACTGTATTTGGAACATGAGGGAAAGGAGTGAGAGAAAAGGCAACTTTTCATATGATTCTTCCTTCCTGTCTTTCGGAGGACTTTTCTGTGGATTCAACATTTGGCTCTTGGCAATGTAAGTCACAAGAGCATGCCTTTTTAAAAAATTTGTTGTTGTTATTGCTCAGTCACACAGTCAATTCTGACCCTTCGCAACCCCATGAACCACTGCCCTCCAAGCACCTCTGTCCTCCACCATCCTCCTCAACCCGCCCAGCTTTGTGCCTACTGCATCTACAATACCATCTAGCCATCTCATTCTTGGCTGCCCCCTTCCTCTTTTGCCCTCCTCCACCTTTCCCAGCATCAAGGTTTTCTCAAGTGAGTCCTCTCTTCTCAATTGAATTTCAAAGTACTCCAGCTTCAGCTTTACTTTTTTGACCTTCTAAGGAGCAGTCAGGGTTGATTTCTGCTAAGATCGACCTATTTGTTCTCCTCGCTGTCCAGGGGACTCTCAAAACTCTCCTCTAACACCACATCTCAAAGGCATCTATTCTGCGCTCAGCTTTTCTAATGGTCCAGCTCTCACAGCCATACATTACCACTGGGAATACCATTGCTTTGACTATGCAAATTTTGTTTTGCAAGGTGATGTCTCTGCCTTTAACTATATTCCCGAGGTTTCTCATAGCTTGCCTCCCAAGAGTCAGTTGCCTTTTTATTTCATGGCTGCAATCACCATCTGCAGTGATCTTCGATCCCAAGAAAGTAAAATCCATCACTGCTTCTACTTCTTCCTCATCTATTTTCCAGGGACTGATAGGGCCTGTTGCTATTATCTTGGTTTTCTTGATGTTGAGTCTCAAGCCAGCTTTTGCATTCTCTTTTTTCAACCTGATCAGGAGGTTCTTTAGGTCTTCCTCACTTTCTGCCATTACGGTGGTATCACCTGCTTATCTCAAATTGTTGATGTTTCTCCCAGCAATTTTGATCCCAACTTGTGATTCCTCTATCCCTGCATTTTGCATTATGTGCTCTGTGTATAAGTTGAACAAGCAGGGTGATAAAATGCAGCCTTGTCGTACTCCTTTTCCTATTCCAAACCACTCCATCATTCCATATTCTGGCCTAACTGTTGCTTCTTGACTCTTGCACAGATTTCTCATGAGGCATATAAGATGTTCTGGTATTTCCATCTCTTTAATTACTTGCCATATTTTGTTGTGGTTCACACAGTCAAAAGCCTTGGCGTAGTCAATGAAACAGAAGTATACTTGTTTCTGATATTCCTTTGTTTTCTCCATGATACAACGTATATTGGCAATGTGGTCTCTGGTCCTCCTGCCCCTTCGGAACCCAGCTTGCACTTCTGGTAGTTCTCTCTCCACATGCTGCTCTAGTCTGTCCTGTATTATCTTGAGCATAACCTTGCTAGCATGTGGAATGGTAGGAAATACTGGTGGGAAAACCAAAACCAATTCTGCAAAACAAAACAAAAAAATGATTCCTTGGATACATTAACATGCCCCATATATTTTATTTTCATGAGTCAAATATCATAATAATGGCACATAAACAAAGCTGTGCCAGCTGTTGAATTAGGATTGTTATGGAGTTATCCAAAGCACTACAACTCTTCTGTTCTCCCCTTGACATCTTGTAGATATGAAGCCTGTCCCAATCCACAAACATCATACCTGGGATCCAAACTGTTTTCACCTCTGCTGATGTTGATGTTTCATTTTCCAAAATGACAGTGATGCATTTTTTACTGCACCATCATCATCTCTGGAGTTGGATACCTGACAGTAAGGGCAATATCCACTGCCCTTCAATAAAAAAGAGTGTTGTGTATTCTGGACATTACAGGATCTCTGGTCAGAAAAGTTGAGGGAGGTTCTATTTACATCATGACTCCACTTGACTTTGGCAAAGCCACTAGTTCTGTAAGAGCCCTGGAGCCCTTTTGAGGTGTGATATTTATTAATTGCTATTGCACAGAAATACACACATCAAATTCTGATGACGCTTATCTAAGTCTCAAAGGAGCAAAGCCTCAGCTGCTTCCGGCCTTTGGTCTTATGCCCCTTCCTCTCAAATGCTTGACTGCAAATTCTGCTTCCTATTCAAGGCAGGCCAGCAAGCATTTTATTTCGCTTTGAATCACTCGGAGCAACTGTATGCAAACTAATCCTTTTTCTCCTCTGAGTCATGGTTGATGGAGGGTTCTTTTTCAACATCCTTCACATGGCATGGGTTTATTACTACTGAGGTTGCTGTGCAGTGGCCCAGTTCTCAGTGTTTGCACAGCTGGGTGTCTTTTTGGGTACAGGTGCTAGTAATGTTCCATCATATGCGGTAAAATAAATCTGAGTGATTATTTGCATTTATGTAAAACAGAGTGCTTTTTGTTACCCTATGTACACCAGAGGAAGAGTAACAGAGGAGGGCCTCCTCCTTTTCTCATCCTCTCCATTTACAATGGACATGAAAACTAAGTTCCCAGATGCAAAGCAGTGGAAAGACCTTTGCAGCAACAGTTTATTTATTTATTTATTGGTCAAATGTATATAGCAGCTCATTCAGCAAGTGACTCTGGTCGGCGTACAACACTAACAACATAAAATACATAAATCCCACATTAAAAACTATAAAAACCTTTTAAAAAGTAAAAAAAAACTACTAGTCCCCGGCCCCAATAAGAATTTTATTAAAAGCAAGTGATCCACCCTATATTAGCCAGCTGGGGATGGTGGTTACCCCAACACAGCTTTCCCACATCTGTTTTGCCAGCCAGGTCTTGAACTCTTTCCTGAAGGGCAGCAACTCTGTCTGGAGATGAAGCTCAGTTGGCAGGAGGTTCCACAGGTCCAGAGCAGGTGCCAAACAAAAGTGGCAGGTAGAGTCTAAGGTCAGAACCGTCAGAGATTTAGTTTGTGAATTCAATGTGTTGAATTATGCTCATTAGTTCATTTATTTCTTTTATTTCATTCATTAGTTAAGGGTGATGTTTCAAATGGGGGAAAATAAAGACATTATGTTCATAAAATAAAGGTTTTCATAAAATGTTCATAAAATCTAAGGTTTTCTGAGCTAAGGTAAAGGTCATCCTTGATCGAAAGCCAGTCATATCCGACTCTAGATTTCAGTGCTCATCTCTGTTTATAGCCAAAGAACCAATGCTGTCTGTGTCTGCAGACATTTTTGTGGACATGTGGCAGGCATGGAATGCCATTTACCTTTCCACCAAAGTGGTCCCTATTTATCTTCTTGCAATTTCTTGTTTTTGAACTGTTACGTTGTGTTAACCCAAAACCAGAAATCCCAATTTCATTTGTGTTTATTATTCGTTTATATTTTATTTTTCAATAAATATGCTTTTAACCTTTATTTTCCATTCTCCCCAACTCTCCCCACTATGCATACGTGTCCATAAGCAGCCCACTGTACAAACAACAATTCACCACAGGTGAATAACTGCAAAGGATCTATTTTTTAAATAAATATTTCAATAGTCAAACTGCAAAGAAAAAGAGTTTTTCCTTCACGATTCCTTGAAAGCAGTTCTTCAGTAAGAGGGAAAGCCAAAAAAGGAAACTGGTTATGACTTCACAGGGAAAAATTCTTACAGTGTATCCATTCTCACACCAATGTATCTATTCTGGAGTAGAGAGATTTTTTTTTTTAAGGAAAGAAGGTTAGAAAGAAAGTGTTTTTTTAAACCTTCATAGAAAATGTTTCTGAAGTCTGATCCAAATTGTGTAAGTATCAAAATAAAGGTTATTCTGTCCTCTTTCAAGCACACTTTAGATCACTTTGATCAGTCAATCGGTTTTTTGTTGGATCACCGCCAAACACCTCCCCCGTGGAAATGTTATTTTGACGCGTCACATTTTTCCTCAATATCTTTTTTGTGGATTCCTGCTTTAGCGTCATTTTTCTCCACATGTTGTATGTGAACTGTATCCACATTGGGAAGTTGTCATATTCACTTTTTAAATTGGTTTTCCCTGCTTTTGGGGGGTTTGTGTAACCTTTTTAGGTTTTTTTTTTTTGTAAAACGCTTCATAGGTTATGTTTCTGAAGTCCAATTCCAAATCTGAAAGTATCCCCACAAAAGTTAATATTTCCTCTTTCAAACACACTTTGGATCATCTGAATTGGTTGGGTAGTTTTTCCGCTGGACCCCTGACAACTGACCCCCTCTAGCAAAACTGTCACTTTTCTGATGCTACTTCCGAAAGTGATGACATCATCGCTTTGCATTTTTGGCTTTTGTTTTCTACCAATTCTTAAAGTCAATGAGACGATCTTTCAAATGACATAACCCTTATTTTTGTGGGTGCCTTAGTTTTGGTGTTGCAGCTTGGCAAACGTACATGATTTTTGTTACATTGCAAGAGATGTCAGACCACCCAACCGAAACATAAGACGTTCATAGAATTCATGTCACAAAGCCCTTCTTCTGGTGATAGAGAGACAGGCCTCTCTACCGGATGGTATTTTCAAGGAGCCCCTCCAGTCTGCTCTGGTGGGATGGACAGATGACCTTGGGGTGATGCACAGCTCTCCTGCCCCATCACACCCTCTGCTGCTGTCAAGACACACTGGTAGCAATCTCACATGAAAAACTAATTTTAACTTTATTTTCCCCACAATATTTGCCAATGAAATCTTGAGACATTGTCTAGTGTGTGGGAAGCATCTATTGCCAAATAACCACGTTCCAAGTAAGCTTCAAAGGGGCATATTCCTACAAAATTGCCTTTTGTTTAAAAGCTAAACAAACAAATGAGCAACATTGGTAGAAAGCATTGATAGGTATTGATAGATAACTGAGCCCTGGTGGCACAGTGGTTAAACTGCTGTGCTATACCCAAAAGATTGTGAGCTAGAACTTGGCAGGGATCGAGGCTGACTCAGCCATCCATCCTTCCGAGGCCAGTAAAATGAGCACCAGCACATTGTGGGGTAAAATGCTATTTACCTTGTGAACTGCCCAGAGAGTGCACTAAATGCTATGGGGCGGTATAGAAGTGTCATTGCTATTGATTGGTAAAACTCCTGCTCACAAGAGGCTTCATGAAAGCATTACTGGGTTGCATGTTTTCCCCCTGCTCCTCCTCCTCATTTCGACTCCCCGAAGATCAGATGATACTGTTTGTAATCCCAGATCAATCCAATGTTTTTCCATGAATATTTTATGCTGATGGTGTTGCCCTTGCCTCTCCTCTCCTCCGATGAAACCACCGAGGGCCTCAGACACAAGACCGCCGCTGCCGCGGGCCTCAGCCATGAGGCCACCGCTGCCACTTCACCTCCAATGAGGCCGCCGAGGGCCTCAGCCACAAGGCTGCCAAGGGCCTCAGCCACGAGGCTGCCGCCACCAGTTCCTCCGTCTCTCCACCCACCTGATGACGCCGTGCCTCAGTAGGCCTCTGCTTTCTGCTCCACTGCCACTGCCTGACTGCTCTGCCTCCCTGATGCCTCCACTCTGCTGCTGCCTCCACACTCCAAGTAGAAAACGCACATGCATTATAACATATGAATTGGCGCATGAGTGCTGGAGGTGTGCATGCGCAAGTGGGGAAGTGGGCATGGCCATCCAAAAATTACTAACCCCCCAGCGCAAACCGGTGCATACCCGGAGCTGCCCACCACTGGTTTTCCTACTTCAAGGCAGAACTTTACATTTCCCCTGTTCAAAGTCATTTGGTTAGCTTTGGCCTAGTTCTTTTTAAGTCATTGTTAATTTTGATTCTGTCTTCTGGAGTTTTTGTCCCCCTTTTATTTTGGTCTCATTTACAAATGTAATCCCTTCCATCCCCTCATACAAATCATTTGTAAAGACATTATTCAATACTGGACCAGGACAAAATCTTGTGGCACTCTACACATTATTTCTCTCCTGGGTGACAGGGAGCTCTCTGAGGGAAGGGCCTGTTTTAGCTAGCTACAAATTTACAGAACAGTAGTATCCTCGAGATTTCTTTTTACTAGCTTGGCCCCCAGAATATCACAAGGGATCTTGTCGTATATTTTAATTTTAACATTTTAAATATTTTCTTAATTAGCACCAGAGATGGATACATGTGCATTTACACCAGACAATTTGAGGTGTGTGTGTGTGTGTGAGAGAGAGAGAGAGAGAGTGAGTGAGTAAGAGAGATAGAGATACAGTAATACCTCGGATAACGTTTACCTCAGATAACGCTAAAATCACATAACGTTAAGTAATCTGGGGAGGAGAATTGGATCGAATAACGTTAAGGTCCTATGGGATGGATCAGATAATAACCGCTAAAGCCTGTGCGGTTACAATGTATCTCTATGGAGCTTTAACGTTATCCAATCCATCCCATAGGATTTTAACATGCATCGGATAACACTAAAAATCGGATAACACCAAGACTTGTGGAACCAAGTCTTAGCGTTATCCAAGGTATTACTGTATGCTAATGGTAAAAAATACTTAAAATGTACAAATAGTGCTATCTTCCAGATGTTTTAGACTGCAAGTCATATCATCTCTGACCACCTGGGATGATATGTCTGTCTGTTTCTGAAGGGACTTGTAGTCCAAAACATCTGGAGGGCAGTAGAGTCTGGAGGATGGGTGTAGCACACACTAAAATGTGTTTCCTCATTCATGCCTACAAAGGGCTTCTGTTATGGCTACACAGGTCTCTTCCTCTTTATGAGACAGGGTAATTCTCAGGACGAGCCAATAGAGACAATTCCTAATTGAAGGTGACTGAGTAACAAAAAAAAGTACAAAAGACAAAACAATTAGACAACCAATAATAAAGCTTAAAAGCAATGAGAGACCAGGCAAACCAAAGGTAAGCCATGTTATATTTCCCAAATTATTCCTAGGTTAGCCCATTGCAGATCTAAAAGAGGCATTAGCAGTGGCAATCTACTGTAGTCTTTCCTACTGTAGATCTGCTAACATTCATGGCAGCTGTGTAAACTATAGAACCATAATGTTCAAGATGGCCTTCTAATTTTTTAGAGTCTGTAATAGTAAGAAATAGAAAGATTCCGGGCAAGCTTCAATGAATATTTGCATAGTGGTATAAACAGCACTTATGGTAAAAATAAAAAGAACCGAAACTAAGTCTAGTTAATACTATATATGTACTCTGAGCACTGGCATGCAGTGGTGAGACACTTAGTGATTAGGGCTGAGAGAAAAGCACAAGAGCCCTTTAAAATCTGTGAAGCCAAGAGAAATGGCAGAGAAGATATCTGGAAAGCGGTTGACACATCCTGAGTCGCAAGATTGCAGCACAGAACTACAGCCAACAGGTAAGGTCAGAGATCAGGTTCAAGGAAGGCACACAGAAGGAAAAGCCATTGCCTGTTCCAGCCTTGTATATGGGACAATTGAGCTACTTGCCTCAGAATGAATGAATCCCACTTTGGTAGCTTTTTCAGTCTGTGGGAACAAATAGATTTCTGTGCCACTTTAAAAATAAACACAAGGATTATAATAGGGTTTTCACTGAAAACAGAATCTGCTTCTTCAGATACACTTCCCAATTATTTTTCATTATAAAATAGGATGAATTTTTGCAAGAGGGTGGTGGTAGAGGGGAGAATAGTTGTTTTTCAGAAAAAGAACTATGTAGGCTTTGCCTTAACTAAGCATATCTAGGTTTTAGCAATAGCATAGAAAATGTGAAAAAATAATTTCCCACTAATTTTCTTTTAAGTTGCTGTTTAAGGCTTTGGGAATATCCAGTACAGTACTGGAAGTGAGATGCTGGATAGTCCAGACAGACATGGAACCATTCTAAACAAAGTTGCAGAGATAAACAATATTGGACTGTAAGGTATTGTTATTGTATTTAAGATATGCAGTATACTCCGGGTCAAATTCCAACCTGGTTTCTCTTCTGATCGATTGTATCTGAGATATGACTGCTAGAATCAGCCTTGTCATTGGGCAGTTTCAGGATGTAAAAAATTGGCCAACACATTTTGGCCCAGGGATTTTGGCCTTCCTCGGGGGCTGTATAAACATGTTTTAAAAAGGGAGGTGGGTGGGTGGGTGGAGATTACATATCATCAATAATATACATATTTGAGTGTATATAGCTAAAGTGTTGACATTTTTTACATCATGAAACTACAGTTTTGCTTTCATCACCATTTAGTGGATGCCCCCCTTCTGCCTAGTAAATCTTGAGTTTTTTATGGAAATGGTAACCCTGCTGAACTAGTTGAATGAGTCCAGTCATCTGATAATGTCAAGGTTACCCATGGATTCATGTTCTATTTTTTCTACATTTATCATTCTGAATGTTGAATTATAACTTGGAACAATGGGAAGACGGGGCTCTAAGAATTTGAAGGTGTTCAAAGGCTTTGGGTAAAGATTTCCTTTTTTCAACCCCATAAAACCTTGGTGCCTTTAGTGCATGCCTACATCTGATGGTGGGTTAGTTAGTTAGCTATTTATGTGCTGTCAAGTTTGAACCAACTTACAGTATATCGATCCTAATAAGGTTTTCAAGGTAAGTGGGATATTTAAAGAGTGGTTTTATTAGTTCCATACCTTTAGTGAGTTTCCATGGCCAAGAGGGGATTCAAACCTTCATCTCCAGAGTTCAGGTCTGTTACTTCACCCACTAAATCACACTGAGTGATGGGTTTCAGTTCACTAAAAAGACTATGCCAAACAAAGGCAGTGGGTCTTTAAAGTACCACAAGTCTATTAGGGCTGATCTAAACAGTGCATTTGTTCCCTTAGACCAGTGATGGTGAACCTTGGCACTCCAGGTGTTCTTGAACTTCAATTCCCAGAGACCCAAGTCAGCACTCCTGCTGATCAGGGCTTCTGGGAATTGAAGTTCCAAAACACCTAGAGTGCCAAAGTTTGCCATCACTGCCTTAGATATACTGTATACAGTTTTGCACTGCTGATAATGGTATTTTTCTCACTCTACAGATGACACAAGTATCAACAGTAAGAAACAGTGACAAGGCCTCTTTCCCCCTTAAAAAAAATCTCCTGTAGACTTTTGTTTGCTTTAATTTGTACTGGGGTTGGAAGGTTTCACTGTTAGTGCTGATCCACAAACAAACAAAACAGAACAAGCAAGCAAAAGTCTACTGGAGATGGTTTAAAAGGATTTCTTCAACATGCTTAAAATCACGGTATCCACAAGCAAAAGAGATGAACTTAGTGCTGGAAAGTAGTGACTGAGAGTTATATTCTATTGAAAAAGGAAGAGTTCTCGTGGCACAGGGGTTAAGTTGCAGTATTGCAGCCAAACTGCAAATGTTGTGAGTTATGTCCTGGGAAGCTCCAGGTTGATTCAGCCTTCCATCCTTCTGAGGTTGGTAAAATAAATACAGCACTCAGCTAATTGGGGCAAAACTGCTAATTAGATTATGAGCCACCCCGAGAGCACTTTAAGTGTTATGGGGTCGTATACAAGTGTAATTATTATTGCTAATTTCTAAAAAGGAAGGAATAGTAGTATTACATGTTCAAGTGTGTGTGTGTGCTTGCGTGTGCTTGCATGTGCGTGTGTGCACCTGAGAGGAAATCTGTAACTTGAAGCATGAAAATTTACATGAAAACAGAGTTGCCATAATTCTTTCCCACCAAACCGGGACAGCCACATGACATCATTGCATTCTTCAAACTGCGCATGTGTTGGACAGGGCTGTTAAGGAGGCTGCAACTTGGGTTAATAAAAAGTACAGTTCAACAAAATCTGGAGGCCCGTACATTGCTCATCCCTGTGGTACACAAATAATTAACAAGGGTGGAGAGATAAGACTCTTCTAAATTAGATAGCAAAGCACTCTTCTGTTGATCCTGAAGGGCTACTAAAACTGGCACATCCGGTTTGAAAGGCATAGGATGTGGATTCCCACATTTATTTTGCTCCTGGGGTGGGTGGGGGGTGGGAGTGAAATAAGGTGGCGGCTCCCTGAGCCCTCCTCTGAAGCACCAGTTTGTCCCCCTCCATCAAGAATGTGCTAACCATTGCTGGTGCCAAGGTGGGAAGGTCTCTGTGGCAACTTTACGCTGCTGGTGGCAGATCCCTCAAGGCTGATCCCATCCAACCCACCAGCCTTCCTGCCTACTTCACCCCAACAACAAACATGTGCGCGTGCACACGGTGATCCTGTCATTGGAAGGAAACAAGGGAGTGGATATCAGAGAGTAAACAAAACAAAAAAGACAAAACCCCTCCCTTGTGGCACCTTAAAGACTAATTGCTGTGTGTTTTAATGTGAGTGTTTGAGGATCAAGTCCACTTTGGCTCTAAACAGAGATGGGCATAGGACCTGCTAAAAATCCAGGACTTTTACATATTTTTTCTTGAACTGCTTGGAACAATTTCCCCCAGCTTGAATCCAGGGAAATCCTGGAAAAACAGGACATATGGCATCCCTATATGAGAACATTACCAAACTTGGTAATGCAATTGTAGGCAATGATTACCTATTGGAGGTCTAACCCGCTGGAAGCCAAAAGAGAAGATCTAACAAACTTCTTCATTTTCTAGAAGACAAAGGGAACCACAAGAGGGCTGCCTATCTTGAATGCAATCCTTACTAATGGGGCAAGTGGTCAGCTTCTGGGGGGAAAAACAGTGAGTTTACATGGTATCCTGAGTGTTGGGATCATAGCAAGGCATCACTGTACATACCATGCAATCTGCTCTTCAGATTACTACGCCAGTGGAGAAGGCTTCTGTTAAAAAAAAGGTCTGTTCTCTGAACATAATACAGTCAAACCTCGCATAAAGAGTGTTTTGCTTAAAGAGTAACTCACTTAAAGCGCAGAATTTTCTCTGAATGTTTGCTTCGCTTAACAAATAAAATCAACCAAAAACTCACTTAACAAATAAATCAGGGTTCGCAATCCCCCCACCAGAAGTCACAATTGGTCACTTACAATGGTGTTTCGCTTAAAGAGCAAACTCGCTTAAAGAGCAATCCTGTGAAATGCATTATGCTCTTTAAGTGAGGTACAACTGTATGTTTAATTTTGTTTTGTTTTGGCAGGGCTATATGCGTTTGCTGGGGCACCAACACCTACTTTTCCTCTCAAAACAAGTAAGTGGGTATTGTTACTGTCCCTCAGTGTCATGCCCATTCATGTGACTAATGTAGAAGTGTTGCGCTGGATGGGTAAAGAACAAGAACTGTTTAAGACCATTAAACAAAGAAAGCTCCAATACCATGAGGAACAATATGAAATATAGAACACTCCAACTCAGTATTCAAGGGGCGATCCTTGGGAAGAGAGGCCCTGGATGTAAGTCTCCACAATAACCAGGAAGGCTTTTGCTCAACTATGCCCATTACAAGAGATCTAGCTGTAGTGTTGAATTACTGCAATACTGTACTCTCTTTGTGGAAATTTCAGCTGACTGAGAACATTACATCCTGGTCAGCCTATAAAACCTTAAAGAGCTAAGGATCGGGGTATATAAATCATTGCCTTCTTCAGGATGAATTTTCATGGCTCCTGAGATCTGCCAGAGAGGACTTACTCCCTCTCATGCCAATATTTGGTGGGAGAGAAACAGATTTCCCAATATTAGGACCCAGATTTTGGAGCTCTCTGCTCATCTAGCCCCTTTTAACAATAGCCCATGACTGACAGGAAAGAAACCCTTCTTTTATAAAGGCATCTGGCCTGCAGAGCTGATTTTCCATTTCAGTGCTTTAATGTGTATTTAAATTTAAAGCTGTTCTTAACTGGCTGGTTTTTATGTGTACTGCTATATTTATTTTTAATAGTTTTTATTGCTTCTAATATGACATTTTCATTGTAAATTTTACTACTGGGGCATATTTTATGGAAAGGGTTATAGTGCAAATGAAAGGAAAGGTATAAATAATGGCCTTTGCACTTTCAGCTAATAATGATGGATTCACAGTATGCAAATGAGAAGAGGGGATGCTTCTTCTACTAGAGATGTAGATTGCAAAAAATAAAAATAAAAATTGTCTATCTGCATCTCCTACATAATTTCATTGCTGTTGATATGAGGGGAAAACATGTCAACTGTTCTTCATAGCCATTTTAAAAAAGGAGTTATGGTAAGATCCCTAGTCTGAGTTTTCAGCTCTATCATTTGGTCTAGGGTGATAACTGGAATGCAGAGTAGAAACTGCACTCTAATATCACCTTGAGAACAGATGGTGGGGATAGGCTCTACCTGTGAAAGAAAAGAGCCATTTCAGGAAAAGATACCTATGGGTGGGTCTCAAAAGAAAACACGAGGAGAATATTTCTCCCAGACATTTTGAACAAAGGTACTGACAGCTTATGCAGATATTCAATATATCATTTGAACATCCCTAATATCTCTAACCTTCCCCCCACTCCAACCAATCAGCCCCTTCTTCACATCTTTTGGTGTGAATATACAGCAGTGGTGGGATGTCAAAAATTTTACTACCCCACCGTGATGTCATCACAGTGTGGGTGGAGCTAACGTCAAGACATCATGGGTGGAGCCAATGTCATGACACCATGATGTTGTGGGTGGGGCCAAAGAAAATAATAATAGTAATAATAAAAATAAGCGTGCACACACCCCTCAACCCACCCACCCACCCACAACACAAACCTGTAAATAAATAAAATAAAATAAAATAAAAAATACATTAAAATACACCCACCCACCCAAACACCTACCCACCCACCCCAAACACAAATCAACCAGAGCTTTTAAACTAGAGCTTAAAGCTTATTCTGGCTAATCTTTCTCACACTAGGTCAGATGGAAGGAACTACAGAATGAACTCACTACAAGATGGCTTCATTTTGGAACTTTTCAACAGTTAAAAAAGTTAGGTACTAAGTCTTTGCCTAACCAGTTCTCTAGGACAGTGTTTCCCAAATGCTGGTGTTTGGACTTCAATTCCTAGAAGCCTAAGTCATTTCCCCAAAGCACTGATCAGCCAATGTACTGACTTAGGTTTCTGGGAATTGAAGTTTCCCTGTGGGCTGTGTACCCCTTGTTGGGAACCACTGCTCTAGGATAATATGCCTTAATGTAAATGTAAAAGAGCTGTACCTTCTTAAGGGTTCTCCAATTGGAACAGCAATTGGAACAGCACAGGTGTAGCTTATTGATGAGGTAACTCCAAAACTTTGCTTAAAAACCACAAGCCAGGCCTCTAGGCCTTTTTAGGAACTGTGATAGTACATTAATGTAGGTAAAGGTATTAAATACACATTAAAATACACACAGACACACCACATCCAAAGGTGAGTCACTTACCCTGGGCACTAGGCTATAGGGAGCTTCAGGCTAGCAGCTTCTCTTCCTCCTCCCCGCTTGGGAGGACAGCAAGTAGGCTGTGCATACGCACCAAGCACTGTAGGCGTACATGCACACTAAGTGCTTGATACACATGCGCAGTAGGGGAACCAGTGAAAAGGTAAGCCCCGAAGGTGGTTCACCCCAAAAGCTGCTACTGGTTCTATGGGACACTGGGAAAAGTTACTACCAGTTCTGGCGAACTGGTGCGAACCTGTTGCATCCCATCACTGATATACAGTATCTATTTATCTACCAAATATTTGTCCTGAAGTTCGTCAGTGAACTATAGTGACTGGTGGGATCTGAGGCAGAGAGGTTGTTTAGAAGTGATCCTGTCACTGGCCTGAGTGATGCTACATACCATTTGTTGACCAGAGCCTCAACACATTCAGCTGAAAACCCTCCCAAATAGCCTGGAAACCAACTGGATCAATAAGCCTGCAACAGCAGACCATCCTAATTGATCCTATCTCCCCACAGAAAGGGATAATCCCTCTTAAGGAAAACTTTAGCAGATAATTGTCTGACAATGATAGGGAAGTGGTAGATAGCTCCATTGCCCTCAGATCATTTAACTGCCCTGAAGGGAACACCAGGTTGAAAGTGTGATCAGCTATGTGCATGGGTCCAATGGAATATTTGTGTCTCCATGGACATTGAAGTCAACCGGGAGCAACAATCTGAGGGAACCTCAACACTACTGCCAAGATGAAATCAGACAGCTGTAAGAGGGAGAGCACTAGGTTGCAAGGAGAGCAGTACACCGCCACTAACTTACACATGCTCCTGATCTTACTTCAACTAATGGGGAATTGGGCTGGCCAGGCTGTGGGCCTGGCCAGGTTTCTACTATTAGTCACCCATCAGTTGTTAAAAGTCCTCAAGGCTGGCCTTGAGATGGAAGAGATAAGGAGGCACTCTGACTCCCACCCACCCATCCTTTTCACATCTATGAGGCCATCTGGTTTCACTCCTTCAGCATTTCAATTTAGTTTTTAACTCTTGAGGGATAGTTTCTTTACAGTGAGAATATTTTTTCCATTTTCAAATTTTATCACTAATTGAAACCTGACAGCAGACAATTGCAGTTGCAACTTGTGATAAAAGGGGGAGATGGGAGAATTACCACCACCACACTTAACCGATCTGGCACTACAATGATTGGCAAAGGACAAAAAAATAATTATACAGTACAGTTGTACCTCGCTTAAAGAGCATAATGCGTTCCACAGGATTGCTCTTTAAGCGAGTTTGCTCTTTAAGCGAAACACCATTGAAAACGACCAATTGTGGGGGGGATAGTGAACTCCGATTTGTTCGCTAAGCAAGTTTTTGGTTGGTTTTATTTGTTAAATGAAGCAAACATTCAGAGAAGATTCTGCTCTTTAAGCGAGTTACTCTTTAAGCGAGGCACTCTTTATGCGAGGTTTGACTGTACTTCCCATTTCCCTCTGTAGAGGAGCAAGAAAAGTGTCTCATTTGCCAACATGATAGAGTAGCTCATGAAGAACTTACCCATAAAGAACTTACCCATAAAGGAAAAAGAGTTGCTTTGGGTGTTTGGATGTTAGAATGCTATTTAGTCCTTCCAACTTAAAAAAAAAATGACCTGAAGTAACTTGCTTTTATACTACCCTGTTTCCCCAAATATAGGACTCCTCGTATAGTAAGGCACCACCCCTTTTCCCCCCCACTTCGGAAATATAAGGGCCTCCCCGAAAATAAGGCACTCACCTAATTCTTGCCCTGGTGATCCACTGTATCAGCAATAAATGTGTACTGTATTCTTTGTCATGGAAAAATAAGACATCCCCTGAAAATAAGACCTTGTGCCTATTTTGGAGTTTTAAAAAATATAAGACAGTGTCTTATATTCGGGGAAACACGGTACCAATCTTTTCTTGGGGGAAGGAGATTGTGCTTGGGGAACCCAACTCACCTGATATACTGCAAGAACAGTATTTCCAGTCCGGTCTTCCAGGTATATATGTAGGGAGAAACCTTAAAATGTAATACTAATCTCTATTAAACCCCCTTATATTTGGTCCAATGAATAAGAATGTCCACTCCATTGTTTTCCTGTTAGATATTAATCATCAGTCCCATACAGATGATTAAACTCTTCTTCCTGAAACTCTCCTTTCAAGAACCATAAAGGAGGCTCTCCTAATTCATATCTTTTCATTTACTTCTATTCTTCTTATGTTCAAAAGGTCTGGGTCACCACTTTCCATGGTTACTTCTTCCCTAACAGAGTATACCCAAAAGTAAAGAAACAATTTTCCATCTTGCCATTACAAAACCTTGATTTTCTTTCATTATAAATCTAATTTCCCAGGGATTAAGATGCTTTAGCTCCTAGTGACCCTTGAATATTAGCCTTTCTCATGACCAGAATAAATTGTGGTGGGTGGTAGAAATAATTTAGGGAAGTGTTTGGTCAATTCAGCAGTATTCAGTAAGGAGCATTTTCCACATAAGATTTATTCAATAGCAGATTTAATAGATTTACTGAAATTGGGACTAGAAATTACATAAGAGTGATTGAATTTGACCAGCACAGATGTGGAGGCATCTCATTTCATTCATATATTGGCCTGCTTCTTTTTTATCTGTTTAGATTCACCCAATAGTTTGGGCATTGATAATGAGTATGATGATGCCTGTTTGATGACTTCAAGGGTTCCTCAAAGACAGACAGTGTCCTCAGCTGTGAAAGAAAGAGGAATCATGGATAAAAAGGAAGGTATGAACGTTATCAGTGCTTCTAAGCTTATTTATTTCTCTTCAATAAAACATTTTAATTATATATCTATTTAAAATATTTTACCTCAATTTTCTTCAACAAACGATCCAAGGCAGAGGATTAAGACAATAGATAATTCAAATATTTTAAAGAAATCTAATACCCATTTAAATCTACTTCTCCCTCATTTTGATACCACCAATCTTGTAAATGCACCACTCCAATAAAAATAAATCACAGTATGATTAAAGAACAAGCGGCTTTTTCCAGGGCATTGTAAATATCACATGGGTGACCTGTTTTTGTGTTTATTAATTTTGATAAGAAGATTGAAGGAGGATTTTGGGTAGTGAATAATAAGCATGATAGAGAATAAGGAAAAATAAAGATTTTAATAAATTGTAGTTTGACTAGGGGAATTGATATATAAATTTTACCCAATATAACTAAGACAATAATTTCTATTACCATTTTTGTCTGATTGTGTGTGTGTGTGTGTGTGTGTGTGTGTGTGTGTGTGTGCGTGTGTGCGTGTGTGTGTGTGTGTGCTTTGTATTGTATTGATTTTAGGTTACTCTTAGTTGTTTTCCTTTCTGTATCTTGTCATTAAGTGCTCTCGTTGCTCTCACCTCTCCAATTTAATATCTACATGAAACCACTGAGTGAGATCATCCATTCCCATGGGTTGAGGTATCATCAATATGCAGATGATACCCAGTTGTATATCTTGGCCCGTGGGAGCACTAGCGATGCAGTGGAAGTCCTTTCCAGGCACCTGGAGGCTGTTAGGGTCTGGATGGGGGACAACGGGCTACAGATGAATCCCGACAAGACAGTGGTTGTCAGTTAGGGGTCCTGCCCTAACTCGGGAGCTGCCATCTTTGGTTCTGGATAGGGCAGTTTTGCCCCAAACAAACCAGGTGCGTAATCTGGGGGTCCTCTTGGACTCACAGCTACTGCTCGAAGAGCAGGTGGCAGTCGTGGCCAGGAGGGCTTTTGCACAACTTCGTGTTATACACCAGTTACGTCTGTTCCTAGACCAGGACTACTTGCTCATGATCGCACATGCTTTGGTCACCTCCAGACTTGATTATTGTAATGCGCTCTACATGGGGCTGCCCTTGGTGACCATTCAGAGGATGCAACTGGTCCAGAATGTGGCTGCTTGGGTCATAATGGGGTGTGGGCATTATGCTCGCACCTCAACATTTCTCAGGGAGCTGCACTGGTTGCCAGTATGCCTCCGGGTGCAATTCAAGGTGCTGGTTATTACCTTTAAAGTCCTACATGGTAGTGGGCCAGGATACTTAAGAGACCGCATCACCGCAAGAATTTCTGTCCATCCCACCAGAGCAGACCGGAGAGGCTCTCTTATTGTGCCATCGGCTAAAGAGGCACACCTCTCTAGCACTAGGAGGGCCTTCTCTGTGTCTGTCCTGGCCCTATGGAACCTCCTGCCAATTGAGTTACGTCTCCAGTCAGAGTTGCTGCCCTTTAGAAAAGGGTTTAAGACCTGGCTGGCAGGACAGGTATGGGGTATTTCATTAGTGGAGTAGCTCTCTCACAACCTCTCTGAATAGCTTGTTTCATAGGAGCTTCTTGAAACTCTGTTGCAAGAGACGAGTTGTGAAAGAGAATTCCATAATGTTGGGACCCTAGCTGAGAAGGCCCTATTCCTAGTTACAGTACTGTCTTTTTGGCCTCTCTTATGGTAAGAATCCAGGTCCAAAAGCCCAATGACCGAGTAGAATGGGTAGTAGAACTCTGAAAGAGACACTCTGACAAGTAAAGAGATCAGGGTATCTCTGATGGTCCATGATAGGAAACCCTGAGTAATGCAGCATGTAAGAGGCTGCAATGGCTTAGTGGTTAAGATACTGATCTTGATGACTGAAAGGTCAGCAGGTCAGCAATTTGAGACCTGAGTGCTGTATGATGGAGTAAGCTCCCATCTCTGCCCAAGCTTCTGCCATTGTAGCAGTTTGAAAGCAAGAAATTGCAAGTAGAAAAAACAATACCACTTCAGTGGGATGGTAAACAATGTTCCACGCATTCCAGTGCTACTCATGCCTGCCACATGTCCATGGAAATGTCTGCAGATGCAGACAGCACTGGTTCTTTGGCTATAAACAGAGATGAGCACCGAACCCTAGAGTCAGATGCCACTGGCTTTCAAGCAAGGGTGACCTTTTACCTTTACTAAGGGAGTACAGAAGGTATTATTATTTATTATTTAATTGTTATATGATACTGTACTGCTATGTGCCATGTGCTGTTTTAGTGTGTCTTATGATATTTTTATTGTATTGATGGATATTATGTTGACTGAATGTTTTTATATTGTATTGATATCGTATTGATATTGTATTGATATTGTATTGACATGTCTGTAAACCGCCCAGAGTCGCATTTCGTGATTGGGGCGGGATATAAATCGAATATAGAATAGAATAGAATAGAATAGAATAGAATTACTCCTCTACCTCTTTTTTCCATGATGGTCTTTAACACTCAGCATGAGGAAGAATGGTGGAAAGCTCAGTAGGCTGTTTCCTATTTGTCATGCTACAAGTATGTTTTCTAGTCTGTTTACAATCTAGCTTCTTTTTTATGTTAATGGAAAGCTTCCCATTATCTGGACTAAAAAAGACCTTTAAAAAAAGATTTCAGTTGTGACTATCTATTTACCCTATAGGTTTTACAGGGTTCTATAGGCTAAAACTATATATACAGTGGTGCCTCGCTTAAAGAGCATAATGCGTTCCATAGGATTGCTCTTTAAGCGAGTTTGCTCTTTAAGCGAAACACCATTGTAAGTGATCAATTGTGGGGGGTACTGCAAACCCCAATTTATTTGTTAAGCAAGTTTTTGGTTGGTTTTATTTGTTAAGCGAAGCGAACATTCAGAGAAAATTCTGCTCTTTAAGTGAGTTACTCTTTAAGCGAAACGCTCTTTATGCGAGGCACCACTGTATATATATATAGTTACATAGGGTCAGTATTGCTTTATTGATCTTCCTAAACTTGTACTATTCCTCATAAACCTACATTTGGGTGTCTTTCTACAAAATATAATGAGCTGATATGACAGTGTATCTTACAGTCAAACCAGGTGTGATTTTAAGCAGAAATTTTAAAAGGCACAAGCTTTTAAAGCAGAAGCAGTGTATTTATTTGAAGAAGTTTTCCACAGTAAACTCTCTGTTGTGATTTGGTCTTGTTTTACATTTAGGGGGAGATACAAGCCACAGAAAGATGGCTGAGTGGGAAACTGGAGCTGTCTGGCTCTAGATCAAGGCTTCAACCCTAGTTTGTTTACAAAAAGAAGTATTGCTAGCTGCAACTTGTCTTTTGTGTTTAAAATCACAAATAATTTGACTTTTATTTACCAGATGAAAAAAATCAAATTAAAAAAGTTTAAATGCTTTACTTATTAAAGTAGACACAATGGGCACAAAGCTGAGTGAGCTGAGGAGGATGGTGGAGGACAGAAGTGCCTTGCGGACAGTGGTCCATGGGGTCGCAGAGGGTCGGAATCGACTGTGCGACTGAACAACAAAAATTAAAGTTAATTCTTTGCTGAAATTTCAGTCCAATAAACATATACTCTTCCAGGTTAGGAAAGCACATGCCAGCTCTATGGGCTTCTTTATCCTCCCAGTCCCCAAATCCTTCTCAAACCACCTGCTTCCCACAGCCATCTGCAGTGCCCATTTTAAAGAAGCAAACTTCCTTTCTTAAAATAAAAAATAAAATCTGATTGTCTCTCCAGAACCAATTCCTCCAGGACCTCTGAATGTAACTCTTATATGAGCAAGTTGGCAAATTCCTCTCGGCTTTTCAGTCTTAAAAAGAAATCTTGTTCCTTTGGATTTAAAATTTAATTTAGCCTTCTAAACCTCTCTAGTCACCATCCTTATTGAAGAAGGTCTCTTCTTTGTAAGACTATAATGGGACTTATAGTAGGGGCTGGTAGCATTTAGGACTGTGGAATCTATTTCCCTATAACAGCAGCAGCAGCAGCAGCAGCAGCAGCAATAACAACATCAATTATTTCATGTCAGAAATTCCCTCCAATCTTTTACTATGACCTGAAGGGCTGCTGAGGGAACCCAAGTTTGTTTGTTTTCATGTCAGAGATGCCCAAATGAGGCCCCTTTCATGTCCCCATGTGCAGCTCTTAGGTATTGAAACCCAACCTTCCAGTCTCCAGCTCAGCACCTTTACCACTAAGCCACGAAGAGAGCTGCTGGAACCCAGGTGCAAAAGGATAGTTCTCAAAGTAGAATCAGATGTTGGCTCAAGGGATGGAGCTGTCAATTGCTGCCTCAGAAGTGTCATGCACTGAGATGAATTGTGTATACCCCCCCCCCCAAAAAAGAAATTACAGATTTCAGCAACTTTATTTCAGAGCGAAGAAAACTGATTTATTGTTGTGAAGAAACCTTTGACAATCTACCATAGATGAAATCTACCAAAGATCCAAATCTAATGTTCATTAGGGCACTGTGTATGCAAATAGAAGGAATTTGGAACTCTCTTTCAGACAATCTTCAATGGCTGACCCTATTCACAGATGAATTACCTGTTGAACTATTAATTTATCTTGATATCTCAGGCATGAAATTGTACAAACTTGTTAAGTGCTACTTCTCATATTTTCTATATTCTTCACTGTATTTTAAATTTTAATATATAATTTTCAGCAGGAGCTCAGACAGAAAAATGAAAGATATTGTCTAGATAATTTTCGTTGCATTACTCTGGCACTCCTTCATTTTTAATAAACTGTTCTTCCTAATACAGGTACATGTTTTAATGGCAGCAGATTGAATCCTTCCTATCTCTTTCTCCACAGCTCCTTCTGCTTTCAAGACTACACAAGGGAAAGGCCAAAGAAATCTTCATGTGATCTTTCTTTATGTCCTAGTAGCCATATGCTTTGTGATGTGGACAAGTCTCTTGTCTCTGTTTCTGTTGAAGCGTAAGTGATCTGCTGCAGACAAAACTAAGTGCATGTTTATATACGCTGTGGGAGGGAAACCCATGATTAATATCAGGGTTTTTAAAGTGACCCTGGTATATCAGGGTAAAATAAACAACCCTGGCCAGTTGTTTGAAAAAAAAAATCTGCTTTGGCGACAACACTGTGTGCTGATTTGTGTGCTATGTAGTCACTTGATATTTAAACAGACACCAAGTATAGATGAAATTTTTGAAGTGGCAGCCATATTAGTCTCTACAAGTATATCAGAGAGTTAACAAAACAAAACAAAGACAAAAACATTGTAGCACCTTAAAAACAAACTCCTGTATTTAAATGTGAACATTCATGGATTAAGTAGATGATGATCTTTAAATTGATTTAGAACAGGTGCCAATGAATGATTTTTTGTGTAACTTTGTTCTAAGCCTATATAAATGGTAGCATCAGGCACTACAGGGATTAGAACTGGAATCCCATGACAGCTTGATGGACAGATGCCCTCTATGATGAGCTGTCAAGTGGGAGCACCTTCCTTATAATCCAGCCACTGGCTCTCATTAACAAGAAGGGCTATAAGGTCTTCTTGTGCAGCCTCTGACCCTACTACTATCATAGCCTCCAACCCAGTGGTCCCCAATGTGGGGCCCACATCCCACAGGGGGGCTTCAGTTCAATTCCCAGAAGCCTAAGTCAGTACATTGGCTGATCAGTGCTTTGGGAAATTGATTTAAGCTTCTGGGAATTGAAATACAAAAACCAACAGTTGGGAAAAACTGATCTAACTCAAAAGCCACATACAGCTCAAGTTTGATAGCTACCTCTAATTTATATTGGATAATTTTGGTTATTCCTTCTTACTAGCTGAGTAGGAGGTACCTCCCCTAAAAAAGAACCAGCACAGAAAAAGCGGAGAGATAACAAATCACATCATCGCCCCCCCCCAACTAGCGTTTTCTATGATTAAATCACTCCAGAAGCATTTGAAGTAGAAAAAAAGTGTTTTTACTTATAGTTACCCTTTGTAGTTACAATTGGAATTTTTTAAAAAATAGGAAAATGGAGTCCCCAGCACATGGGAAGAACCATCATGTTTATTGTTTGGTCAGAGGTAAGAGAGGCAAAACAAAAATAACAAGGACTGTTAACAAAACAATGGAACCAAGAAAACAAACTAGAGGAGGGAGCGAGAGATTGCCTCATATGTTGGAGACATAAAAAGAACGTGTCAAATTACAGTAAAACCTTGCATAAAGAGCGCCTCGCTTAAAGAGTAACTTGCTTAAATAGCAGAATTTTCTCTGAATGTTCACTTCGCTTAACAAATAAAACCAACCAAAAACTCGCTTAACAAATAAATCAGGGTTCACAATCCACCCCACAACTGGTCACTTACAATGGTGTTTCACTTAAAGAGCAAAATCGCTTAAAGAGCAATCCTGTGGAACACATTATGCTCTTTAAGCGAGGTACAACTGTAGTGGCAAAGGACAATCACACTAGGCTGTAAAACCACTTCCCATTGACACGCAATATTAGTGCACACTGTTATCCTAACAGTTTACATGAAAAATATTCTTGAAAATATTTCTCTTTTTCCCATTTTTTAAAAAGTATACCTTTTGCTACTCAACTTTCTAAACTTCCTTGAACTATCCCACATTTGCTATTTTCAAGTGAATACATTTCACTGAACATCTAAAGTTGGCTCAATGTGGACATATGAAGGCCATAATGATCTGCATGGAGATTGTGGTGCAAATTAAGGGTTATTCCGACAGCACAAGAAATAGGAGAATGACATTTTTGTCTTATTTTTTTCTTCCCCAGACTCAGCAATATCAGAAGAGCTAAGTACCTTGAATGAAAACTATTCAGAGATGCTGCTGAGAGGTAGACATGGATGCTTGCAGTACATGTAGTTATTTTGCACAAAAAAGAAAGAAAGAAAGAAAGAAAAAGACTGAAAAACAAAAACCCTGAAAAATAGAACAAAATAAAAACTAACTAGAAAGAGGGTGGGAAGTGCAACCTATTGGGTTTGGACAAGATGTTCTAGTCCAGTGGTTTCTAACTTTGGCTCCTCAGAAGTTCTTAGACTAAAACTCCTAGAAGTTTTCACCATTGGCTGTGTTGGCTAAGATTTTTGGGAGCTGAAGTCCAACAATAGCTGGGGCCCCATGGTTAGGAACCACTATTTAGTGGACAATAGCAGAACTGGGTGTGGAGTGACTTCATATTTCATCCACCCTTTGAGAGCCTTGTGCTTTTTATTATGCTGCCAAGTGTAGCATGGTAGTGCAACCATCAGGTGTCTCCCACCTGAGGAAGCCACTTCACCTTGGCTGGTGACAGGGCTGGTCTGGAATAAATGTGAAGAGAACATTATCAAAGCGAGCAATACCTTCATTTGAAAAAAGATGGGAGTGAAGTACAGGTGACCAATATTTCACGCATGTCATGATTACTATATACTTATTGGTAGCCTTGATTCCATCATATTAAGTATGATTTACTCCATTCAGAAAAAGATCTGTCAGAAGATCTTGAAAAACATTAAAAAAAAAACAAGGGCACTGCAACTTCAAGCATTTTATAGCCTTAGTGAAAAGTGAAGTCACGTGTTCATGTGGTAGAGTGATTCATTCTTTTGTCATAGCCATTGACAATCAGAATCAGTTTGCACAATTCCATCAGATTATTACTCTGCAGCAACACTGGCAACCAGAACACTTCATCTGACTGCCTTTTGCAACAATTTTGATTTGTCTTTCAGTGAAGAAAAACATGGATTACATGCAAAAAATGAAAAATGTTATGGGAAAAGCTCTAAGTCACAAATTCAGTGAACTTCAGGAGATCACAGGTGAGGCACAACTGGGAAAATTCTGTATTTGGGTGATTTGAGAAGTGGGAGGATACCTTTGAATGCCTTTCAGTCTGGGGGCTCAGTGCAGGAACAAAACAGTGCAGAAGTCAATCTTCTTCTACATTATGTTCTGAACAGTTGTATGCCAGGGTTTCCTTTCTCCAGCCCAGGATAGTCAAAAGGGAAAGGAAAACTAGATGATGGAGCCCTTAGGAGTAGGACAACAAGCAGAGGAAGGGAGGAAAAAGAGGAACAGGAAGTAAATTATGAATATGAGGAGCCTGGGGAAATACAGCCAATTGTTGTTTTGCTGAGCAAGTTCTGGTGTTTGGAAATAGCAATAGCAATTACACCTATATACTGTCTCATAGCAATTAGTGCAAGTAATTACCATTTTGCCCCCAACATGCTGGCTACTCATCTTGCAATCTCAGAAGGATGGAAGGCTGAGTCAACCTTGATTCCTGGTCAGGATCGAACTCACAATGTTCTGGTTGCAATACAGCAGTTTAACCACTGCACCACCAGGGCTCAGTGGAAACTCCATTTGCCTAGTAAAGTGTGATTGACTGACAAATGTTGACCCTATCTTGGCAGGTAGTTGATTGTCAGTGTCACAGCATCGCAGAAAATGTTTAGTTAATAATTTAACCCATTATTTATCTTGAATGCATTTTTACTCTCAAGAAAAGGAAAGATGTTTGTAGCTCTCCCCCCCCCCCCCCATCTTTGCCTCAGGTAAGAAATTGAATTGTCAAGGGTGCTGTGTAATTAGATTTTTGCATTTGGGGCCCTTCCATAGATCATAGAATACTTTGGCCAGTCTCTGCAGACAGATTCAACAGGAAAGGTAAAAATGAAGAACTTACTGTAATTACAAAATGTTATGGAGATGGTACCTGACCCCAGTTAGGCTGCATCAGATGGATAATAATAAAAATAAAATGTGTTGGAGATGTAAGAATACACTGGGAACTTATGAACACATGTGGTGGAGTTGTAATGTGGTAAAAGATTTTTGGAAAACAATTGAGGAAGAAACTTCAAGAATAATGGGAATGAGCCTTAAACTGGGGTTGGGTACTGCTTTGATGACAGACATGGATAACATGAATGTAGATAAGGATAAAAAAGAGTTATTGTCTATAATATTGACAATGGGTAGACAATGTATTGCAAGAAATTGGGAAAATGACGTGATTTTAAAAATTGAAGATTGGTATAAGGAAATGTGGGAAATTGCTTTCAATGATAAGTTAACATGGGAGCGGAATTTAAAAAAGGTATGGTTATTGAAAATAGATTTTGGAATATTTGGCAACCATTTGTGGAATCTACATTGACCAGAGAAGAAGGTGGCAGGCCAGCACCAGATCAACTGAGTTTTTGGAAATAGTGAAAGATGACTGTGATATACCGCATCCTCCAGGTCACTGTATATATCACTGGGTGTGCTTATATATTTTTATATTTCTTTTGTTTTCTTTACAATATGTGGTATTGTGATAGAAATATAATAGAAAAATAATAAGTTCTAATATATCAAAAAAAGGAGAGAAAAAAGCAAATATAAACAAATATATATAGACAAAATCATTTATGAGTGTGAAAGTAGAGAAATAGTTTGATAAGAAGTATATATTAAAATAATAAGAAATATATATTATGAATATTTAGGAGTTGGATAACATATTAAAATGCTTTTAGTGTGCCATAATGTAAATGTGGGATGTGATAGAACAGTAAGAATGTATTTTGTTTGTATTTCCTTGATTATATTTGTAATTTTTGTTTTTCTTTTTTGTCTTGTATTTTTGAAAATTTAATAATAATAATAATAATAATAATAATAATAATAATAATAATAATAATAATAATAATAATAATAATAATAATAATAATAGAGAACGTGTTGTTCCTGTCTGCCTGCAGAGCATTTTTCTGTAGGAAGCCTTGGTGTTCAGGCTGTTGCAGAATTTTGAATATCTTGTAAAATTCCCTTTAGCGACACAATACAGGTGTTGAGGAGAATATCCATAGAGGAGAATAGCTCCAAGTTAACTGGCACTCAAAGTCTCAATAAGTTACTCTGAGACATTTGTAGGAGACAGAAAAAAGTTTCTTTACTCAATTATTTAGAATTACCGGTACATATGTGAGCATGCTGGGTTCCCTAGTGTATGCACACTAGCAACCAACTGAACAGCAACAAAAAACTGGGCTCTCTTTGAATTCAGGGGCAGAAAGGAATGATTGGTTAGTCCTGGAAAGATTGTCACCCCCAGCCCAGAAAATCTCTTCCCATTCACTTCATCTACAGGCAGCATGGGAGGCTGTAAAGAAATCCAAAACATTGTTGCTTAGAGGTGAAAAAATGAGCACCAAACCAAAGTAAAGGTAAAGGTCTCCCTTGCTTGAAAGCCAGTCATATCCAACTCTGTTTACAGCCGAAGAGCCAGCACTGTCTGTGTCTGCAGACATTTCCGTGGACATGTGACAGGCATGACTAGACACCATAGTGCACATACCTCACAATTGTAGTAATCCATGGACTTTATTTGCTCTGCCCTCCACAAAAATTAATTGCCAGCTGTCTCTGTGTACTCTGAAGCTTCCTTAGAGGATAAAGCATTGATAGAGCATTTCACCACCTTGACTTTGCAGCATCCACCTGTGATGACGGAAGGAGGCCTTTTAACTCATGCCCTCCAGGCTGGGAGCCTCAAGAGAATAATTGCTATTACTTTTCAAAAGAGAGAAAAAACTGGACCGATGCCCGAAGGGATTGTATTAATCAGTACGCTGATTTGGTCAGCATTTGGACGGATGAGGAACAAGTGAGTTCCCTTTACTTAAATCACCTTTCTCAGTGAGGGATATGTTTTTAGCATGCCTGGCAGCAGACTACTTACTTGCACTTTCTTTGGCATTTGGTGACATTGGGAAAATAAATAATGGTTTTAAAGGAATACGTTTCAGGTTCTGGGTGATGCTATTGCTTGAGAAATGTGGGGCATAACTGTTTTGTTTGAAGAGAAATTTTTAAAAGAATTGTTTTTCCTGATGAACTACTATCCACCAAAATGATTTGATATATTTCTAATAGCAATAAAATCATGGCATCTCTACCCCCACCCCTGCATGCCCTGTTGGAGACTACAAGTAAGGGCATTTTGGACTGAGTGCTGCATGACAATATTTTCTCTTTAGTTCTCAGAATGACTTTAATACAAGGACTTATGCTTGCTGCCCCATTTCTTGGCTCAGTTCAAAATGCCAGCATCATTGCTGAAGATCCTTACCTTTCTGAACATTATGATCTTCATCGCGCCCTTGTCAAATGAGTTGCTACAATGAATGACCAGGAAGAAGCCTTCACAGCTGGGACCTTGTTGTGTGGAAGGTGCCTCCAAAGGCTTGCCTGGCAGTTAAGATCATACTTTCCCCCACTAGTGGCAAGTGAGGCCTTTGTAATATCCTGATGGCTTTCGATCATAAAATACCTTACTGTTTTTTAGATCATTTTTTACACCAGGAGTTCTCAACCTTTTAAAGCCAGGGCCCGGGTCATGCTCCCTCAGATAGCTTCGGGGTCTGGATGGCCATTTTGCCTTTCCTCCACCATATGGCACTTCCGGGTGTGGTGAAGGTGGTGGGGGGCACATGAAATGACACCACAGGCAGCGTCTGGCCGATGAGCCTCAGGTTGAGAATCCCTGCCATACAGTTTTAAAATTTGCTTCCACCTGGCCAGGATTGAGTCTTAGTGTGGTATATAACATTCATTTAAAAGAAAGAAATGCAAAAATAAATAAGATCAATTTTAATTTTAATTTTCTTGCTATTAAATACTCAGGATAAATAAGAAAAATCCATTATATTAGATTTGTTTTCCTTCCAGAGCTTTTTAACAACTAAAGTTAAGAATCTGACTCACTGGCTGGGTATGACTGACCTCAAAAAGGAAGGAAAGTGGAGATGGCAAGAAAATGATCTACCGGTATCAACTACGTGAGTACCTTTTTGGATAATAATTTTTAAAAATAATTTAACTGTTTGTCAGTGAACAATTTCAATAAACTTCATGGTTTGTACTGAACAAGGGAGGTTCAAGAAATGTTAATGAAGAGTTAAACAGACAGTTACATTTGTTCACATGATTATTCTGTATTTCCGTGCAAATAGAAGAACAGGCAGAGATATACTCAACAAGCTTCTGTACAAAGAATAGATTGCTCATTCATTTACTTAATTTAGCCAAAAGATGTCAGTTTATTACTCTAATGCAGTTGGGAAAATGACAAACAATATTAACGTTCTGCAGAATTTGGAACAACTATTGTCATTCTGACTAACTGAAAGGCTTCTTGGCGTCTACAAAAATTTTAAATGCCTCTAAATTGATTAATAATGGTGGGTGCTCTTTTGTTATTACTGACCAAGTGTCTTCCAAGGACAAACTGTGTATAATTAGATCTACATATTACTTCTGATGATGCCAATTAATCTATTTAAAATTGCCCCACAGCATGTCCTCTGTCTTATGACAAGTGCTGTCACACATTCTTAAGTCAGCCTCAGTTAGGAGTGAGAGCACTACCTGCCATGTTATGACATATTTATTTAGGAGCAGGAGAGTCTATTAAACCAGGCTTCCATACTCTTGTCCACGAGGCCTCAGACCACTCTTCCTTCTTCACTTCTTATTAGCTGTTAGGCTTAAACCTGGAATGAAATTTATTCATTTGCTTATTTGTTTCTCGTATTTATAGGTCACCCATAAAGTGTCTTACAATTAAAAAAAAATTAAATTAAGACACAATAAATTATAATTAGGTAAAGGTAATATCTGACTCTAGGATTCAGTGCTCATTTCTGATGACGATTGTGTGGATTGCTTTCGAACTGCTAGGTTGGCAGGAACTGGGACAGAGATGGAAGCTCATTCCATCATGCAGCAGTCAGGTCTTGAACTGCTGACCTGCTGACCTTCCAGTCATCAAGTTCAGGGTCTTAACTACTAAACCACTGCAGTCCCCAAATTATAATTAGATCACTGTAATGGTTAAAATACATTATATGGTTTAAAATATAATTAAAACATTTAAAACCAAACAATCTGGGCAAAAAACAGCATCCAGAAACTCAGTAATAATTACTATTTTATTATTTATTTATTTACTCACATTTGCTATCCCGCCCCAATCAGGTATACCCGACTCTGGGCGGCTTACAAGATAAAATGCGATCATAAACTAAACCAATGGAGTACTAATAATTAAAAACTTTAAAAACTTTAAAGTTCATAAAAAACAGGAAATAAAACAGCCCCACAGGATAAAACCGAACAGAAAGGGAGGCTGTCCCTTAAATTAGCCACCCTGTGTGGGATCCTACATTCCTTGGTCCCCACACTTGTCCTGCCAGGCAGGTTTTTAAGTCCCTCCGGAAGGGCAGGAGCTCTGTCTGTAGGCGCAGTTCAGTTGGGAGGAGGTTCCAAAGGGCCGGGGCGAACACAGAGAAGGCCCTCCTCCTAGTGCTAGTGAGATGAGCCTCTCTAGCCGATGGAATGACAAGAGAGCCCCTCCGATCCGCCCTGGTGGGACGGACAGATGTTCTTAGGGTGACGCGGTCTCTTAGTCTTAGGTATCCTGGCCCACTACCATATAGGGCTTTAAAGGTAATGACCAGCACCTTGAATTGCACCCGGAGACATACTGGCAACCAGTGCAGCTCCCGGAGCAGTGGTGAGGCACGAGCATAACGCCCGTACCCCATCACTATCTGGGCCGCTGCATTTTGGACCAGCTGCAGTCTCCAAATGGTCACCAAGGGCAGCCCCATGTAGAGCGCATTACAGTAATCAAGTCTGGAGGTGACCAAAGCATGTGTGACCATGAGCAAGGCGTCCCGGTCTAGGAGTGGGCGTAACTGGTGTATTACATGAAGTTGTGCAAAAGCCCTCCTGGCCACGGCTGCCACCTGCTCTGCGAACAGTAGTCTTGAGTCCAGGAGGATCCCCAGATTACGTACCGGGTCTGTTTGGGGCAGAACTGCCCCATCCAGAACCAAAGCTGGTAGCTCCTGTGATAACACAGGGGCCCTTACCCATAGCCACTCAGTCTTGCCGGGATTCAGCTATAGCCCGTTTTCCCCCATCCAGACCTTAACAGCCTCCAGGCACCTGGAAAGGACTTCCACTGCACCGCTTGGGTCCCCACGGGCCGAGATGTATAACTGGGTATCATCTGCATATTGGTGATACCTCACCCCGTGGGAACGGATGATCTCACCCAGTGGCTTCATGTAGATGTTAAATAGGAGAGGAGAGAGTACCGAGCCCTGAGGCACCCCATATTGAAGGGGCCTAGGGCTGGACTTCTCACTCTCCAGCCACACCTAAAAGCCTGCTTAAAGAAAATGGGTCTTCAGTTCAAGAGAAGGCCAATCTAACCTCTTGAGGGAAATCTTTCCATAATCTGGGAACTGCCACAGAGAAGGTCCTATCTTGTTTTCTTATCAGGTGTACCTCTGATGGCAATGGGGCTGAGAGGGTGGGCCCCCTCTGAAGAGCTGAGTATTGCAAGCACTCAAGGCCAGTGGAAGAAAAAATACATATTCCTTGCATTTGTTACAAACTCACACAAAAACTTTGACCTTATGTTTAAATAAAAAGAAAGTTAATAGTGGACAAAAAGAAAAGAATATTTTTTTTTTGTTTTTTAAAAAAACCCTTAGTTTATGTTAGAACCTTTGGAAAAACATAGGGTTGCCACGGTAAGCTGAGTGCACAGCTAGTTAAGAGAATCAGAATGTAAAAATATATGATTTTAATAACACTTATCCATGAGTTTGACCAGTTAAGTGTACTGGAAAAGGGCTTTCACATTTTGGGATTCAGAGGATAGGCTGGGATGGGAAGGGAGTGGGATTAACTAAAAATGGATTGCTCTGGTTCTGGCAGCTTTAATACACCAAAAGACTTCCCATTTGTGGATTGAAAATGTTCAAGAAAGACACGAGGCAGTTAATTTGCAGCAAAGGATGCTAGCTGTCTTGGTCAGAGATGTGATAGTTTCTAAGACCCTGCCTGGGAGCAAGGCTTTGCATCCATTGTTCTTGCTAGAGGACAAAAGCAGACTTTCATAGGAATCCATAGAGAGCTGCAGCATGAAAGCCCTGTTTTACTTCTAATTATTTTTGGAAGTCTTTGGCCACAAGACTTGCTTCCTTCTTAATTTTACCTAAAACCCCAAAGGGGTTCAGCATGTTGTTCCCTATAGTAATTTTCTTTTCATAACAACCTAATATTTCTTTAAAAGAACCAAGGGAAACTGAGAGAAGCTGTTAGTCAGCGACAGAGCATTTGTTCTGCGTAAAGAAGTCCCAGTTAAATCTCTGCCTCTCCAAGGGCAGCTGGAGAAATCCCTGTCCCAAATCCCTATAAATGGAAACAGCCAGAATGTTATGCTAGGCTAAAACTACACTTTCAGGAGGGACCAAAGTCACTTCACGGTGACTTTGGCTATTTCACACAATGCAGGCTATGCTGTTGTGTTATAAAGTACACACTGGTGCCATTTTGAAACTGTGCTAGACAGGGATGGGAAGTCAAAAAATTTACTACCCCACCATGATGTCATCACAGTGGGGGAGGAGCTAACATCATGACATCATGACATCATGGGTGGAGGCAACACCATGACATCATGATGTTGCGGCAGGGCTAAAATAAATAAAATTAATAAAATTAAATTAAAATAAAATAAACACACACACACACACACCTCAACCCACCCACCCACCCAAACAACCACAACACAAACCCGTAAATAAATAAAATAAATAAAGAAAAAAAATAAAAAAAAATAAAAAATTTTCCCGGCGAGGCATCCAAACCGGACGCCTAAAAAAATCAAAAAAAATCCCAGGTGGTTGCTACTGGTTCGGCGAACCACCTGGGAATCTTGCTACCAGTTCGGGTGAACCGGTGCGAACCAGGAACATCCTATCACTGGTGCTAGGGCTTTCATTCTGGCCAGCCAATACTGGGAGGCTTTCCAGCTGCTGAGGGCACCAGGTCAGGGTTTTTGGGGGGTGACTGAGTGGGAACAGGATGATTCAACATGTGGTATAAATGGAGGGAACTAGAACTTCTCTTCAGGCTAGATCAGTATTACTGCCCAGTGTGCGCTGGAGAGATTTTCCAGCCACTTTGCCACTGGCTGGCTGGCTGGCAACACTGTTTTTGCTGGGGGAGTAGCATTTTCAGTGGCTCCTTTTTTTCCACATGGCAAGTAGAAGAGCCTGACCCAACCTCCACACTGGCAGTAGGAGCTGGAAATATCCAACCCCTAGGCAGCCTGGGAGCTACACCATGTCCTGCCTTAATGCAAAGCAAGAAGCAGCTAAAGAGTTGGGGGACTACTAATTGGCAACAATCCAAACAAAAGGACTCTGCATACAAATGTAACCCCAAAATAAATAGCACACCGACTGCTTTTGAAAGTGAAGACCAACCAATGAATAATAAGAAAATAAAACATCAAAGGGATATTCAGAGCAAATCCAATGAACTTTCTAATACCTTCATATTGGCAGAAATAGAGGAAGACATAAAATGTGGGAATGGCAAAGTAGTGGGAGTTGATAGTATCTGGATCAAGAAAATTAAGCTTGTTCGGCAAAACAAAAAAGGAATGGGCTCCTTTGGCCTTTAATAAGTGCTAGACGAGCAAACAAATTTCAAATAATTGATGGAAGATGAAAGTAATGGCTATACAGAAACCAGGCAAAAAGCATCAGATCTCAAAAGCTACAGCCCCATCTCCCTATTATGCCTCTTATAAAAGTGTTTGAATGAATGGGGCTCACACCCCACAGAGGGACTTCAGTTCCTAAGAGCCAAGTACATTGACTGATAAGTGCTTTGGGGAATTGACTTAAGCTTCTGGGAATTGAACTCCAAAAACCAAGGGTTGGGGAACACTGGTCTAGCCCCTAAACATGAACCTCTTCTAATTCCAGAACAGGCAGGCAGGCTTAAATCATAAATCTAACTCAGCATATACAAGACAGTTTTGAAACACATAAAATACCTGGAGCAGCATTTGTTGACCTTACAGCAGCATATGACACTGTTCTACTATCAATTGCTGCTCAAAAATCATGGACTAATAGAAATTATCACCATTCTACTTCAAAAACAAAGATTCTTTGTTGAATTTCAAGGAGGACACAGTCATTGGAGGAAGCCAAGGAACAATCTGCCATGGGGTAGTGTCCTGTCACCATTACTTTTTAACATTTAATTAAATGATCAACTGAAATAACCACACTCCAGGAGTTTCATCTATGTGGGTGATCTTACCTTGAGAGTCCAGGTGGAAAACTTGGAGTTCAATGAGCACCAACTAAACTCTGCATTAGAAGAATTTTCTTTATACTGTATTATATTAAAAAAACAAACAAACAAACAGCTGAAGCCAAATCCTTCAGAAACACAGATTTGTGCTTTCCACTTCAAGAACAGAGACGCAGAGAGAAAAGTCTGAGTTAGCTGGGAAATGAAGATTTTTGTGACATTGCCCTTCCCCCAAATAGTTAGACATCACTCTGAATTGAACCATGACCTACAAAAAGCATTGCCTACACACAGTGGTGGGATGGCAAATTTTTTACTACCACATCGTGGGTGGAGCCAACGATGTGGGCAGAGCCTAATTTGTGGGCGGAGCCAACATAAAAAACTCATAAAAATAAGTACACACAAAAATACAAATTACATAGACATAAAAATACACGTAAAACACATATAATACACATTAAAATAAATACACATTAAATAGACATAAAACACATAAAATACAAATTAAATACACATAAAACACATAAAAATACACATTAAAAATAAATACACATTAAATACACATTAAAATACACACCTACAGCCCACACCCAAAGGTGAGTCATTTACCCTGGGGAGCAGGCTATAGGAACTTCAGGCTAGCAGCTTCTCTTCCTCCTCCCTGCTTGGGAAGACAGCAAGGAGGCTGCGCATGTGCGCCAAGTGCTGTAGGCATGCATGCACACCAAGTTTTGGCGTGCATGCGCAGTGGGGAACTGGCAAAAAGGTAAGCCCCTGAGGTGGTTCCCTCCAAAAGCCACTACCAGTTTTCCGGGACACTGGGAAAAGTTACTATTGGTTCTAGTGAACTGGTGCGAACCTGTAACATCCCATCACTGCCTACACATCAAACAGAAAGCTGCTGCCAGAAACAGCATACAGTACTTAGGAAAACGGCTGGTTTAGACTGGGGTGCATTGTACCCATAAACAATAAGAACAACAGCTTTATCCCTGTGCTACTCCATAGCAGAATATGCTACCACCACATGGTGTAAATATGCACATACCAATAAGTGGATATAGCTCTTAATGAATCATGCTGCCTGAAACCTACCCCTGCTGAAAAAATATGTTATTTGGCTGGCATTGCCTCTCTGGAAATATGTTAAGAGGTGCTAGCAAAGGATGAATGAAATGAGGTATACAGCATCAAACCCATCCACATCAAGGACACCGACTCTCTACAACAAGGGTAGGCAACCTACAGCCCATGGGCCAGATTGGGCCCATAGTGCCAAATAATCTGGCCCCCACCCTCAGTCCAGCCAGTGCCGCTGCCACCAGAATTGGCTGCAGACTAATTTATAGTTGTTGTAAATGTTTATGACAACTGTAAATGAGTCCGCAGCCATCATAAATGCATTTACGACAGCCATAAATGGCAGGGGGACCACCAGTCTTGCCCTCTCAACTGTCTGAGGAAGTGTGACCCAGCCCCTGATTTAAAAAGGTTGGCAACCCCCTGCCCTAGACAATAGCTAAAATCGACCAAAAAAATTTCTGATATTTCTTAAGCTCTAAATATTAAACCAGAAGAGGCTAACCCAAACTTATGGAGAGCAAACCTTGCTGAATTGGTGAATGCTGAAGCATGTCTTCCCTAAGGACAAGATTCTGGCTGGAACATCTGGATGTTACTTAATAGACTTTGAAGGAAAATTGACATACTAATTATTAACCAAGTAACATGGGGTTATTTGAATATAAGACAAATTTTCTGTGGATGTGGAAAAATCCAGTCATTGTAGCATGTATGTGCATGCAGTTTATGCCCCACTATATGTACAACCTACCCACCCCACTTCCCTGCTAGGTGAGAGCCTTGTCAGGGCGTGGGGGCTTGAGCAGTCTGACTAGGAAGTGTTGCCTATCTCTGTCAATGATGTTAGGCTGAGACTAAAATTTACCAAAGCATCCCTTTGGATCCCTTGGCCAGGTGAAAGAGGAGGGTACTCGTCATGGTCTGCCTAGCGAGCGGATGACGTGATAACCAAATGGCTAAAACAACACATGTAGATTGGCTTGATTTCTCAAGTACGCTTGCATATGCAGAATTGTCATCATGGAGACGTCTACCAATGTGCAGACTCCTTGATGAATAACGACTTCAAGGTATCCAAGGCATATGTACAAAAGATGATCTAGTAAATTTCTGACATAATTCTATTGAAGTAGCCTGCTTCTGCTACTAATTAGTCTAAGTAATATCTTATGTTTTGAATTTTACGTATGTTTAATATATATTCATAATTTTAAATTGTGCAATGATTAAAAGAAAGAAAGTAAGGATTTGCACTAAAACAGGACATATAAAAAACTGCACCTAGACCGTGTTGCAGTAATCCAGAGAAGAAGTAACTAAGTCACGTGTCATCATAGCCTGATCAGATCTTTCAAATTTCTTAGAATTTTTCAGCCTTGAGCCCCAGGTGTTCTTGGACTTCAGTTCCCTGAAGCCCAAGTCAGTACACCTGCTGATCAAGGCTTCTGGGAATTGTAGTCCAAAAACATCTGGGGGCCCAAGGTGGAGAAACCCTTTAGCCCAATGTGTTTGGCTTACTAGGCCCACTTAATGGAATTAATTAAATTTAAACTATTGGATTTAAACTACTGTCTGAATAGGAAGATGACATGGCAAGACCATGGAGGAGAGTTTCTTCATGAGTGTGTGTTGATAACACTTATTATCTGATCTTGTTTCTAGCTTTTGGGATGTAGGAGAGCCAAAGAGTGGTGAAGGCAGGAATTGTGGTGTCATGCACCCCCATGGAATATGGAGATCTACTGTGTGTTCCCTTCCTTATCACTGGATTTGTAAAATGATGCTGATCTGCTGAAACATTTCTGCTTCTGGGGCAGGACTGTACAAAGACTGGTTTGTTTTCTCCCATCTTCCTGCAGCCTTGCAATACACTGCAGCTCCCTGGCAGCTAGACAGAAAATTATATATTTTATCACTGAAGAACAGTCCTGGATTATTTTGAAGTGTGAGGCATAATCCATTTGAACCCATCACAAAGCTCACAGGCAAAGTTGTGTGACAGGCAAAACAGTCATTTGGACATGGTGGGAAATGCTACATTGACTCAGTCATTTACACAGTTGCCCAGGTTTTCCAGCACAGGAGGTTCTATAATTGTCACCATGAAACTCACAGATGTTTGAGAAAAAGCATCTTACTGACACTGACTGCCTGGATACATTACTTAAATACACCTGAACGTCCAAGTAAGCACCAAGGTAAGGTGAGCTCACTTTGATGCTCGTGCCAGTGGAACCATTCCTCCCAGAGCAAACAGCACTTTCCATAGGTCAGCTATTTCCAGGAGAAAGATATGTGTGGCAGGGCTATAACCAAGGCAGGAACTGGGTCCAAATTCTTGGATGTGAAATTTAGATTCTTGGATGTGAAATTTAGTCATGTCCTCTTCTGATCCAGAAGTGTCAAGCTAAAGTCAGGCAGCTGTGCAGGTCTAGGTTGTCCAACTGTGATGAGAAGAAAAGTGTCACATGAAGTCCCACCACTGAGCCATGCTCATCTCTTCTGTTGACAATGTGTGCTGCTCGAGGAAAAAGAAATGGCAGCTTCTGCATCTCCTGGCTCTTCTTTGATTGTGGTTTTTAGGGGAGTTCTTCAACAGCAGGTTTGATAGGGAGGGCAGTTACCCTTTTAAAATCATGCCTTCCGTCTCAGGACCTCCCCTTGAAACCCGCAATCCAAAGAGGGTGAGGTGCTTAGGAAATGGAGCTGCTGCTGCTTCTTTAGGAGGCTTGGTGGGTAGGATTCTTCATGGTCCTGCTGAAAAATAAGCAATCTTAGGATGCACGGCTGTTTATCTTTAGTTTGTCACTTCTGAGAAGGATCAGAAGAGGATGGGGCTATCTCCATATTCATGCCCTCAAAATCTGGCTCATGCTGGAAGGTTTTTGTTTTGCCTTAGGCACCAATATTACTAGTTATGACATTGATAGGTTAGCTGAAAAGGTTAATACCAATCTTTCTCTAAAAACATGGTCCTGATCCTGCTTCCCTGCTTGCCTATTCACCCACTCCCAGTTGCTACATAAATAATAAACAGATTACTCAAATAGATGCACACATTTAGCCTACTGGCCAGAAGCCTAATGGTTATATTCCCTGGCATTACCTTTATCTTTACCTTTATAAGTAACTCTGAACATCTCAATGGTGAGTTGCAACTAGTTAATGAGTCTCTGCTTGTATTGGCATGTGACAGGAAATAAAAATGATGACTCCATTAAGTAGGAGAAATTCAGCCATGAGAATTGCAGTGCTGCTGTTATTCCAGAGCAAACAATCAACAGGATTCTGGCCATTGTCTAGTTTGACTCTTTTCTTAGGGGGCAATATGACAGAACTCCTACTGCTATAGAAAAGCAAGCTTACTAATACTGTACAACATAATGCCAGACATTTTGTATGTACAGTCAAACCTCGCATAAAGAGCACCTTGCTTAAAGAGTAACTCGCTTAAAGAGCAGAATTTTATCTGAATGTTCGCTTCGCTTAACAAATAAAACCAACCAAAAACTTGCTTAACAAATAAATTGGGGTTTGCAAACCCCCCCCCCCAGTCACAATTGGTCACTTACAGTGGTGTTTCGCTTAAAGAGCAAACTTGCTTAAAGAGCAGTCCCATGGAATGCATTATGCTCTTTGTAAGTTTGAGCCTGATGGGCTCCAGATTGACTTAGCCTTCCATCCTTATGAGATCGGTAAAATGAGTACCCAGCATGTTGGGGCAAAATGCTAATTATATTGTGAACTGCACAGAGAGTGCTCTAAGAACTATGGGGTGGTATGTAAGTGTAATTGCTATAGTTATATGTAGTCCTGTGACTTGACATGTTATCAGATGTACTATAGGGACACACACAAAGAAAAAAGGACCTATAGTATGCCAGATGCTTTATCTTTATAATAACATTGGTATACAATTAGTTTGTTGTTCAGTTGCACAGTCGAATTCAACTCTTTGTGACCTCATGGACCATTGTACGCCAGGCACCCCTATCTTTCACCATCCTTCTCAACCTGCCCAGGTGCTCTTTTTTTTCAAGGTAATGCAAATGGAAATAGTAATTGGGAATGAGGGGATGAATAATTTTGTTGGGTTAAGTATGCAGAGCAATTTTGTGGCAGTACGAGCAGCAGACCAGTCTTGGGAGATTAGCCACTGCTGATGCTTTTAGCAATGAAAAAGCAACATTGATTTTGAAAAATGCTTTGTTTTTACTTTTTGCATAATTCTAAAAGGGATATACATTAGTTGCTTGGATTTCCTTATCATATAGTTTGTTCAGCTTTATTTTGGTCTTAAGTACATATGTTTCTGAAATAAGTTCATTGTTAATGGTGTAGCTGAGTAGTAACAATGTACAGTTTTTCAATACCAAAAATAAAAATAAAATGCTGCTTGCAATTTCCTTTTAATCCAACTAATTATTTTTTATGCTCCAGTACACAAAACTTTGTCGGATAATTTGATCAGCAATACTGTATATTTTGTTGTGTAGGTATGCATGTCATTCCTAGGAACTGTTGGTATGTATGATGAGACAATACAGATGTGTGTGTTCTTCACCTTTCCAACAACATCTACTCCCCATCTCTTTTTCCCAGTTCCTTTTCAGTCCTTGAAGTTGGATCTCTGCTCATCAGTGACTTAACTGCTTACTCAATTCTCTTCCTTGGACACCAAACATTTCTACCTAAAGCATCAATAATACCAAGAAGCACAATACTACATGCATATCTTCTTGTAAGGAAAAAGCCAGTCTTACATTGTGGGAGATTGAAGGAGAAATACCCCTTGTAATATTGTCATTTTTTAAAAAGCCAGTGATCCTGAGCATTTGTTGAACTTTTTGTCTTGGCTCCTCAGCATCTGTGGGAATTAACAGCTGCCTTCCAGGCTATGATTTAGCAATGGTGCCACAGTATCATGACACCACACTGACATGGTTTGGGTCTCGATACATAGAATACACAGAGCACTTGGGTCTCGATACATAGAATACACAGAGATACATAGAATAACAAAAAAAGTAGTTTTGGACAGAGGTACAGAAATGAACTATATATTAGATCAGATTTTCTACCTTCTAACTGAATTAATTAATAGATTAATACTACAGTCTGGAGGTTGGCACTACTCAAATTCTTTCTAGCTTCCCTCAAAAATAAATGCAGGAAAAGCAACTTCCTCCTTCCTATTATGCAGGAAAAGCGGCCTTTATCACTTGATGTGGAAAGCAGAGATAAGGCTCCAAAAACATGCCAAATGGATTTTCACCTTGAGTAATCCTGGTTTCCTTAATATCCAGCGGAAGGACTTCACCCACATACTGCATTTTGTGCCATGTTTTGACCAGAAGGAATTCTTTTGAATAACATCAAAACAAACTGGACAAAAGATCAAAAACAAAACAAACAAAAACCCCATGCAAACCCCCTCCTAGCAGCACAAGGATGTAGTAACACTGTCACCTAGTGGCTCTTTTTAAAAAGCAAACATTTCCAAAACATCTATTTTGTATTAACAAGACAGTGGATTCAGCACACAAGTGTTAATTGGCCCCTGCTACTCAGAGATGCCTCTTAGTTAGGATGGCACTGCAGATGGTTACGTTTCATTCATTGTATACATTCTGCCTGCATTGCCCACTGAAGGATGAAAAATATATATTATTTCTTATGGGGGCACTACAATATAGTGTGGGAATATGAGCTAATGCCAGAATCCCTAGGGGAGATTTACTTGATCTGAGTACAGTGGAATCTCGCTTAACAAATGGCTTGGTTAACACAAAACTCGCATAACAAAAGGAAATCCATAGAAAATAGTGACTCGGTTAACAAATTTTTTTTGGAATGGATTAATTGGTTTTCACTGCATTCCTATGGGAAAATGCATTTCAGTTAACAAATTTTGATTCCCCCAATGCATTCCTATGGGAAATTGCATTCGATGCATTCCTGTGGGAAATTTGCTTTACAAATTTTTCATAGTACAAAAGGTCCCGGAGAATGCATTAAATTTGTTAACTGAGGTTCCACTGTATATACTTTCCTACTATCATAACCTATTTTCATTGGCCCATTCCCGCTAGCACCTAAGGGTCATATGGTTGCAAGCAAAGGATCTGCTCTGTATTTTTTTAATTCTCCAGTGCAGAAGGAAACAAGGTACAGTACTGTAGATTGCAGCAGCATCAGAGAAGATACATTAAAGAGAGCTGTGGGGCTTGGCTGACCACGCAGGGGCTCAGCTCTGGAACTTCTAATGGGAAAGGCTGGTTCCAGAGCAGAATGTGCCACCCACCATTCCTCCTGTCTTTCCCCTGTCCTTTCAGGATCACAGTGCAAGGCTTTGCCAGTTCTCACAGAGCTGTGGGGAAAGGATCCTGCTCAGCCTCTCTGCCATCTGCCTAAGAACATGTGGCAACAATGAAATTGTACAGTATTTGTTTTTTTAAGCTAGGAAAGAATAGATCTGCCCAGTCCCAACATTTAAAACATGGATTAAAACTTCTAATTTATTTCTTCTCAAAGCTCAGAGCAAAGGTTACACTAAGGTAGCTGAGAAACCAGTTTCCCAGCACTGTTCTATAATGTTCATTCTGAAGTAAGTCAACAAGTTAACAGGCCCTGGAAAGTGACTCTTTGGATTAGCTTAAACTCAAGGGGAACAAAAGCATTACTTGAAATGCAATTTTATGGCCTTCTCTCTTATTTTTAATGTTGGTATCATCCATCCATTCCTTTCCTAACACAGTCAAGGATCCAGAAGTCATAGGGTGATTTGGAGAGGTAAATGGGTAGCTTGAAGTGAATGCCAGTATGGTCTACTACAGTCTTTAACTTCAAGCACTCTGAATTCTGCACCAGTGAGAGTTCCTGGAGAAGCCCTAGCTAACAGTGGCCACCATTCCATACAAGTGTCTGACAGGATTTTTGTCTATTCCTGAACAATGTTTTATTGGAGAAGTGGGTAGCAAACTCTAATTCAACCTCAAAGAAATACATGTTATTCAGTTTTTAAAAACTACTTCAGAAATTCCATCTTTACTGCCTACTCTGTGGGTGTGGTGTGGGGGACGTGGCCAGGGGAAAGCCCTGTGTTGCACCCAAATTAGGACTACAGTAAAACCTCACATAAAGAGCACCTCGCTTAGAGAGCAACTAGTTTAAAGAGCAGAATTTTCTCTGAATGTTTGCCTTGCTTAACAAATAAAACCAACCAAAAACTTGCTTAACAAATACATTGAGGTTTGCAATTCCCCCGAAGTCACAATTAGTCACTTACAATCAGTGGTGGGATGTCAAAAATTTTACTACCCCACTGTGACGTCATCACAGTGTGGACTGAGCTAACATCATGACATCATTAATAATAATAATAATAATAATAATAATAATAATAATAATAATAATAATAATAATACAGTAATACCTCATATAACATTAGTATCGAATAACACTAAAATCGCATAACATTAAGGAATCTGGGGGGAAGAACTGCATCAGATAACATTAAGATCCTATGGGATGCTTCAGATAACAACCGCTAAAGCCTGTGTGGTTACAATGTATCTCTATGGATCCCATAGAGGATCAGATAACACTAAAAATCATATAACACCAAGACTTGTGGAACCAGGTTTTAGCGTTATATGAGGTTTTACTGTAATAATAATCACACACACACACACCCCTCAACCCACCCACCCACCCACCCACCCACCCACAACACAAACCCATAAATAAATTAAATAAATAAAATAAAATAAAATAAAAATTACATTAAAATACACCCATCCACCCAAACACCTACCCACCCACCCCAAACACAAATCAATCCACCTACCCACCCACCCCAAACACAAACGTGTCACTTACCTGTTAGTATAAGTGCCTGAGCAGCACCATGTTGCAAGTTGGATATGGTCATCATACCGGTTCTCTAGGATAATATGCCTTAATGTATTATTATTTATTATTATTATTTATTACATTTGCTGTACAGTACCTCCTTAAGGGTTCTCCAATTGGAACAGCAATTGGAACAGCACAGGTGTAGCTTATTGATGAGGTAACGCCAAGACTTTGCTTAAAAGCCCCACCAGGGCTGCCGGCCGCCAGGCCTTTTTAGGAACTGTGGTAGTACGTCAATATAGGTAAAGGTATTAAATACACATTAAAATACACACAGTCACTTACCCTGGGGAGCAGGCTATAGAGAGCTTCAGGCTAGCAGCTTCTCTTCCTCCTCCCGGCTTGGGAGGACAGCAAGGAGGCTGTGCATATGTGCCAAGCACTGTAGGTGTGCATGCACACCAAGTGCTTGGCGCGCATGCGCAGTGGGGGAATCAGTGAAAAGGTAAGCCCTAAAGGTGGTTCCCCCCCCCAAAAGCTGCTACTGGTTCTCCGGGACACTGGGAAAAGTTACTACCAGTTCTGGCAAACTGGTGTGAACCTGTTACATCCCATCACTGCCTACAATGGTGTTTCACTTAAAGAGCAACCTCACTTAAAGAGCAATCCCATGGAACACATTGTGCTCTTTAAGCGAGTACAGCTGTACTGCCTGCCACCTTGGTGAGGGGTAGGTAAAGAAGATGTGGCCTCATGCCTGTCTGCCAGGCATAGGTCACTTATCCAAAAAGCAGAGCAGCACCTCACCCTTCCATTCCAGGACAGGACACCCCTCCCCATTCAGACCACAGGCAATTACTATGTAAAGGAGACAAAGGAGGCAGACATACTTCTTTTTTATGAGGCAGAGAGGTAGTTCTACAATCTAAGAAACAGTATGGATATGTCTATCTCTGTTAAAGTGTTTAATATATACCTCCAGCTCCTCTTAATCATGTATATCTCTCAATAAATCAAAATTTTGAAAAATATCACAAGCTTCCAGTGATTCCCACACCTCGAGGGAAATTGAACTTAGTGTGCCTTTGGAACTTCCTAACCTCTAGAAAAAGCAAGATGAATTTAACAGTATAATACAATTATTACAATAGATTGGTATTTGGTTAAATTCCTTTACTGCTTTAGAGGTTGTTTGTTTGAGTTGTTGCAATTTATTACTGTTCAATGCATCTGTTTCCCCCCTCTAAACCTTGTTCTTGACTCTAGGTATTTCAATTTGTAACAGCTCAATATATTCAAGAATTTGAAAACAGTCACCTCACTTTTCCTTTTTCTGTTTTACCCTTTCTCTCCTACTTTCTCTTCATTCTCTCTGTCTTCTGAAAAATATTCTACCATATAATGTACCTGGCACTACAATAGCTTTAGTAGCTGTTTACATCCTAAAGGTGAAATCTGAAACTGACTGCCTCTGAATTGAGTGCAGCTTCCATTTTGGAACTTGTTTTAAAATAATCTGGTATGTACATCTAAATCCTGATCTGTGGAAATGCAATGCTTCTTCTGCGCCACTCCTCAACTCTTTAATACCCAGCCTGATGAATACTTATTCCGAGTTGAAAGCTAGCTTACATTTGGGGTTGTTTAGAGGTCTACTAAAGGTAGAAAATGAGGTGGCTAGATGGTATTGTAGACGCAGTGGGCACAGAGCTGGGTGGGTTAAGGAAGATGGTGGAGGACAAAGGTGCCTAGCAGTTGCAAAGGGTTGCAAAGGGTCGGAGCTAACTGTGTGACTGAACAACAGCAACTAAAGGTATCACCCATTCTTGTGGTCAGATTGTCTGGAATTTACTTCCAAGGATTAAAAGTGTGGATTAGAGATTGGAAAATTTCCAAAAAGTCTCCTCAGATTAACTCCAAATTCACATTTTATTTCTTTTTAAAGAAAACCTGAGTAATCATTCCCTGCTAATTTGAGGTTTTATTTATCTGGAGTACCTTCTCACTCCTGAAGGTACTAATGGGATTATTGTTCCCATGCACACAGAGGGTGAAAATCAAGGTGGGGCCCCAAACGATCTACATAGTAAGAATGGCTGTCAATTTTCCGCTGCAATTTTATTCACCGCACAGTCTTTGTTTCCTGGCCCTGCAGAAATTAATGATACACTATTTTCTATTGAAGGGTAGGAAAAATAAAATCCTGGAGTTAACAATACTATTAAGGAATGAAAGGAAATTAGGTCTTTATCTATCCCCAACTCCTAGTTTTGTCCCTTCAACCTCCCTCCCTCCCACATCTCCATACAAATTAATGGAGTACCACTCAAAATCATAGCATTACAGAATTGGAAGGGATCTTAGAGATTGTTGAATCCAACACCATGCTTAAGCAGGAAATTTACAGCACAAGCAGTCCTGAGAAGAACCTGGCTAAGGAGAGTCCGCCATTCTTCAAGAGAGTTCATTCCACTGCCAAATAGTTCTTAGTCTCAAGAATTTCTTTCTAATATTTAGTTGAAATTTCTTTCCTTGTAATTTGAATTCATTACTTTAGATCCAACCATCTGAAGCTACAGAAAACAAGAAGAGTGCATCTTTCTTCACTCACCCTAGGACAGAGGAAAATACTGTAGCCTTTCCTTTTCAAAGTGCTTGGATTTGAAAGAACCAAAAGCACTTCCTAAATAATTTGGATAAAAAGGTGTAAGACCTGAGTCCAGTTGGGACTCAGAACTTATGAACCACTTGCACAGAAACACCCTGTTTTTCAATTCCTGGCCAGCCTGGATTCCCTGGGTCATCCATTCCTGCAGTGGAGCAGAGCGAGAAACAGTCTTTCACATCAATTCCAAATGGACTCCTTGGAGTGTTGAGGTCACCTGGACCAGAAAACAGTGAATTGTTGAGAGAGACAAAAACCTCAAAAGCCAGACAAAGACATAGATCAGGGATTCTCAACCTGCAGTCCATGGGCCATGGATGAGACCGACAGCACCATTTCAGGTCCCCCCCCCCACTACCATACCAGGAAGTGCCATGTGGTGGAGGAAGGGCAAAATGGCTGTCCAGCCCCTGAAGCTGTCTGAGGGAGCATGACCTAGCCCCTGACTTTAAAAAGTTGAGAACTCCTGACATAGATAATAATGAGTTACTCAAGGATGAAGAGCTGGTGTGGGGAAACACACATGACTATTTTAAACCTGAAATCAGATCAACTACTAGTGATACTATTCAGAAATTACTTCCCATTTGATGGATCCCAGCTTAACAACTGTCCATCATAGAAGTGACAGGTGGTTCAGTGATGGCCTTTGCCTAGCAAAGGGGACAAACTTTTTGTTTAACAGAATTATTATTCAGGTAGTTCCATGGAATTACTGTAACATACGTATAAGGCATACTCTTTATTACAGATGGGTCTTGCAGATTTTTTTGATCCCTAAGGTGACTGATTCTTGGGAGGCAAGCGATGAGAAACCTGGGGAACATAATGAAAAGTAGAGACATCACATTGCAAACAAAAATTCGTATAGTCAAAGCAATGGTATTCCCTGTGGCAATGTATGGTTGTGAGAGCTGGACCATTAGGAAAGCTGAGCGCAGAAGAATAGACACCTTTGAGATGTGATGTTGGAGAAAGGTTTTGAGAGTCCCATGGACAGCGAAGAGAACAAATAGGTCAATCTTAGAAGAAATCAACCCTGACTGCTCCTTAGAAGGTCAAATAGTAAAGATGAAGCTAAAGTACTTTGGACATCAAATGAGAAGGTGGAGGACAAAAGAAAAAGGGGGTGGCCAAAAATGAGATGGCTAGATGGTATTGTAGAGACAATGGGCACAGAACTGAGCGAGTTGAGGAGGATGGTGGAGGACAGAAGTGCCTGGCGGACAGTGGTCTATGGGGTCGCAAAGGGTCGGAATCGACTGTGCGACTGAACAACAAACTCTAAAATGACTCCCAGAATCCCCAAGCAGAATGTGAAGAGTGGGAGCCCAAAAATGGCAGGCTTCAGAGCAACTCTCCCTAGCTCTATGGTGCTCCCATCTATGTGTTTTGGTGTTCCTTTGAAACTCCTGGCACACCTGGGAATTGAAATGCAACTCAAGATTCACTAGGGTTCACAGAAGGGTTTTTTCTGTGGGAGGCTCCTTTTATAGAGCATAATGGGGATTGAAACGACATTTCCCCTGAACCTTTGTAAGTCCTGGGTAGCATTGCAACTCCTAGGGTACTCAGAGCAATTTCTTTATTTTTCAAAAGAGCAGATAGGATGGTAGTGGTTTCTGGCTGAATTCTGGGAGTGGGAGTCAAAAAATGCAGCCCCGTCCCTAATAATTCTGCTATCTATTTTATATTACTATCTATTTTATATTAAAGCAGACTGGTTTGGGGATAATTAGAAGAATCCCTAGGAGTGTTCCTGAATGCCATGGAAGCTGTCTTGTTTCCTATAATTTAGGAAATTGGACTCTATCAGCAGCTTAGCCAGGATAGGGCAGTGTTTGACTACCTGTAAACAGATTCTACTTTGTCAGAGTCTTGATTCTCATAGGAGTGTGACATTCCCCCCCCCCCAACCCCAAACACACACTCCAACTTCCAGAATTCCCCAAAAATTTCCCTGGCAGAATTTTGGGTGTTTCAGCCCACAGACACAGGCTTCTAAATACTTACGTTTCACTTTTCTGGAGAGGAAACTAATTCCAAGATGGTACGGCCTCCTTCAAGCCTATGCTTGCTCCCTCTTGTTAATATAAAAGAGGGATAGAGGAAGCTTTGTGGTGCTACTTGGGAATTGCAGTTTCACTGTTCAATAGGCTCTATAATTCTCAGAAAGTACATTAGAAACATCCTTTTTACTTTTTCCATTAACAAGAATGAGCAGAAGCCAGCGGAGGCCATGGATCCTCAGAAGGAGGCCCTTCACATCAGCAAAATGTATCTGCCTGAAAGTGTGTATTTATGGCCTAAAGCTTCCAGGTTTCTGCCTGGGGAATTCTTGGGAGAATTCTGGGTGCTGGAGGCTCCCCTTCCAAAATAAAAATACCACAGCTCTATTCTCTCATCCTATTCCTTCATGCTTCCCAAAGCTGTGTGGAGGACAGATGGTTTATTAAGGCTAGATCAGCCCTGCTGCTCCATAAGTTGTCAATATACCCATGTTGGAAAATGTCTGTGATGTGGTCAGAGACTTCATTGAAGCCTCCACATCACAGATGTGTAAAGCCATAATGAAGTGCTCTATATAAGATCTTCAGCTCTCATGCATGTTTTAAGTCTACCAATATTAAGAGCCATTGGGATATTAACAAGGCAGAGCTCTGTCCATGGTACTCAGCTATTCATGATTACTTAAACTACAGGGTGTCCTAAAAGTATTGATCACATTTTTTTAACACAATATTCTCTACTTGTTGGCCACCTCTTTCGACACACACATAAAGTCTTCCCCGGCACTCAGGGCAAACACATTCCAAGATATCTGATGTTACACAATTTTTGTCTATGTATGTTTTTGTGTGACATCCTGCATTGAATTCACCTACCTCTTCCTCTGCTGCCCATTTCTCCTTTTTCCTTTGATCATCCTAGCATGAGGGTCTTCTCCAGTGAGTCCTCTCTTCTCATTTGGTGGGCAAAGTATTTGAGCTTCAGCTATTCATGATTACTTAAACTACAGGGTGTCCTAAAAGTATTGATCACATTTTTTTAAACAAAATATTCTCTACTTGTTGGCCACCTCTTTCGACACACACATAAAGCCTTCTCCCGCACTCAGGGCAAACACATTCCAAGATATCTGTTGTTACACAATTTTTGTCTATGTATGTTTTTGTGTGACATCCTGCATTGAATCAACCTACCTCTCCCTCTGCTGCCCACTTCTCCTTTTTCCTTTGATCATCCTAGCATGAGGGTCTTCTCCAGTGAGTCCTCTCTTCTCATTTGGTGCGCAAAGTATTTGAGCTTCAGCTTCAGCATCTGTCCTTCCAAGGAGCAGCCAGGGCTGATATCCTTTAGGATTGACTGATTTGGTCTCCTTGCAGTCCAGGGGACTCTCCTCCAGTCGCCTGAATGCTAGCTACCCACTCATGTGTTGTGTTACATAATAGGGACTGCTTTGGCTACATCCCTCCCCTGCCAATTTATTTTCCTCCAGAGGTGGCCAGGCCCCAGGCAAGAACCAGTTGCTCTCGCAAAACACTTTATTTAAATAATAATAATAATAAAAAGAAATGTTCCACACCAGGCCTCCCAGCTTTGCTGCGAAACCTTTTCCCACCAAGTCAGCCCCACTGAATTCGTGGATAAGAGGATATGAGGAGGGAACATTTTGCAGCTTCTACCTGCAGTAGCTTAGCCAGGCGCTGCGTGCAACAAGTCGAGATACAGAATGTGTACCTTTTACCACCCTTCCCTCCCCGCCGTCGTGTTCCTGCCTTCCCACGGAGCTTGTAAACCAGCGCTCCCTAGGCGGGGAAAGGGGGCGCCCCACTGTTTTCAAGGTGCACCCCAGCTCGGCTGCCCCCGTCCCAGGCAGCCACCCTCAGGGCCATTTTTGTGGCCATTAAAAAAAAACTTTGCCTATAGCTCGCTGCCTTCACAGAGAGAGAGAGAAGGGCATATTGCTCTTTCCCTCGCCTCCGCAGCTGCGGGGAAAGGGGGGGGGGAGTGCGTGTCTCTCCCGTCCTTCCTCTCACAGCGGTTCGAGTCCCGCCTCGGGGGCCCCGCCAGCTGCAGTGTGTAATTAACGTTTTGGATTCGTCGTCGGAGTAAATAATTGAAGGCGGGCTCCTCTTGACAGGATTTTTTTCTTTATTTCGTTAATAACGTGCGGAGGGGGGAGGGGAGCAAAGGCGAGTGAGAGAAATTATTATTGGCGGCGTAGCAAAAAAAACGGAAAGAGGCAGGAGAGGGAACCGAAGCGGTCGGCTTCCCTCAGAGCGAGTGCTCTGCGTGGTCTTTTCCCGCCCTCCTCCTCCTCCTCCTCCGGCCAGGGGCAAAGCGGGATGACCACGAGCTGATTTGGCATCCCCCCGTCAGAAGAAGGAGGTGGGCACAGGGTGTCCCTCCCTCCCATTCCCGCCCCCTCCTTCCCCCCCACCCCCGGGACTGCCCCCTCCTCTTCCCCTTCTTCACTCTCGGTTGCTTCGCTGTCAAACGGGCGACTCGAGGTACCACCATGCCCTGAGTGGCAGCCCCGTCAGACATCCTTCCACCCACCCACCCACCCCTTCCCTCTAGGCAACCACGGATTGCCATATGCCTTTAGATGCTCCGGCAGGAGACTTGGCAGGGACGATGCCAGGCACAGCTGGTAGCGTTAACTCTTCGCTGTCTGTCAGCAAGGATCTCTGAGGAGATACAGGTGAGTGTGGGTACAGTACGGTAAGGAGGTATCCCTGTCGCTTTGAGGTGAGAGGGGAATCTCTGGGGAGGGACTGGGATGTGTGTGTGTAGGTGGCCCAGGATTGAATTCTTTGCCTTTGGAGGCTTCAAGAGGAGGAAGGCTCATGGGGTGCATTTGTGGTGAGAGGCAGACACCACATGGTTTGGGAGGGGGGAGAGAACAGACTCTGATCTGGAAAGAAATTTTGGGGGCTGCCAGGAGACTTTGTTTCGAATGCTGGTGAAGGAAAATAGGAAGGTCAGCAGAGTGAGAGGCAACGATTTTGTCAGTTGCATGTGTTTGATTAAAAACAGACAAACCTTGGAGGCTTTGAACCTTGGATGTATTCCCCGATTGTTTGCCTGTATCTTTGCTCTCCTCTGCTGTGTACATCTCCATCTTGCACTGAAAATAGGGACATCTTTCTTCACGAAGGTAGATCTCTCACTCAGCATCTACCTGGACTCTGCTGGAATGGGGCACAAAAACATAGGGAGAAGCCCCCTCCCCTCAGCTTGCTAACAAGTCTAGCCTCTTAGGCTTGTGACACCCCCACCCCCTGCATCGTTGTATACAATGTACCCTGACAAGTATGTTTAAGATGGAAGCCTGGAATGAAGCCATCGGAGACCTCCCCCGCTCCTTTTGACATTAAACAGGGAAGCAGATGGGACTCCTTGGGGTACTAGGGTGACTTCTTAGTTCACATTTACCATAAACTTAGAAAATGTGAGTATGGTCTCCCTGCCAATCTGAGCTGGTGGCTTCCTGGCTTTCAAGGAACTCTAGGCAGGTGAATTATTTTTATTTCACTGTCTGCTCCAAGGAACAGATGCTTCTTCCGGCAGGCACAGTGCATGTGTAATGTGCCTTTTCCAAGAACCCCTTAGGTCTATGACTTCCGCCCAACAAGAACAGCCAATGCTCAAGGCCAGGGAGCTGCCAACTATGAGTTGGCAGCAGAATAAATTTCTTTGCTCTTTGACATAGTGGACTGATCCCTATAGAGGCAGAAGCTGAAGGGGTTTTGGCATAGGACAGAGTTAGATATGGACTTTAAGTTAAAAGATTGTGTGTGTGTTTGTGTGAGAGAGAAGATTTATAAAAAGAGAATGAGACAGAGAGAATGGGCAGCATGTTTGCAGACTTCTTATTCTTCTCATTTCTCCAGTGATTCGCTGGTTCAAGGAATCTAATACTCTTAGGACAACCTAGTCTTGGGTAAACAAGCCAGTGAAGTTACCAGAGGGAAAAAAGCCCAAACGCTGATACAGAATTTGTTGTTGTAGCATATTGATATGAGACAACAGGAGACCCCATAAAGTCTGTGTTCCTTTAATCTAGAGCAGGGGTCAGCAAACTTGGCTTTCCAGCTGTTCCTGGACTTCAATTACCAGAAACCCAAGTCTGTACGCAAATCAGGGTTTCTGGGAATTGAAGTCCAAGAACATCTGGAGAGTCAAGTTTGCTGACCCCTGAATGAGGGCCGAACTGCAGCCCCCTAAGGTCATGTTTGTGATCCCTAGATGGACCCTGCAAGGAAAAAAAATTAAATGCTGAGGAAAATGATATTGCAATAAAATAAAATGCAGTTTCCAGATCTCCAATAATCCCCAGAAAAATGAAGCCAGAAGTAGACTTCCAGCAACATTGGGTTCTGACCTTTTGTTTGTAAATTTTACTTGTTTTCACGGCTTGTACAGCCCCCCTGAGTCCTGGTGTGCAAAATTATCCTTTCAACTCTCTGAATGGCTGATTCCTGATTTGGCTCTTTGGGTTTGAGAAATTAGAGTTCTAGCTAGCTCTGGTGAGATGCTCCCATCTGTCATCAACGCTTGTGCAAGCAAACAAGTATTTTAGTATTTGTCTATGATGATCTTCCCACCACCAGTGTGATCAAGTGTTTTAGAATGCATGTTGCCTGCTTCTTAAGTGCTATTATTATATGCAGTCAAGTTTCCTCTGACTTATGGTGACACAAGTGTTGATGACAGATGGGAGCATCTAGATGGTGTTGTGGAGACGGTGGGTGCAGAGCTGAGCGAGTTGAGGGGGATGGTGGAGGACAGGAGTGCCTGGCGGACAGTGGTCCATGGGGTCGCAGAGGGTCGGAATCGACTGTGCGACTGAACAACAACAATGGTGACCCTATTAATGACCACCACAAAGTCTTGTCATTAACACCTTCAGGTCATGGGTTTCTTTACTAAGCTAATCTATCCCATATTTGGTCCTCCCATTTTCCTAATGCCTTCCACTTTTTCTTACAGTACAGCATTTCCGGTAAGCCTTGCCTTTGGATGATAGCATGACATTCTTTGTTTGGTCACTTTAGCATCTGGTTCCATCTTGATTGATTGATTTAGCTTTTACAGCATCCATCTAGCACAATGGCTACTCTGGATAGTTTGTATAGGCTAAAATGTATACATAAATATAGACATAAATTGTCTAATTGTGGAAATAAAAGTAGTCATTACAAAAAAGAAAAAAAAACATTGATTTGATCTGGCACCCCTTGAGTTACCTTTCTGGCAGTCCATAAACCCCTAAGTGCATCATGGAAAAAACAGTGTCATCAAGCCAGATACTATAAAGAGCAATGATTTAACTATATGATGTGTCAAGATAAGAGACTGGATCTATTTCAACTGTGTAAGAAAAGACCTTGTTTCCATGCTGTCTCCTTTGTTTGGCTGGATGCAGGAACTTTGAGATCTATCGTTGAGATTACAGTAAAGTATGCCTTAAAGACAATTAGTTTTCCATAAGATTCCATAAAATTGGGTGTCATGAGTGTCAGCTATGAATTATCTGGTCCAAATATTGCCCTGGTCATATGCTATTAGTTGGCATTAAACAAGTCCCTGTTCCCTCATCTTCAACCTTTCATTTCCTTTATGGAGGTGCTGGTCAAACTTATAGGACTAGTAATAAATCTTATAAGATGTGTAAAGTGCTTTGCTTGTTTCAAATGAGGAACATAAATGTAGAATATCACCAGTGAGAGGACTATAGAGATTTTCCCCACTCTTTAATACTGCTATCATATAGGGGCTGTTGCCCATTTCTCATCCCATTCCTCCTACTCATCGCATTAAGGGATAAGTCTGAGGCCTCCTGTAAATCTCATGTTGTTGTTAATCTCTTGTTGCTGTTAAAGGACAAACAAATGGAACATAGGCAAGTCAGGCCTGAACTGTCTCTGGGAAAGACAAAAATAATGAAACTGAGATTGTCCTACTTTGGACAAATCATGAGAAGGCAAGACTCTCTGGGAAAGACAATAAAACTGGGGGAAATTGAAGGCAGCAGGAAATGGATGGATTCCATAAAAGAAGCCGCAGGCTGTAACTTGCAGGAGTTGTGCAGGGCAGACATTTGGAAGATCTGTCACTCATAGGATTGCAATAAATTAGGGACAGCTTGACAGCACATAAAAACACCGAAAGATTCACAAGATGTCGCAACCTTCCCCCTAATATGATCAGTGGGAGGAATGGGGTGTTGAGTTGACAACAGCCCAAATATCAGACTCATCTGAAAGAGAAACAAGGCTTTTAATCCCCCCGCCCCATCTGCTATATTACCAGCACTGCAAATGGAAGCTGAGATGCTATACACCAAAAAAGCTTTCAGGATTGGCTGTGCAGTTTATGTAGTACAGTATGGAGAAGGAGAGGGCTGTGATACAATACTGAAGAAGTTAGAGCTAGAATGCAAGTCTCGAATCATGAATGAAACCCCTTGAGTGCTGCAGATCATTCAACGGAAGGTTGGGGACTGGACGTGCAGTACATGTTCAGTGAAGCTGGGAAATGTAGTATTTCAGAAGTTGTTGATGCACTCCCATAATCTTTTACCACTGGATATGCTTGCTAAAAGGCCCATGGTGGCTTAGTAGTTAAGATGCTGAGCTTGATGACCAGAAGGTTGGAAGGTTAGCAGTTCAAGACCCAAATGCTGCGCAATGGAGTGAGCTCCTGTCTCTGTCCCAGCTCCTACCAACCTAGCAGTTTGAAAGAAAAAAATTGCAAGTAGATAAATAGGTACCACTTTGGCAGGAAAGGTAACAGCATTCCATGTGCTCCGGTGTCTTGTCTTGCCTGCCACATGACCACAAAAACATCTGCAGATGCAGACAGTGCTGGTTCTTTGGCTCTAAATGGAGATGAACACCGCCCCCTAGAATCAGGCAACTGGCTTTCAAGCAAGGGAAACCTTTACTATGCTTGCTAAGGCTAATGGGCTTTTCAGCCCAACAACATCTGTAGGGACCTACTTCTGTAGCTCTGATATATATCTACCCCTTAACCTGAATAATTCAGCATGAGAAGAACCATGCCCCACTTGTATTTGTGTTATCTGCCTTCATTCCCGCTTGCCTTTGTTGAAAGGCAGTGTCATAGCTTTTAATTTTTACTCATCTCTCACCACACCATTACATTTGACTGACTCACTGAGCAACAAAGAGCAGTGATGACTGGAAATATGACTGCTGTTTTAGTTTGTCATAGTGGTAGACCAGTGGTTCCCAACCTTTGGTTATTGGATTTCAATTCCCCAAAGCACTGATCAGCCAATGTACTGACTTAGGCTTCTGGAAATTGAAGACCCCTTGTGGGGTGTGTGCCTCACTTTGGGAACCACTGGGGTAGACTATTGCAATTTAACAAAGGGATTCCATGTTCAATTTTTTGCTTTGAGATCTAAGGATGGATTTGAGGAAGGCATTGCTGCTCATTCAAACCTGCTTCAAAGTTTAAATTTTTGAAATGGTAACCGTGTTAGTATACAGTACTGTACTTAACTGTTATGCTAACCATTCTGTCCTCTATACCTGATGTGTATAAACTGATGTCATGAGGTCTCACTCTTATATCTGATGAAGTGGACTTGATCCACAAAAGCTCACATTTAAATACAGCAGTTAGTTTTAAAGGTGCCACGACTTTTTTTGTCTTTTTGTTTTGCTTATTCTCTTCAAAGTGGGTGTGACTGAAAGTTTAAACTTGCACACTGAGTTTCTTAATTGACCCTTTCATGGAATAGACATCCACTCTATGTAGGGTTAGCCTTTCCACACTATAGACAGTCTTGGAAGGTAATTTGGAAGAGCCTTTGACAACAGAGATAGTGATATTCACATACCTGTGGATAGACAGAGTTCATGCCTTCAGGGTTTCTTCCTTTTTTTTCCTTTCAAAAAAGAATTCTGTGTCACACACACAATGGAGGCTGAGAAAGGAGCAGCAGCAGCAGCAGCAGCAACAACAACAACAAAATTCATGTCAGAGATTACTCTGGGTTGAAAAGATTTTTGCTGGAGAAACGCCACTCGAGGGATGCCCATATGAGGCTCCTTTCATGTCCCTAAGTGCAGCCCTCGGATATCGAAACCCGACCTTCCAGTCTCCAGCTCAGTGTCTTAACCACTAAGCCATCGGGGGAGATGCACTGCATCCCCTGATTATACTTCATGCATGGATCTAACTAAGACCTAGCCACAGATTTGGGGTTTTGTCCATCACTCTCAGACTGTCCCACACAGCTGCACCATTGGTCCAAAGAAACCAATAAATAAACCAATAAGTAAAAATAAACATGCTGAGTTTGAGAGCTTAGCAATTAGAACAACAGCAGACTTGTCAGAACTGCTTTCATTCCTTTGCTTTGTTAAAGTCACAAAGCCCTGGAAATTTACTGCAAATTGTTGGGAATTTCGATCATGCTATGTGCAATGTGGGACCCTATCCTGGTAAGCAGTGCCTTATGACAAAGTGCTGTCATGCCCATTATTCCTATCCCAGCCATGGCAGAATACGTTTGCCATGGCATAACTGCAGCAGGATGGCAACCTTTTGAAGTTTGCAGTCTGTGGATTCTTGCTAGGCTTTTAAAAAATAGATGCAAGATTTGAATATTAAGCTTGGGGTTTGTAGCAACGTACTAGGGAACAAGTGTGGGAGAAGAAGCTTCAAGCTCTATTATATGCTGTCTTTATCACAGCCAGAACTATTTTTTAAATCAGGTATTCTGAAACCTGGTACTGTATATTAGTTTCATAATATATACTTATTTCATAATAACTGATTTCATAACAACTTGTACTGGATATATGCACATGTACACAAGCCTTTATGAAGGTTCCAGTATGAGTTGTATACAGAGAGACAGAAAATTATCACAGTGCTTAGCTATACTGTTACATTCGGAGGTTATGTCTTACATAATCAGTGGTGTTGCCAGGTAATTTTAGACACTGGAGTCAGTGGTCTTTCAGAGTGTTCCTTTTAAATGGCCACATTGAAACAGCTCAGTTTTGAAACACACGTTACCCACATTCTCTTCTCCTCCCCTCACCCTGAGCTATGGTTCAGCTGTGCTTTGCAACTAATTCTGCATTCCTGATATGTTAGAGCAGAAAACCTAGGCAAACAAGAATCTGTTTGCCAAACCTGATTTTTTTTAAAAAACCAATACTCTGAGCACATATGCACTTTCACATTTTAAAGCTTGCTTTTATCACAACCCCTGTCTGATAATAGCAGGGACAAAGAAAATGGAGCTTGGTCATGCTGTGATATACATATGTAGGGATAATCACATTTTTAATAGAACAGAGTGAGCATGTGTATGTATCTGTAAAATGAAAATAGTAAAATAAGCATCTGCAACTGTTCACATGCCTGCCTGTGTCAAACAGTGGTGGACACAAAAAAATGTTTACTACCACACTGTGGGCATGGCCTACTCTGTGGGCATGGCCTACTCTGTGGGCATGGCCTACTTTGTGGGCGTGGCCACGTGACTGGGTGGGCAATCTAGTCATGCCTGCCACATGACCATGAAAACATCTGCAAACACAGACAGCACTGGTTCTTTGGCTGTAAATGGAGATGAGCACTGCACCCTAGAGTCAGATACAGTATGACTGGCTTTTGAGCAAGGAAGACCTTTACTAACCACTTGCAACTAAACGGGGCCAAACCTTACAGCAAATCTGAATACGAATCAGGGATCTAAACCCTGGCGGTCTTGGTGTTGATCCCAGGCCCAATTATTGATGCTTCCTGGAGTGGTTATTTGGTGGTTCCAGGCTCTAGGGCTTTTTGGCTCTGAGGTTTGGCTGTAGCTGTGCCATTGACTCACCTTGACAATTACAGCTTGGATGGAGAAAACAAGTATTGTTGATCTCCAGTAGCCACAGTCCATCATTGCTGGATGTGGCCTGCAGTCCAACAATACCTGGAATGTAGCTGGTATTGTCTCCATTTTGTTCTGGAAAGGATAAGTCATTTACGCTACTGTTTTCTGACCTAATTACGGTAAGTCACCGATAAAATATAAAGAGCAGGAGGTTCAGTATGCATAAATGTCTCTGGTTTCTGAATTGTTATTCTAACTCCAGGACCATTCCTAAATTGATCAGTCTGAAGCTCTAGCAAGAAAAGAAGGATCTTTTTCTCCCTGAATTAGCAACAACAACAGTAAACACACTAGGAACAATTAAAAGTTGTTGAGAATAAGAACCTCCATCCAATGTTTACATGTAAGATCTACTGGAACTCAGAACACCTAAACTGGTTCAGCAAAGGGCTGGCTGAGCTTAGTTCCCTACTCAGCTTTGCACACCACACCAGTTGTAAAAGTTTCTTCATTGTTTTCTCCATATGTAGCTGATGCCTGATGTGGAGAGAGTGGAAAGGTGCCTTCATTTTGGCAGTTTTACGTCTGGCCTAGACACGGAAGAAGAAGAATGTCTGCTCGAGAACCTAACCACAGTTGAAGCTACTGTGGCTTTTAGGAGAGATTTCTAGGTATAGCAAGGACTTTGTTTCCCTGTTAAATGGGAGACCTGGAGACATGAATTTTCTCCTATTCTCTGACTTAGTAAGTGGGACAGCTATACTGTATAGTATTCCAGCCCCTTTGATAGCACAGAGATTGCATCTGAGTGATTACAGATCTACTGACAATCTTATAATGTAGAAAGTTATGTTTTTCTGAGTGGTGCAAGAAGTTACATCAGCATTTGATATAACTGATCATGGATTAATTTTATTACAGCAACCTGAGCATATTCCTGGTGTGGTGAGATCGGCCAACCCATGGTTTGAGTCATGCCTATAAGATTGTTGTGATGATGAGTGGCTATGCGTCATTCCCAAGATGCGTGAGATGCAATGTCCCTCTTGTTGTTCAACATATAAATACAGCTGCTTGGGGATTTCAAGGCCAAGCACAGGAATGAGTATCATCAGTATGCTGATGATAACACAACTGTATGTTTGTTGCCCCATGAGCAATGTCAGCTCTGTCAGCTCTATCTCTTCCCTGGAGAGATGCCTGGATGAACTATCCAGCTGAATGCATCAGAACTAACTTGCACTTGGGCTGGGAAGGAATGGGGTGATGTTGGGTAGGAAGGACTGCCTAATGCAGTGATGGCAAACCTTGGCACTCCAGCTGTTCTTGGACTTCAGTTCCCAGAAGCCCAAGTCCCTGTGAATCCACACAAATGGGTTTACACGCAGTAAACCCATTTGTGTGGACAGAGACTTGGGCTTCTGGAAACAAGTCTAAGAACAGCTGGAGTGCCAAGGTTCACCATCATGGACCTAATGTTAGCCTCTGACATATGCCAGGTTCTCACATACTGGGAGAATCCACAAATCTGAGCATGTGTTTTGACTTTATTACAAAAAAAGGGGACTCTGCAATGAACTTGTTATGTGGAGTGCTTTTTGTGGGTACTGGTGGACATGTCCTGACCGAACACATTCCCGTATACGTTAGGTTAGGAGTAGGTGATCTCAGTGGGGCTGAGGACCATTTTTATGTTTGGCTCTCAGGGCAAGAGCTGTGCTTTCAAGAGTAAAGAGCTAAAAGCTAACTTGAGCATTTGATTTAACAATACATCTTAAAGGTTACTACAGTGCATTTTTGTTGGCTGAGAAATAGGTTCATCTTATAAAACAAACATGATTTTTTTTTTAAAAAAAACCCCTCTGGTAGCCATTTATGGTTTTTTAAAACAAAAAAACTAGTTTTGAATGGTATGTGGGGGCTGAGTTTTAGGTAGCCCTCAAAACAAGGCAGAATTGCTGGCACAAGGAGACTGAGCAAAACATGAAAACTTTTTTAAAAAAAATAGACACTTGGGGTGAAAAAAGTTGCACAAGTCACATGTTGACCTTCCCCTATGTTATATACCTTCTCTCCTGCTCCTGCCTTTTTATTTATTCGATGAACACTGAGCATACTCTGTTTTCATCAAGCTGGTGAAGGAAGGGATTCTTTCTTTTTCTCTCAAATCCTTGTTTGTGTACTTACTCATTTTTACAAAAACTTAGGGTTCCACCAACTGTGTTGATACTCACCTCTTGTTTGTAGATCTGCTTTGGCTACAATCATATTAACTTCAAGCACTCACCAACTAGATCAGTGATGGTGAACCTTGGCACTCCAGGTGTTCTTGGACTTTAATTCCCAGAAGCCTAAGTCAGCACTCCTGCTGATCAGGGCTTCTGGGAACTGAAGTTCAAGAACACCTGGAGTGCCAAGGTTTGCCATCACTGAACTAGATTGACTTCCAGAAGGAATTAAGGGATTTTAATTTAAAAAACAGTTCATGTTTTGTGTGGCTACACTTCAGTTTCTCTAAACTAGCATTTTGGAAGTAATCACTATCTTGGTGACTCAAAGACTTGATTTTTGCAATTCTTCTTACAGTGTTTCTTTATAGCTTGCATATTATTACTGTAACTCTTATGTTATGCAGTATTTTTTAAATAAATATAATGCACTTCAGTAACAAGCTATGTGGGAAACAAATGTAATTCAACTGCACATATTTGAGGGAAGCAGAGAAGGTGAGACAGCAGAGAAGGTGAGACAGCCACACACACACACACCATCACTCAACTTGTCTGGAACACATTTACGGGATCAAAATCTCAGTAGTAACCAAAATGGCAGGGTGGCTTGATTTAGCACTGACATTATTAGAGTCTTTCGTTTAGGAAGCATTGACCTGGAGTTCTTCTGTGACAAAAGTAGATCCAACATTTGGAGTTATTTGCAGCTGATTTACTTCTTTAATTTTTAGCCAGGATCAGGGGTTCCCAAACTTTTCATGCTGAGGCCTGGTCATGTGGTTCCTCCCTCCATAAAATGCATCCACAGCTGTCGTAAATGTGTTTATGACAGGTGGGGTGCATTTATGGCAGTGTTTACGTATGCATGGGTGCATTTTACTTCCACTTCCAGCAGTGTTTATACATGCATGGGTGTGTTTTACTTCCGCTTCCGGTAGTACTATGGGCAGCATGGGCCAGATGACTTGGTGCCATGGGCCAGGCCATAATTTGGCCACCCCGATCTATCATACAAATGCAGTACTGGTAACTGCATGCTCCTTTAATGCAAAGACCTATATCGTTCACTGAATCCTCTTCTTGGCAGCACTGTTCAATACAGAAGAAGCTTTGCTATTTTAGCTCCTATAATGAACTACAGGTACCATCTTTTCACTCCCTTTCTGACACTACACTCAGACATTAATTTTTTTTATGGAAAACAAAGATCAGAAGATATTCATTACAGTCATGTTTAATTATGTGTAACCCCTGTGGAGCTTTTGGTTCAGTCCAATGGGTGGGGAAATCCTAGGAAGGGGCTGTGATTCAGGATTTGAGTTAGAAAACAGGAAAGCTGGAGAGGCAGGAGCTGCTGTTTCTACAGATAATGATAAGGCCCTTACCATCTTGGTTCAGGTAGTAGAATTTCAATATGCTTGTGCCAGAGAGATATTGGAAGGGGGAATCCAGATAGTGATCATGTGTATTTGCATTTGCATTTTTTTAGGGTTTTAGAGACTTGTATATGTTGTGGATGTCCTAGTTAGGATAATAAATGTATTTTGGTCTTTGTTTTCAATTGGTTTCAAAGAGACATTTGAATTCTTTATTAATTCTTCAAGCAACTTCCACTCTGGTGCTGATGAAAAGAGTTTGTGGTGTACAAGTTGTAGTTTCCACATCTGCGACTTCATTATTGTTATTTGTTATATAAGCATATATAGAAACAACACTTTGTGAAGTTTGTGTTTATAATACTTATTTTAGATAGATTAGATATAGGTAGATATGAAAAGCATGGCATCATTTCTAGAAACTGCACAAGAAGCATAAACATGAGTTGCTCCAGCCCAAATATATATTTTGCCTTTATTTTCTCTTGACTGTGAGCTTCATGCTACTAACTCTACCTGGACTTTCAGCTGCCTCAAAGTTTTCTGTGCTCTTATATATCTGTCCTGTCTACTTTCTACCTCTTATGTCTGGAGTCCCTTCTAACTGATACTAATCTAGTGCAATGTCTCAAACTTCTTTCAAATCTCTTAAAACAACCCCCTACCCTACCCTTGGTCCACACCTCAAGTTGAAACATAGATTGAGTAAATACAACTGCTATTTCTTTTGTTTCTCCACATTTAAAAATCACAGGATAAAATTAAATAAAAAAGTTTTTACCATGTAAAGAACCGTCTCTATTAATGACACAATATACCAGTAATTTTAAAAAATCAAGAGTTAAAAAGCTGGATCCGAGCTTTTGAATTGAACCAGATTAATAGGTGTTGAAAAGGGAAGAACTGATGTGTATCATGGGCAGCTGGTGTGTATTTTTGGTATCTCTCTTCCTTACTCCACTGTAAAAACTCTTTCTATTAACTCTTAGTCTCCTGCACTCTGTCCAGCCTTTCTGTGCTGAAAATATTGCTTCCTCTCCCAGTTATTTTTCTTTAAGTGCTCTTTATGGGCTAAATATACACATGGCATAAAGGCTGTTAAAGATTTTTGTTTGAATGTGCGCCAGGTACAACTCCAGATAATGCTGTTTGCTTAGGTCTTATTAATTCTAGTTCTGTCATTCTGACCTCTGGTCTTTTACCTGGGCGACAGCAGCTGTTCTGTTGCAGTTATCATCCACATACACCTCATCCCCTCCTTCAGAACATAGGTATGGTTTACAAAGAGAGAAGAGAAAATTTATTCTGTTAATAGTAGACTGTGGAGAACACCAAATGGGAAAAAAGGCTTGTATTTCTGTTATGCAATCATCCTATGCCAGTGATGACAAACCTTTTAGAGACTGAGTGCCCAAACTCAACAGGCTGCTTTCTCAGCTCCAGAGGGGTGGGGCAAACTCTGTGCTGGGAGGAGGGAAGAAGCACTCCCATTGGGCTGCTGGGCAGAGGGGCTCTGTGCTGGCACAAGTGCCCACAGAAAAGGCTGTGAGTGCCACCTCTGGCACATGTGTCATAGGTTTCCCACCACTGTCCTATGCTGTAGTTTTAAGATTTGTAAATTAATCTAAATGTGAAAGAAAAACACTTCACTTAGGTAAACAAAATTCTCATAAGAAAGATTTAACAAATAGTTAATGTTAACAACAACCTGAACTGCATTTAATTGTTATTTATTTTAGACAAATATTTCTATGCTGTTTTAAGGGGGAAATATTCTCTTCAGAAATAAAATAATAAATAAATAATAAAACAAAAAGCTTACATATAATTCACTATTACAACAACATTAAACATTTCATTCAAATCTAACACAGTTAAGAAAGACTGGACAGAGTGAGTGCCCGTCTCTGTCTCAGCTCCTGCCAACCTAGCAGTTCGAAAGCAAGAAATTGCCAGTAGATAAATAGGTACCACTTTGGTGGGAAGGTAAACAGTGTTCTGTGCACTCCAATATCTAGTCATGCCTGCCACATATCCATGGAAACATCTGCAGGCGCAGACAGCGCTGACTCTTTGGCTGTAAAGAGAGATGAACACTGAACTGAAGAGTCAGATACGACTGGCTTTCAAGCAACAGCGAACTTTGCCTTACATAAAGACTAATTCTTGCTGGTATAGTCTTAATATTTACAATCAGATGAAGGTTTGTTTTTACAATAACAACTTTTCAGATTAGTTTTACAGTTATATCAAACATTTATTTATTTATGTAATTTTTATACTTTGATCCAGGATATTTTTACTGGATTCTCAATAATCAAATTACTGATTTGGTTGTACTATTAGGGAACAAATAATAGATAATATAAAATTACTGGGTGAACTATCTCTAGTTTAATAGGTTTAATTATTCATATTTGAACAACTTTTCTGGAAGGAGGAAAAAAACATTACTTTAATAATAACAATTTAAATAGTTTTATGTAACTAAAAGAATAAGACTATAGCATATGTATTCTTGTATTTGCTTAAACATCCGTGTTTGTTAACTGAGGTGGCTAAACAAAATATCTTTTTTTTTACCTTTAGACTTAGGCTGGATCCCACATGAAAAATACTATTCTCTGTAGTTCACTTATCTTTATCTTCTTGTTTGTTCTGGAGAGGGGGAAAAACATGTTTCCTTGCTTTATAAGTTAGGAAACAATTTCACAATTTAGAATGAATGAGTCCAAAGGAAGAGAATATTCTTTCTACACCAGCAGAAAAAGCTATTGCTGTTGCAAATGAAATCATTATTTCAACTGTCTGTAAATCCAAGTGCTTAAGTGAGTCTCCCTAGTTCAGTGGTGTGACTTTCTTTAAAACATCATCAGCAAACTTGTACAGTATTTCTTAAATAGCTCCTCCTTAGCTCTAAAGCTTATTATACTTGGTATTACTATAGGTGGATGATTGCTGGATACCTGTGTCATAGCGAACTCCTCTCCCTCAGCATTTAAGGTTTAACCTTGGTTCCAGATATTGACAGTATTTGCAAGAAAATGAGCTGAAAACAAAGCTTGTTCCATTTGTTTTTTAACATTTGCAATTTAATTCTGTCAGGATATAATTCTGTTTTTAAGTTCTCACTCAGTTCTTTCCAAATTTCAACAGCATCAGTAATAAAACAGCTAGTTTTTGGTATTTTGTTTAAAGCTTCTAAATGGGTTTCAGGATGCTCAGCATATGTTCAACATTCATCTTAAACCCAGTGTTGAGGATTGGGCTGTGACAGCACCATCTATTTTCTCTTGATTTTGTTCACAAACTGTCATTAAAATAGGCCAGTTCTTGATATATTGCTCAAAACAGTCCACTCCAGAGTTCCATCCAACATCTTGTCGGAGTGTTAGCTTGGTTTTGCCCATTCTTTTTAGTGCTACTGCTGCAAAATGATTGTTATGAAAGTATTTTGCAATTTCTAAGGGGTTAGTATTTATTTTTGAAGCACAGAAGTCTTTGGCTAGGAGGTGCAGCAAACGAGAACTTGCAACCATATGTTACTAGCCTTATATTCCCTTCCTGCTCTTCTAAATTTCTTCTTAGCTTGGGTATTTATTTATTATTCAAATTTATATATTATATATTTGCAGCATTGTCTGTTACCAAACTGCATACTTGAATTTTGATTTTTTAAAACATGTTATTACAGCTTTTGCTGTCACTTCTTGTAAGTGTACTGCTGTGTGTGCTTTTCCTGTTGTATCAATTGTTCCTGCAAGGAAGACATTCCCCCCCTTTTTGTTGTTGTTATACAAGCACATACAACAGGATCATTGTGAACATTTCTCCACCAATCAAGACCTAGGTAAACAATTTTACCCTCGATACCAGTTGCAACTTCTCAATTTCCTTTGTCTTACATTTTATATACACTGCCTCTGGTTTTCATTGAGCAAATAAGGAGAGCTTTCCGGAAGTGGAGTTTATGACAACCTGATGTTAGCAACTACATACAGTATAGGCTTGTAGTGTTTGCAACTTGCAACATAGTTTAGCGCTGTGTAGGATATATTGTCAGGAATAATTTTGGGTGGGAGGGTGCCTCTTCCAGTCTAGCTAGGTTATCCTGCTATGGTAATAGAGTAGACTCCTGGTGGACAACCTTGGCACTCCAGCTGTTCTTGAACTTCAATTATCAGAAGCTCAAGTCAGCCCACTTGCTGATCAGGGCTTCCGGGAACTGAAGTCCAAGAATAGCTGGAGTGTCAAGGTTCACCATCACTGAAATAGACCATATTGCCAGGGGTTCAACACCAATCGTCAGGTGGCAGTTAACTACCCTGACAAACCTGAGGACTAACAGCCTTGGGAGGCAAAGTCCACAGGAAAGGGTGATGGTCCCCAAGTGGATTAAATCCCACTTGAATCAATCTTGATGGAGGGCAGCAGTTTCATCAATACTGACCTGAAGCTGATGAGGACTTTGTGTGCCAAAAGGGCTCAGGACCAGAAAGTGACTTGTGGAACTGGATCAGCAGTACAGGTGTCACACTGTGATGCGAAAGGCAAATAGAAGGCCACTGCATTATATTGCTCCCAGGACAATCTTCATGGCTGACTGACACGAGGACAGCTAATACTGTTTTTTAACTTTAATTGATTTTAGATAATTTTTTAAATTTCATGATTTTATATGTTTTTATTTTTCACCTCCGTTTTATGACGATGTAAGCCGCCCAGAGTCGGGTTCTCCCGAGTGGGGCGGGGTAATAAATTCAATAAAATAAAATAAATAAAATAAATAAATAATATTTGGAATAGGATACTGCACTTGAAGGAGGAGGAGAAGGAGGAGGAGGGTGGGTGCCCTGCAATTGATCTAACAATTGCTGTTTCAGGTGGGGCTCTTGTCCTTCAGAGAGCCAGTGTGGTACAGTGGACAGAGTATTCGACTACGACTCAGGAGACTGGGTTCAAATTCTACTCCAGTTTGCCAAAAGTTACGTATGAGAGGAAAGCTCTAAGACAAAGGGCTTACCCATAAAGGCTACAAAGGAATCATAGGTACAGTAAAACCTCATATAACACTAAAACCTGGTTCCACAAGTCTTGGTGTTATATGATTTTTAGTGTTATCTGATGCATGTTAAAATCCTATGGGATCCATAGAGATACATTGTAACCACACAGGCTTTAGCGGTTGTTATCTGAAGCATCCCATAGGATCTTAATGTTATCTGATGCAATTCTTCCCCCCAGATTCCTTAATGTTATGCGATTTTAGTGTTATTTGATACTAATGTTATATGAGGTATTACTGTATTCCTATTATCAGATTCAGATTACTGATATAGATTTTTGTTATTCTTTCCTTACGGTTCATTATTTGCATTTATTCATATTAAACTTGGGCAGACACATTTTAGCAGAAGAGATGGGAAGAAGAATGGCTGTTTTTCAGCTAAAAAAGGATTGAAGAAGTTCAGATAAAGCAGCCTATTTGCACCCTTCTTTTCTCAGGTGTTTCTAAGTGGTTTTTTAATGGGTTGTGTGTTTAGTATAGAAAATAGTGGTCTAACTCCAAGGTAACTTTAGGCACCAATAATTTTAAATTATAATTTTTAGCCATATGTTTAATTTACATTATCTGATAGGCCCATGCTTTCTTTGTTGAATTAAAGCATATGAGTGCCATTACAGAATACAAAACAATCAGACTTTCAGAGTGTGGGCAGGATTAGCGTTGCCATGCAGTAGAATGAGAATATTGTGATAGGTGGCAAATTCTGGGCAGCATGAAAAAGTAAAAATTGGCATTATTCTGGTATACACTTTGATTAGAGTTAAACATGTAGTATAAATCTCTTCTGCTCAAATGCATGGCTCACAGGTTTAGCGGGAGCTCCCTGTGGTGAGATCATACTTGCATATTAGGTAAAGGTAAAGGTCACCCTTGCTCGAAAGCCAGTCTTATCTGACTCTAGGGTTCAGTGCTCATCTCTGTTTACAGCCAAAGAGCCAGTGCTGTCTGCGCTTGCAGAAGGTTACCTTGGTTGTGTGGCAGGTGTAACTAGACACCAGAGTGCATGAAATGCTGTTACCTTTTCTGAAAAAGAGGTACCTATTTATCTACTTGCAATTTCTTGCTTTCGAATTGCTAGGTTGGCAGGAGCTGGGACAGAGACAGGAGCTCACTCTATTGTGCAGCACTCGGGCCTTGATCTGCTGACTTTCCAGTCATCAAGTTAAGTGTCAAAACCACTAAGGCACCACAGTCATTACTTACATATTACATATAGATATATATTAATGGGAGAGGAAAAAGTAAAAAGGAGGGCAATCCACTGTGATTTACTACCATACCATCAAAACACATTCTGTTGCTTCTGCTGAACTGAAAGAGGTTAATTAATTAGCAGTGTAAATGATCCTATCTGAACATGCCTGATGTGGTGTGGTTGTTATGTCATCAGGGAAGCATGGGCTATTCATTGTAGTTGAGTGGGTGTCTCCTATGTAAGGTCCCTTTGTAGTGTAATAGAATAAGAACAGAAGGGAGATCTAGAGAAAGAAGACCACAGAGAATTGAAGGGCAAAGGGAACCATAGGAAGAAGAAAGATTACAATTAATAAAATTGGAAAAGGCAGTTAGAAAGTGAAGTTTAATTTGGTTACCAAAGAGAAATAGATACTAGGAAAATGGAAAGGGAATGTACAGATAACAGCCTTGATTCAGTAAGTTCATAAAGTATAAAGCATACAGGACAGTAGTAAAGGCAACCACAGAAAATGGCATTGGATGGGTAGGATATTCCTGTCAAAGTTTCTGGTACATTAAACCCTAGCACTACAAAGCTAGACACAAAAACACTAATCTAAAATAGGACGCTATTTACTGAGGAATTGGGGGCAGGGAAGCACCAGCATTTTGAAACATATTGTCGTGGGGAAATGCAAACTATCAAAGAACAAATAATTAACCATCTCAAGGTTTCTTCAGATGAATTTGTGATACAAAACTAGGAACCTAATTGGATTTTAGGTTATCAGGATTTTGCATAAGTGTTTCTACTGACTTCTGGTTTTCTGCTGTTGATTTTTTCAGCCACTAGTATCTTAGCATTGGTGTGTAGCCAGGACTGCAGAAGACAAGTCTCTTTGAACCAGTTTAAATACACTCAAACATCCAGATATGAATGCCGTAAAAATCCAAACCATAATTGTCTCCCTCCCCCTTTTAAAGTGCTGTGTGTGTGTGTGTGTGTGTGTGTGTGAGAGAGAGAGAGGGTGCGTGTCTGCACTCAGTTTCAAGGTTCCCTTTTTATTAACATGAATATAAAACATCAATTTTGCCTGTTCAGGTGGTGACATGTGCAATATAACATCTCAGTAGCACTGCCTGATTGTTTGGGACTATAAACAATGGGATAAGGAAACATTGGAAGAAATAGCATGATGGGTAGCTGGGACAGAGAAAAACAGAAGAAATAAGTGGAGGAATAACAGGTAGGGAAGTGTTATGTAATGGTGGGTGGAGTCTGAGTGAGTGACGTATGTGGAGAGAGAGACACACAAGAAGAAGTCAGAAATTCTTGAGAAGATGTGGCAAGGGAGGAGAGGGGTAGAAAAATGAGAGAAGGAGCCGAGTCTCTTGTGCTTAGTTGTATTGTTGAAAGGGGCATACAGTATTTATTATTTATTTTATTTATTTAGATATATTATCCCACCCCAATCAGGCTAACCTGATCCTAGGCGGCTCACAAAAAGAAAAAAGTTACACACATGAGTGCAATCCAAACAATCTAGGATTCCTGACGTTTTCCAGCAGGTTGGTGCATTTCAAAGTTTGAAAGCATTCTAAAAAAAAAAGGCTACAAATTGCATTAGGGCAGTCATAAAAACACATTTTCCAGAAGATAAGAAAAGCAACATACCTGAGAACCTGAATACAAGAACAAGGTGGAGCATGAACTCCAAAACACAAACCACTCCTTTGAACCCACAATTTTCTTCTCCAATACCCATTTCACAGAAAACAAGGTTAAGAAAAGAGATTATGAAGAAGCTGAGTAGGAGACAGAGGTGTAGGTCAAAGCTTTAAATGCCAAATCACAAAAAGTACATCAAAATACATGTTAGAAGGAAGGCAAATGGACGATGCTTTGAGAAAAACATTGCCAAAAAAAATATGCGCACAATATACACACCTGCCAAAAAACAAACAAGCCCAGACACTGACACACAGAGAAATTAGCACACAACACTCCAAAACAAACAAATGGACAAAACCAGCTAAAGCACGTCAATAAAATAAAAAAGCAGACAAAATACCCAGAAACTGGTGCAGACAAAACACTGTTTTAGTCTGCACCATTCTAGCTTAAACTATTTTAAAACCATAGGTGACCAGAGATGAGGTAATTCAAGTATATGTTTCTTGAAAGTAAAGGAAAAGAGTAATGGGTTGATGATGGGAAGTGGTGATCCCATCTGGAACCATTCTGGCATGTGAATTATAGTGTATTTTGTAAAATCACTGTTCAAATGTTTGATATTTCATACACTTAGACTATGAAGTACCTTTCCATATTATTTTCTGTGGGAAGGTTTTTGAGAAATGCAGTAGTCTGAAGCTTTAATTAAAAAACAGCTTCACAGCAACTACTGTATTAAAAAGAAACAGCAGGGGCAGGATCACTTTCAGACAGCATTATAGTTGTGCTTCATAACAAAAGGCCCTTCCCCACAGGCATGTCTCCCCCCCAATATTACACCCTAACTGCCTAGGCGTCCCCACCGAAACACCACCTACAGACACACAAAAACACCTCTTAATAAGAAGAAAGCACAACTGACTGTAAGGAAAAGTTGATATGAAAAGATAGAAGCCTTCAAGAGGCACAGAATAAAAGACAATCTGGGAGCCAATAGAGTTGGACAGATTTGATTCAGCTTTTGTGTTATAAGGTCATTAAAAATACTTCGATTTCACCTGTTTGAGAGTCTCACTTTCAGGCATGCATGTACAAGCACAGTTCAGGACCCCAGTATGTCACCCATGTCTTGGTAATATTTTGGAGAAAAAAATAACTTGACTTGACAGTTGATTAAATTTAAGGAAGAAAAGAGGAAAGAATCAAAGGTGAGACTTTGGTGATGTTTTTGATAGTGTGATAAATGAGAATCAACAAGTTCGTGTTTTGACACGATGGCTTTGATGATGTTACTATGTGCTGTCAAGTGATCTCCCATTTATAGTGACTCTGTGAATGAGAGTTCCAAATGTCCTGTCCTTGACAGCTTTCCTAAGCTCCTGCAAGTTATAGCCTGTAGTTCTCTTAGGAAATCAATCCATCTCACATTTGGCCTTCCTCATTTCCTGCTGCTTCCACTTTTCCCAGCATTAGTGTTTTTTCCAGAGACTTGGCAATCAAGAATACAAGAGTGTGGGTGATCTTGGTCTTGGTCCCCAAGAAGATGTTGGATCCTAATTGCCATGAGAGAGGTTTTGCTTCCGCAGTTCTCCCACCCTCCAGAATTTGGGTAGGATTATTGGCAGGCAGAAGTCATCCTGTATTATAGGAACTTGTCTGCTAAAGCTAATTTTCGTCTCTGAAATGGTGGTTCTCTTCTTCCAATACTTTTCTTATCATCTCTTGGTGATGAGAGTGTCCTGTAGTCCCCATTTCATACCCAGGCAACTATGACAGATGCTGCAATGTGTGGAGATGTTAGGTTTCCCTATTTTATTTTATTTTATTTTATTAGTAGTAAAGGTAAAGGTTGCCAGTCATATCCAACTCTAGAGTTCAGTGCTCATCTCTGTTTATAGCCAAAACTGTCTGTGTCTGCAGACGTTTCTGTGTACGTGTGGCAGGCATGCCAAGACATGGAAGTACACTGAACACTGTTTGCCTTTCCACAGAAGTGGTTCCTATTTATCTTCTTGCAATTTCTTGCTTTCAAACTGCTAGGTTGGCAGGAGCTGGGACAGAGACAGTAGCTCACTCTGTCGTGCAGTACTTTGGTCTCGAACTGCTGACCTGCCGACCTTCCAGTCATCAAGCTCAGCGTCTTAATCACTAAGCCACTGTAGCCCCTTTATTAGTACTACTCAAAGCTAAAATGAGATTTGGGGATTGAGGTTTGGTTTATACTAGCATTAGGAATCCCCTTAGGGCCTCATTATCTTTTGTTTATTTTTAGTCACTGTACAAAAACTCCCAAGGGGCACAAACAAACCAGAAAGAGGACCAGAATCTAGTTGCAATCTGGCTCTGAAAGCAAAGCCCAGCATCCTCTTAGCCCTCACATTCTGACCTCACTGCTCCTTCCCCCTGCCTCTTATTCTATGTAGTGCAGGCCAATGGCACAGGAGCTGCTTAGCGGCTGAAGGAGAGGTAAGGAATGTCCACTTCATGAGCAAGTTTTTTGAAAAAGGCAAAGACAATATCATTTCTAAAGGTTGGGAGTTCAATTCCCCAATGTGCCTTTTGGGAGAAAAGCCATCCTGTGTTGCCTTGGGCAAGTGCACGGTCTCACGCCGCCTCCAGAAAAAAGGAATGGTAGACCAATTCTGTGTCTTCTTTACCTAGAGAACCCTAGAAAGGGTTATTATATGTTAAAATTGACTTGGTGGCACACAATCATTATATTTATAGCAATAAAAACCTTTAAATCAATAAAGGAGGCCATGGACTTGAATTTACAAAACTCTCTGGAGGGTGTTAACTCAAAATAATAATACAGTAATTCTTTGCCATCATGTCACATCTGACTTACGATGACTCTTTCTCAGGGCTTTTTAGATAGAGAATACTCTGAAGTGGTTTGCCATTACTTTCTTCTGAAGGAGCCCTGGGAGTGTTCAGTTTGCCCTACACAGCCTGGTTCTCCTCCCAGGAGGCTCAGTGGAGAATTGAACTCCCAACCTCTTGGTCTGCAGCCATATATCTAAACCACCAGGCATATTTGCTAATTCATAGTCACCATAAATAGGACTATCAGAGAGTATACAAAAACAAAAAGACAAAAAACATGGTGACACTTTGAAGGCTATCTGCTGAACTTTAATGTTAACTTTTGTGGATCAAGTCCACTTTATCAGACGTGATGAATCAGACATGTCTGATGAAGTGGACTTGATCCATGAAAGATAGTCTTTAAAGTGCCACTTTTTTGGTCTTTTTTCCCTACTCTCTGATTTGCTTGTAACACAGACGAACACGGCTACCCTTTCATAAATAGGAAGTGGCCTGATAGCACAGAGCAGAACATTATTAGAAGCAGCCAAAGATTGGGTGGAATTTTCTGTATTCATGTATTCATGTGAAAGATACAGTCTATGTCACCATGCAACAAGTATGCCTAATAAATCCTTGCAGTCCATGCTGTTAAAAGCGACAACACCCAGGAAGGCCAAGAACATTAACACCAGTAAGCAGCTTTCTCAGTTGCAGCCCCACACATCTAGAACTTCCAGTAGTGCTTCACCAGACACTTTCCCTCCTAGTTTTGAAGGTACTCAACAGTGGTTTAAATTTGTTTTCATCTAAAGATAAGTGTGGCCAGTTCAATAGTTTATTGATTCCCCCCCCTTTCTGCTTTATGATATGATATTTATACTGTATTTTATTTTTTGCTGCATTAATATGTTGTTAATCCAACCAGAGAGGTTTGTGCATTATGGAGGGTGGGCATACAAGTGCAAACCAAAATAATTCAATCAGTCTGTTCCATCAATGTCCACTTTTTGTCCCCATCTCACAGCTGCTCCCTGGCAGCCCGCCAGGCAGAAATCTCTGGGATATCCAGCAAAGTTCCATGGATGGCGAGGCGTGCTGTGCTACGATCATCCCTGTTGTCCCCTCCAAGCTACTATGAAGCTGTGCATGATGGCCGTGGGCCTACTAGCCCTGAGTACCCATTCCTTGGGAGCTGGTACCACTACATGGGTCAGGAGCCTCTCACATACAAGCGTCGTGGAGGAGTGGTGGATCACCGTGACATCATCATGGCCCACCAGGCTCACAAGATCCATAACACACCCCAAGCACAACGCAAGGAGTGGGAGTAAGTATATGCCAGTTTTACTGTTTTGAGTGGTATGAATCATTCAGTGTCTCTTAGAAAGGTCCCAATAAACAGCAGTTATATTCCCCTCCTACAGCCCCCCCCCCCCACTTCCCCTGCTCTCATATTTCCAGCTACTCTCTGCTGCCCTTACTAGATCTCAGCAATGTCAGCTCTTTGGACTGTGCTTCAAAGCATTCTCCAGCCAACATGTTGTGCTGGTTGGAGGATCAAAGGGAATTGTGGTCCAATGGTGAGTTTCCTCTACTGTGTGATTCCAACTTGTAGCGTTTTCAATAGTTTGTTAACTAGAACTCTCTCCCCGTACAGCCTGTCTCTGAATTCTAATGTACTGCAGTGTCTTTTACACCTACCTCTCTCTCCTTGGCTTCTTAATGTTCTGCTGAATCCTGTCAAGCAGTGCTTATACTCATCTCATCTGGTTTTGATTTTGGTTCCTGTCACTGGGGCAAGTGTACACCCAAAACTGTGAGTTTCAAACCGCCCTACCGGCCCTTGGCCTGAAGCCTAGTCAACTTGTTCTGTGCTCTTTTTCTGACATTCTGAAGCTGACATTCTGCGACAGAGACTAAAACCTTAACCCCTGCTTGTTTAAGACTCTATAAAGGTAGGGTGGCCAACCTACAGCCCATGGGCCAGATCCAGCCCACAGCGCCAATTAATCCAGCCTGTGGTGAGGTCCTTGCCATTGCCACCAGAAGCACCAAAAATGCACTGGAAGTGCCGAAAATGGCAAAAAATGGGTTGCCCTTCCTCCCTTCACCATAGGAAGTGGCAGAAGTGGTGAAAACAGCTGTGAATGCAACCCCCACTGCTGCCATGACCAGAAGTGGCAGAAGAGGCAGAAGCGGATGAGAAGACCCATGCCTCCAGCCTGCTCAGCTGTCTCAGGGGGTGTGGTCTGGCCCACAGCGTGAAAAGGTTTGTCACCTCTGCTATAAGGGGTGTGTGTGAATTGCAGCTCTCAGGTCACGATTTAGCATTCGGTCTGCTTGTTAACACTTGAAATATCAGTTTTCAAACTGATATTTCAAAGCCAGTGAACTTTCACCTGCCTTTGTTTTTATTATTTTGAATGTCTTGCACGTGGATAACATTTTGCAATGCTTTATTTCATTTCCTTTATTTTAGGTCAGTATTTGCCGTCCCTTTCCTGGACTGGGATGCCCATGAAATCAGACTTTTGAGGGACTGGGTGTAGAAGGCTGAATGCATCATGGTTTCAGACATAACTATCTTGAACATATAAAACTATTGCTATATTCAAAAAAGAAATGTAATGGGTTTCCAGGCACTTGGGTGTGTCTTGCAAGACTGTTCATGCATGCATTCATTTGAAATATTACCGGATTGTATTGGAACAGAAATCTTTACAACAGGGTTTACCAAAATAAGATAGAATGAAAACTAAATAAAGTATTAAAACAAGTTAGGACTACATAAAAGCAACCATAAAAGTCCTGAGAACTTAAAACATTTTGGATGGAGCATGCTAATTTCATCAGGGAGCTATTAGGAACTTGTCAAAGGATTCCTCTCCTACTTGTGACTCACTTCTTTTAAGCCCATTAGCTATTTATTAAGATGGTGGTGGTACAGTTAATGCAGCCTGGTATAGGTCAGTACAGTTTGCAATTTGTAAGCTTTGATATTTCAGCTAATGACTGATGATCAAGCCATCATGAAAGGTAAAGGCAGCCATCTCTTTGCTAGAAGCCAAGGGGGTATAAATCAGTGTCATGAAAACATGGCCAAGGGAAGGGGAAGCTGATATTGACATTGGCCTTCCTTAACACTCCCCCATTTTCTTTCCAAGTCATTCCACCCCCTTTTTTGCGGCCTCATAAGAAATTCCAGCTTGTTGCCTTGGAAACACTGATATCTCTAGCAAAGGGCTATAGTTTTAGCCAGCTTGCATGGGGATAGGGAGGCTCAGAAGTGAGGCGAAATGGACACTTACCCACCTACTTCTTTCTGGGGAAGAGAGAGAGGGTAAATGCACTGGAAGATGGGACTCTGCTGGCTGGGGAGATCTGCAAAACAGCACTTATGAGACTGGACTTCAATTGGCACTCCACACATGGTCACGTACCAGGGCAGCTGGCTGGCTGGCATTATGTGTGGGTGGGAATACAGTGGGAACATGGATGGTAATTTAGCAAATAGAGCTTTCCTTTCTGCTTCAATTTAGTACTTCAGCCAGGGGATTCCCTGAATAATTTCCTATCTGAACTGGAAAGTGCTATCCCAATTTGCAAATCAAAAAGAGCCTGAGGAACATCTAAAGTGTTTGACCAATTAAAGTTAGGATAAGGTTGTGATCAGCTTAGATAATATATTGATCTTATTAGCTGAAGAGACACAGGGTGTGAATATATTAGTGTTTGTTGTGTGTAGTCTTGCACCCCATTGGGTGCAGAAGGCATTATTCATTTCCTTTTTATCAATGTTCTGATGAGATGTTCTCTTTCAGTTTGAAAGCGTTAGCAAAGAAACAGCAAACATCTCTTTCACATTGCTAGAAGAGGAGGCTTATCATGTTACTTATCACAAATATTGGATCTGCTGCTATTGCTCTGCTAGCAAACTACACTTTTTTTGAAATCTTGATGAATTTAATCTTGAATGAGGTTATTTGCTTCATGAGCAAAGGGGTAATTTGTTAGCTTGTTAGAAGGGCAGGACTGTAGCCAGGCCCCGGGGGGGGGGGGGGCTCCTGAGATAACAGTCCGACCCCACCCGTGATGCCAATGTTATATATGTGAGCGTGACATTGTTGCCCCTCCTGAACACCCCCCCCCCATCTAGAATCCTGGCTACACCCCTGTAGAAGGGGTTTGGTAAATATGATGTGTATGTTGTTTTCTGTTACTTAAATTCCACAGTAACAAATTGCAAAATGCTAGTTGATGAATTAAGCAAAGTATAAAATGGCAAAAATATCATGTGGAAAGTCCCCAAATGCAATGTGAATTTCCATTGAACATACTCAGTACATTTGCTGTATTTCTTAAAAGTTAGCACCTTTACAGAAATACATATTTGGTTTCCTGATTGAGATGAAAATATAAAGGATCCCAAGAAAGCAAGGACAAATCATTGTCTCTGGACTGGAAATAGTCTTGTTGGTCCCCTGCTGAATATCCTTGGCCAAGGGTTCTCAACCATTTTGCTCCACGAGTTGGAAAACTCCCCCTCAGACAGCTGAGTGGGCCAGACACGTGATTTTCCTTTTCCGCAAACACTGCCATAAACTGCAGGGGGCGCATTACCACTTTCATAAATGCATCCACATCTGCTTCCAGGGTCATCACCGTGGGCCAGGTAGAATGGCGTTGGCAACCAGGTCCAGCCCAAGGGTCATAGATTGCAAACCTCTGTCCTTGGCACACTAGGATTTGATCTGGTTGTGAGGTTAAGGAAGTCTGGCTGTTATTGCTACAGCTAATGTGTAAGCGGCATAGCTCCAACCTTTGATGACAACATCAGTGCTGCTGAACTGGGTCTTTGCTTGAATGTCCAGGGTGTTGAAAGGAAGGGAAATCTCAGTGACTAGCATCTGGAAAGCTCATCCAAAGGTTCGGTGCAACCTGATGGAGGATCTTTGCTTATCTCCCCCCTTGGCTCACAACCTGAAAGACATGCATGGTAGCAGGGTGCTGAAGCACCCCTAACATGGCTCTTTTAAAGGTTTTTCATCTGCACAGGTGTTTATGAGTTATCTTCTCATTTCTGAAAGGCAACATATTAGTCTCATATTTAAACGAACCCCAGCTAGCCAAATTTACTCTATTTCTCCTCTAAAATAGTTCAACCTTCTCCATGACAAACCATATCTAGATTTGGGCATGGATTATACAATTTACTTAACTGGCTGGTATGTAGATCTCAGATACACCAATTCAGACATCCACTGATTAAGTGTCTGTCTCTAAGTCTACAAAGCTGATGGAAATTATATCCTTAATACTTGCTGACTTTCATGGTTATTATAATTAGTTCTTAATTTCCATTGTTTGTTTTCCTTTATTCGCATTCAATGAATGTACTACTCTTTTGTACAGCTCTGAGTTAACTATGACCTTTATTTCAAGCATGTTCTTTTTTTAAAAAAAGATTATTAAATATTTTATATTCTTCCGTGTCTAGGCCAGATGTTAAACTGCCAAAATGAAGGCACCTTTTGGTGAGTTCATTCTGCAGTTCCCTTTGCCTGACCTAGAGTGAGAAAGATTAACTGGCAAAACAAGTTTGCTGTTACCAGGCTGCGCCCGATTGTGGTTCAAAAATACCACAATCTTTGAAGAGGTTCTTCCTGTGTACCCCATTTTATATTCATCATCCAGCTCAAAACTAGATGCTATGAAATAAACATGACCAATATTACTTCCTCCCCACTCCACATCTGTGGCCAGAATCCTGTTGGAGATTTACATTATGTGTAAATTATGCAATTCCATGCATTAGCCCTCCTTTGTACCTGAAGACATGAGGGGCTGATGCCTGTAACAATTTACCATGAAATGGTTTTGGTTGTTTGAGTATGTTGAAAGACTTACTTCCTGATTCCATAAACAAACAGAGTCATGTGATCCATACATAAAACAGTTGCAGGAGGAAGTCGATACCTTTTATTTTATCACTTTTTTACAAAATCAAACATTTTCAAGCTTTCGTGATTCAAGATCACTTCTTCAGGCATGCATCAATTTCTTGTGGATAGAGTAGGGGCATTATCAATGAAATCCCCAAAAATTCATGGCAAGATGTTCAGCCAGGTGCCGTTTCTTAAATGTGAGCTGTGAAAAGAGTAGCAAGCTTGAATCTTTTTTCCTCCCCCATTCAACATCTTGCCACAAACTTTTTGTAAATTTCATTGATAATTTCCCTACCTCATACACAAGAAATTAATGCATTCTTGAAGAAGTGATCTTGAATCACGAAAGCTCGTGCATTGTTTGATTTTTTAAAAGTGATCCAATAAAAGGTATTGCTTTCCTCCTGCAATTGTTTCTACCTGGTGTTCCTTTTCCCCATAGATATCATTCTTGATCTAGGGCAATTTCTGGCAAGGCCACTGGGTGGCGCTTGTGTTCTCTCACAGACCAATCCATCCACCTAGTCTTGTGTTCAGCTTTTGTTGTTGTTCAGTCGCACAGTCGATTCCGACCCTTTGCGACCCCATGGACCACTGTCCGCTAGGCACTTCTGTCCTTCACCATCCTCCTCAACTTGCTCAGTTCTGTGCCCATTGTCTCTACAATACCATAAACTCTGTTTGTTTATGGAATCAGGAAGTAAGTCTTTCAACATACTCAAACAACCAAAACCATTTCATGGTAAATTGTTACAGGCATCAGCCCCTCATGTCTTCAGGTACAAAGGAGGGCTAATGCATGGAATTGCATAATTTACACATAATGTAAATCTCCAACAGGATTCTGGCCACAGATGTGGAGTGGGGAGGAAGTAATATTTTTGGCCGCCCCCTTTTTCTTTTGCCCTCCACCTTTCCCAGCATCAAGGCTTTCTCAAGTGAATCCTCTCTTCTCATTTGAGGTCCAAAGTACTTTAGCCTCATCTTTATTATTTGACCTTCTAAGGAGCAGTCAGGGTTAATTTCTTCTAAGATTGACCTATTTGTTCTCCTTGCTGTCCAGGGGACTCTCAAAACTCTCCTCCAGCACCACATCTCAAAGGCATCTATTCTTCTGCACTCAGCTTTCATCATCATCATCATCATCATCATCATCATCATCATCATCATCATCATCATCATCATCATCATCATCATCATCACTAGTTCAAATTTATATTGCCACCCACTCACTGTGGCGACTCAGGGTGGCTTACAAAGATGCATTACAATAGAATATGTTGGTCTAGGCTCAGGGGGATGGGCGGCGAAGTTCTCAACCTGCCCTGGCCTCTTCCTTCCCTGGCAGTTGGTGTAGGCACAGGGGGAGGAGTTATGGTCCAGCTCTCACAACCATACATTGCCATCGGGAATACCATTGCTTTGACTAGACGGATTTTTGTTTGCAATGTGATGTCTCTTCACTATGTTCCCCAGGTTTCTCATCGCTTGCCTCCCAAGAATCAGTCGCCTTTTTATTTCATGGCTGCAGTCGCCATCTGCAGCGAGCTTTGATCCTAGGAAAGTAAAATCTGTCACTGCTTCTACTTCTTCCCCATCTATTTTCCAGGGACTGATAGAGCCTGTTGCCATTATCTTGGTTTTCTTTATATTGAGTCTCAAGCCAGCTTTTGCACTTTCTTCTTTCAACCTAATCAGGAGCTTCTTTAAGTCCTCCTCACTTTCTGCCATTAGGGTGGTATCATCTGCATATCTCAAGTTGTTGATGTTTCTCCCAGCAATTTTGATCCCAAATTGTGATTCCTCCATCCCTGCATTGCACATTATGTCCTCTGTGTATAAGTTGAATAAGCAGGGTGACAAAATGCAGCCTTGTCTTACTTCTTTTCCTATTCCAAACCATTCTGTCCTTCCGTATTCTGTCCTAACTGTTACTTCTTGATTCATGTACAGGTTTCTCATGAAGAATATAAGGTGCTCTGGTATTCCCATCTCTTTAATTACTTGCCACATTTTGTTGTAGTCCGCACAGTCAACGGCCTTAGTGTAATCAATGAAACAGAAGTATACTTGTTTCTGATATTCCTTTGTTTTTCCCATGATCCAATGTATGTTGGCAATGTGGTCTCTAGTCCCCCTGCCTCTTCCGAACCCCGCCTGTACTTCTGGTAATTCTCTCTCCACGTGCTGCTGCAGTCTATCCTGTATTATCTTGAGCATCACCTTGCTAGCATGTGGGATGAGTGCAATTGTTCGATAATTTGAACATTCTTTGGCATTACCCTTTTTGGGGATTGGAATGTATACTGATTTTTTCCAGTCCTGTGGCCATTGTTGTGTTTTCCAAATCTGCTGTCATATAGAATGTAATAATTTGATTCCATCATCTTTTAGGGCTTTGAAAAGTTCAACTTGGATACCATCATCTCCACTGGCTTTGTTGTTTGCAGTGCTTTTTAGGGCCTTTCTGACTTCACTCCCTAGGATGTCTGGCTCAAGTTCAATTTCCTCATCATTGCTATTATCAGGAGTGTTCAGGTCCTTTTTGTAGAGTTCCTCTGTGGAGGCCATTAGGTCAAGTCTGATACAGTTTTAAAAACACATTCAAGTTAATACAAGGTACAACGGTATATAATTGTATCAATTTCTGTCTTAATTCATTTTGAAAACAACATAGAAATTTCCCAAGTAAAAATAATAATAATAGAGATATTTTGGAATTCCAAGTATGCCAGCAGTCATTCTGAAGATTTGGGTGAAGCAAACGTTTTTAAAAATTGTGTGTAATCTTTATGTACCACAACATTTTGGTACTGTGGGTTTCTTCAGAACTACTGAAATAATAATGGACAAATTAATGTGGTCTGAAAAGATGAAGGTAAAGTTTCTACTAGTAATATCATCTTAAACAATAGTCATGGAATATTTATTTTTTTATGTGTTGGATATGAAGAAATTTCTGTGATATAGTTGCTGTGATTCAGGATTTCTCAAGACATTATTAAAATTAGTTTATTATGGTTTTGTGTTTTTATTTTAAGCACATTGTATTTATTTTTAATCTTAAATAACCTTTTTGATTGTTTAAAAGTGGAGTGGATAATAATATAGGAAAGATAGAGAGGCACTGAAGCTTAATCAAAACATTTAAAAGGTAGATTGCTGCTGAAACGTTTGGGGACCTTTGGAATGCTGAGAATATCTATATTCCAAATATTTTCCTGAAGCTATGAGGATAATCATATCATCAGCCTTACATCCTTCTGAGGTTAGTAAAATGAGTCCCTAACATGTTGGGGACAAAATGCTAATTAACTTGTGAACTGCCTAAAGAATTCACTAAGTAATGGGTGGCTAACCTTTTTCCACCGTGGGCCTAACCACACACTCTGGACAGCTGAGTGGGCCGGATCAGGCCTCCCAGAAGTGGAGGCAGAAGTGGGTGCATTTATGGCTGTAGTAAACATGACCACTTCTGTGTTTCCAACAGTTGTGTGTGCGTTTACACATGTGTAGGTGCATTTTACAGCTGACATAAGACATGCCTCCGCATGTGTAAATGCGTCCACTTCCAGGTGCAGCGGAGGTGGTGATGGGCCGGATGAATTGGCGTCAGGGGCCAGGTCCAGCCCATGCGTCATAGGCTGGGAACCCCTGTGCTAAGCACTATGGGGTGGTATAGAAGTGTCATTTCTATTGCTATAATCATCTGCCACTTGATCCTTTATTCAGCTGATGAAGGAAGGATTGAACCTGGTATCTTACCCGTGCAAATCCTTCTGTTTTTTAGATTTTGCAATAAAATTTTCCTCCAGCTTGGACACAACAGATATGTCCTGGATGAAAGTAGGATTTTCTTGTTTGAGTTGAGGAAGATTATTGTCCAAGGTAGAACAGAACAAAGCCTACCGGCTTTTGAGTTCGGCCATTTGATAAATTGCAGTTATGAGACTCTGTATAAGTCCACTGACTTGCGTTGATGTGCTCCCATATCCCTCTAGGATACACCAAAGAACAAACCCAGAGGACTCTTCTGTCATGCTCTATGTCCTCTACCAATTTCAGCTGCCTTTCTGACTGACAAGGAACTGGTCCCATCCCTTTCAGCAGCACAGCCATTGCAGTCATGAATGTCTGGCAGCTGTTAGTCTAAGACACTGAGTACTCCAAAGAGGCCATATCAGTCTTGATCACCCTGGAGTGACCTGTAATAGTCCAGAGAAATTAACTTATGGGGGGATTTTGCTTAAGTTAGCTTTAGGAAGAGAGACACTTGTTAGTTAAGAGACTCCGTATTGCTGTGTTAATCAGGAATGCTTAGAGGTAGAAATGAGGGGAATCCATGTGTATGTTTGTAATGCATGAAGAAGACAAGGCAAATTTTATTACTTTATATTTTATGCTTGTCACAGGTGACCTGGATATCACAGGTCTCTATTCCTTCTTGCAACATAAATACATTACATCACATTAAATGTTGCCAGTGAGAAGATGAAACATTGCACAGCATTGTCAAGCAGCTAAATTGGCCATGAACATCTATGTACTTGGCAATCACAGCAGCAAAATTAGTTTAACAAGATTTGCTCTCCCTCTTTAAACAGGGGGGAAACCCCAATAATGAATCAAACAGCATCTTCTCCCCACTCTAGCTACTCCAATACTGTACTCTGCTTTGGATTAGAAAACATGTTGTATGCTCAGATATGTAGAAGTAACCAATATGTTTTAAAGAAAATATATACTGAACTCAAGGCTTCTTTGGCAGGATGGAATTTGGAGTAGAGCAATGAAAAGGTAGGGAAAACATTTTCATCTCCCTGTCAGCTGCTTTTCCATTAAAAAAATAAAGACAATAAAGCAGGGGCTTTTTTCAAATATGTTTGCTATTCTATTAAGTTAGTACATGCAGTTGTATGACCAGAGTAAGTGGCCACTCCGTTTGCTGCTTACGCAAGCAGTAGCCCAAAATAGGTATCTCAGAAAATGAAACAAAACAAAATAAACAAAACAAAATAAAATTAAAAACACAGTAGCACTTTAAAGCACTTTTAAATTTTATTTTATTTTATGTTTTTTATTTTATTTTGTTTCGTTTTCTGAGATGCCTGAACCACAGACTAACACGGCTACTATTCCAAAATAGGTACAGTATTCTACTTATTAGAGAGTTCCTTGTACAGAAGTCCCGTCCCCCCGAAAATCATTTAGCCAAACCTTTAAATAGCAGGTATACATTCCTTCACTTGTGTTTAAGTAGGCAGAGGAACATGGCTAAGTCTTACATGTACATATAAAATTTAGCCATTAAATGACAGAAGATAATCACATAATAACATCTAAAGAGGCAAAAAAAGGTCTCTGACTGTAGTGTTGCCTGTCCATACAGTAATTATATAATCCATTTTCAAATTCCTTTCCCCCTCCTTATTAACCTTGCCCAAAATTTGAGCAACTGGAGATTCCAACCAAGCCTGCTAGAAAAGAAAGAGATATAATACAACAGACAACCTTGCACTTCCTGAATTGTGATGGCATGAAACCTAGACTGTCATTTGTCTTTCCATCATGGGGACAACATGGGTTGAATCCCAATACTTGTTTAGTGACATATGCATGAAACAAGAATGAATAATCCCATAGAAAGCCCTGCTGAGCATAGGATCAGTCTCTAGGTGTATCTCCATTATAGTTCAGGCCTATGATAAATAGCTGGTTCCCTCTCTCCAGAAGTCTTCCCCTACTCCCACCCCTAGCTTGATCTCCTCCTCCCAGAGGTTAATGCAAGGTTTGTGCTTTGTGGTACATACTCACCAGCACAGCCTTCCCCAACTCTACAAAGGCAGCGTGGCAGTACTGTACTCTGGTATTTGCAAGGGTTGGGGGTGGGGTAAGACTTGGGCAGAACAACTTTCTGGAAATTCATTAGTTTTGCAAGATAACAAGCCCCATGCTCCATGTTAATGCAGCAAAAAGTTCAGCTCCATTTTAATAGAAAGGGGAGAATAAGAGACAGAGACTCCAAGAAAGAGGGAATATGCAAACCTACTAGCAGTTTGGCCATGGCTTCTTTTCAAAAATAGGTTGTTCCCTTGATTTTTGTAGAAGTCACATTTTGAATTATACACTTCTATAGTCAATGTTTTCAATGCCATCCATTCTGAAATAAAATATTTTATGTTTAGAAATTAGCTAGTTGGGATATTTCTGGGCAGGGTGAATGGCATCTTCCTCCTCTGTCTAGATCTCGTTCGTAGTGTGCCGACTGGTGTAGCATTAGGTGCAAAGTGCATTACAGAGCGAAGCTACATGATCTACAGTGGGGAGGAACTTGGCAGGCATCTGGCCTTAGCTCCATGTACTGAAGGTTAAATTCAGGCTCCAAGCAATGGTTGTGGCAAGCCCATGTCTTCCAACAGGATCTGCCCTCAGTCAGACATGCTGTGTGTACTTATATGCTTAGTACAAAAGAAGTCCAAAGGGGAGGAATATGCAACCGTTCACTTCTGTGCCTCATTTTAGTGCATCTTTTCCTTTAACTAAGGCACAGCATTGATATGCAGCACTTGTACATACTTCATTTTGTGTCTCATGCAGGCATAGATGGAAATTTGACATGATCTGAAATATTTTTAGCCTAGATAACTACCCAAAACCCACATACCCCTGTTAATTGGTGCAGCTTTGTAGTAGTTCACTGAGCTGGTGTACTCCTACCAAGTATTTTGCCTGCATTGCTTGCATTGTAAGCCAGGGTGCTTTGTGAAGAAGAGGGGAAATGGATGTGCTGTACACTAAACTGCAGTGGGAAACAACGGGAGGTAGGAATTATTTGAGTTGCACCTTGGTTGATTGATTGTCAACCTGATAGCTGGATCTAGCCACTGTTCACCTTTCCAACAATGCTATAATAGTAATTGTGTGCTGTCAAGTCAATTCTGACTTACAATAACTATTTCCAAAGTCTTCTAGATAGGGAAGACACAGAAGTCATTTACTATTCCCTTCTTTCTGTGGGCATCCTAGGACCGACTCTCCGGAAGCACAGTGGGGAATCAAACATCCAGCCTTTGGCTTTACAACCAGATACCTAAACAACTGAACTATCCAGCCAGCTCCACAGTGCTATAGGAGAGAAGGAGTTAAAATGATGTCAACACCCCAGTATCCGATTTATGCATAGACTCAATAAGCTACAGCTCAGGGTCTCAAATGTCACCAAATGCTAAGACCATGGTCCTTAACAAGTTTAGAGTGGTTGTAAATATTCCTCTTATGGGCAGGTTGGCGGAGAGAGTGCTTGCAGATCAGTCACAGGTGTTCTTGGATAATACCAGTAGTTTGGATCCATTTTAATAGGGATTCAGTTCATAGCATGGGATGGAGACAGCATTGATCAACCTGCTAGATGACCTCCAAGAAGCTGATGGGTAGTATGTTCCTGCTCATCCTTTGGATCTCTTAGCAGCTTTTGATACTGTTGACCATAGTATATTATTGGACAGGTTAGTGGGGTAAGGAATTAAAAGCTACCCTTAGACTTGCTCTAATCTTTCCTCACTTCAGAGGATGCAGCTGGGCATGATGACTTAGCCTAGTGGGTACAGGGTTCAGTTATCTCACCTGTGGTGTTCAACATCTACATGAAGTCACTGGGTGAGGTCATTCAGAAATCTGGAGTGTGGTTTCAACAATATGCTGATGATACAGAACTTTTTTAAATCTCTCTTTTTTCTCATCAGCAGTGGATGGTTTCCTGAATTGCTACCTAGCCACAAGTACCTGGGCCTTTTTATGGAGAACCAAATACCAGAAGAATGCTTTTTTTGTTGCTTTTAACATTTCTTGGTAACTTCAGCTCAGTTATCAGCCTTTTCCTTCCTAATACTATCCCTGCAATTCTTTGTCCTTTTTGGTTCTTAGCTCCACTTTGAGCTTTTTGTGGAATCACATTCGTCTTTTATTTTATTTTATTTTTGTTCTCTTCCATCTTTCTTTCTTGTTGGAATTGTTTGGAGTTGGAGTTGTGCCTTTAGGATTTCCTTTGCTAGAAACTCCCAGACATTTTGGACTCCTTTTCTTGACAGGATCTCCTGCCATAGGACTTTACCTACCATTGTTATGGGTTTATTAAAATTAGCTTTCCTTCAATCTGGTTTTGTATCCTTTGAAACAAAAAACTCAAGTAGAACATCGTCACTATCCTTCAGAGTTCTTCTTCCTGCCACTTCTTCCACTACATCATATTTATTGGTTAGAGTCAAGTCAAGGAGAGCTACTCCTCTAGTTTATTTCTCCACTTTTTATAGGAGCCACACGAACCAGGAATTTCTTGTTCCCAGTGTTATGGGATTCTCTGACAAGCTTCTGGGGTCTCTCAACTGATGTGACCAATGTGTCAGTGGGGAAAAGGTTCTCTGGAGGTGCAAAGCTTCAGAACCCTTGATCTAAAAGATCTGTTTAGGTTGGCATTCTCTGGGACATGGGTTTTTTGCTTGCCACTTACTGTGCACCTCCTAGCATTACAAGGCTCCTGGGCACATCTGTCACATAAATAATAGCACAGAGTTGGAATGGCAGTGGAGGGATTAGTGAAAATGCCAGCTCAGTACATTTCAGAGCTGGGGGAAAAAAGAATTAAAACACTGGAAGCTGCCATATACTGAATCACGCCATGACTCCCACTTCCACGGTGGTGTCAGCACTGACTAGAAGCGGCCCTCTATTGTTTCAGGCAGGGTTCCCCCCCCCCCCAACCCTACCTGGGTGGTGCTGGGATTTGAACACAGGATGTTTTCCATGCAAAGCACATGTTCTACCACTGAGGCACAGCCCTCTATGTTAGGTGCCACAATGAAGGCACTCATTGATGAGTTGAGCTTTTTGTTGTTCAGTCACACAGTCGATTCCGACCCTCTGCAACCCCGTGGACCACTGTCCGCCAGGCACTTCTGTCCTCCACCATCCCCCTTAATTTGCTCACCTCTGTGCCCATTGCGTGTACAATACCATCTAGCCATCTCATCTTTGGCCACCCCCTTTTTCTTTCGCCCTCTACCTTTCCCAGCATCAAGGCTTTCTCAAGTGAATTCTCTCTTCTCATTTGATGTCCAAAGTACTTTAGCTTCATCTTTATTATTTGACCTTCTAAGGAGCAGTCAAGGTTGATTTCTTCTAGAATCGACCTATTTGTTCTCAAAGGCATCTATTCTTCTACGCTCAGTTTTCCTAATGGTCCAGCTCTCACAACCATACATTGCCACCGAGAATACCATTGCTTTGACTAGATGGATTTTTGTTTCCAATGTGATGTCTCTACTTTTCACTATGCTCCCCAGGTTTCTCATCGCTTGCCTCCCAAGAATCAGTCACATTTTTATTTCATGGCTGCAATCACCATTTGCAGTGAGCTTTGATCCTAGGAAAGTAAAATCTGTCACTGCTTCTACTTCTTCCCCATCTGTTTTCCAGGGACTGATAAGGCCTGTTGCCATTACAGTAAAACACCGGATAATGCTAAAACTTGTTTCCACAAGTCTTGGTGTTATCCGATTTTTAGTGTTATCGAATCCATGTTAAAATCCTATGGGATGGATCAGATAATGTTAAAGCTCCATAGAGATACATTGTAACCGCACAGGCTTTAGTGGTTGTTATCCGATCCATCCCATAGGAACTTAACGTTATTCGATCCAATTCTCCTGCCCAGATTACTTAACGTTATGCGATTTTAGCGTTATCCGATCCAATCATTATCTCGTGTTTTACTGTACAGTATCTTGGTTTTCTTTATATTGAGTCTCAAGCCAGCTTTTGCACTTTCTTCTTTCAACCTAATCAGGAGCTTTTTAAAGTCCTCCTCACTTTCTGCCATTAGGGTGGTATCATCTGCATATCTCAAATTATTGATGTTTCTCCCAGCAATTTTGATTCCAAATTGTGATTCCCCCATCCCTGCATTGCGCATTATGTGCTCTGTATATAAGTTGAATAAGCAGGGCTGGTCTTCTGAACACCGAGAACCCTTATTTCAGGTTGTACTTTTATGAGGATACCTCTGCCAGTTTGTACAGAACTGCTAAATTCATTTCATAGAATCATAAGGCCAGAACAATCTGTAGATACCAGATAGTCCAGTCCTTTCCAGCTAGCTTAGAGCACAGTCTTTAATGCAGGACGCAGTCACATTTTGTCTGGGGAAGGTGTGGGATGTAGATTCTCCTTAGATACCTCCAAGAAAGGAGGCATTTAACGAGAGGGAAGACCTTCAATTTCTCCTAATATTTGTCTGAAACCTGCTTCCTTTTCATTTCTATTCCTTAGTCTTGATTCTCCACTCTGGCACAACATAGACCAAGTCTTCACTACTTCCTGCATTACAACCTCACTCTTAGCTGACTGACCATTTGTTCTCTCTCAAAGCCAATGGCAGCTTCCTTCCACCACCACCCCAAGTCCCATTTCAGATTGCCTGTTCACCTTCCGTGAGTGTTTCATGTCATGTCCAATTTGGTCCTTATTCTAAAGCTCTTGTACTCTTATTAGGCTGAAGATGTTCCTCTGTTCCAGCAGGCCCTGGGCTGCTCTCTGTGGAATGGCACAGCAAAAGTAAATGGAAACAGCTGTTTCTCATTTATCTCAACTGAAACAGCATCTTCAATTCAAAGGAAAGGCTGTTTCATTCAGTGCATGATTAATTTTTGGAACTTGATTGGTTGGGTACAGATTTAATCAGAACGGAACCCTTGAAATGAATGGGGTTTAAGTCCCATTGAGTACAAGCAGTCTGTTTTCAGTATGACTAAATTTTGATCCAGACCTTTTGCTATTCTTATAAAGATAAAAATGAACTGTATTGGTTTTGATGTTGTGTTTAGTATAAAGGTTAGCAATATGTTTAGAACTGTACACATCAGAACCTATCTTTGGATCATCATAAGTCTGTTGATGCTGTTCACAGTTAATGATCTTATGTACCATGATAAAGCTAACATGATTATATAGGCAAGGGTTTTACTGGGCATTGATGGTACAGCAATTAATTTGGTGGACTGTTAATTTAGTTTATGATAATTCTGGAATAAAACCTGACCCCATAACCCCCCCCCCCCCGGGTCGTAAATGGATTGATTGAAAAAAATGGCCATATATGTTAATGGAGGACATTATACTGCTTAGGTGATAAAGTAGACGCTGGTAGGTGGGAGTAGGGATAGCATGAGGACAAAGCCAGCCTCTGAGTTGTGGTGAGGCAACCTGCTATTTCTGTGGGGAAAGTGGTACATTATAAAGAAACAGCCTCAGACTTCAGTTGCCTTCCCAGTCTGTCCCACAACACAGTGGCAGGAAGGCTGGATGTCAACATGACAGAGGTGCCCCCGAGGCAGTGGTGTGAAAAATCAACACGACAAGCCCGTCACATTTTCGCTCATCACTCCTGGAAGTGCAGTCACTTTAGTCTTCTTTCTTGCCCTTTGCCACTCGTGGCTCAGCAGGCGTGAAGGCTTATATTCGGGGAAGCAAAAATAAAACAGAAGCATTGGTCTTCCTGAAGGAAGAAAAGTAGTTTAGCCTTATTTGGAACTCTATCTAGATTTAGCAGTAGGAAAAACTCAATGCAGAAGCAAAAGGGGCTTTTAAGGGGTAGGAAAGCCTCCCTTATAAGATAACTTTCCTCAGAGATTTTTTTACAGAAGTTTTCAGCTCCTGCCTACGTTTGCACCCATCACTACTGTTTTGGGCAAATGAAAAAATTTTTTTTCTTTGTTGAGCCTCCTTCCCCAGCCAATCAGAAACTGTGTGACAAAGCTAATGAAAACCCTAGGTCATGATCTACTCCGCTCTCACCCTAACCCTATTTGTTCCCATTCGGATGCAGGAGTAGAAGAAGAGTTTTAGCCCTCACTTGAGCTGCAGTGTTTGTTTTGGTGGTTCCACACCTGTGGGGCCAGTCAGGGTCTCCAGTGAGTTGTGTTCAGGACAGAATTCAATGGCTAGACCCACAAGGCAAGTATCTCTCAGGCCCGCCCCTTTTTGATCCAAACCAGCCTGCACTGGACCAGGTGTCAGAACCAGAATGGACTTCCCAGCCTGCCTTCTGTGGCTTCAATTTAGTCACTGCTGCAGGTTTCATTTCAGCTGCTTCATGCTAGTATAGGAAAGGAATTTTGTCCATGGGTTCCATTAACCTAACCCACAGACTTTTTGCTTCCCTCTGAGGAAAGTCATTGACAGTCACAAGGTAGCAAGATGGTTCTGATCAAGATGGCTGCTTACCAACCTGGTCTGATACAGTTTTAGAAGTTACAAAGCCAACTCTATTATACCCTGACAGCTTGCAGTTAAGAGCTAGCTGCTGAACTCAGCAGTCTGGCAGTGAGTTTGAAGACCTCAGCGGGCACATTGTAAGCAAGAAGGGAGTCTTGTTTTGTTGTGGACAAGCTTGTGGTCCTTTGTGCAGTCAAGAGCTGTGAAGCTTATCTTACTAATGTAAACAGATTGAATGCTGTTTCAGCATGCCATGAATAAAGAAAGAAAGAAAGAAAAGGAAGTCTTCTAAGTGTGCTCATAGCAAGTTCTTCACCCTGGTATGAACCTAGCAGGCTATTTGAGTAAACAAACACACACACAAACAACCGACTTTCAAAAGCTGCTTCCATCAATCACTTTCACATCCAGATTACTTTCTATGGTTCCAGGTTATATGATGGTAAGAGGGTGTTTTTAGTATTTCAGATGCGCATTAAATAAGCTCCTCTAGTGACCAATCTTACATGAACTTCGAGAGGTAACGGTTCTTTACTTACTTTCTAACAGTGGATTAGCTGTGAAGACATCACCCCTCAAGAGGAGCAAAAGAGTGAAAACCAGACAGCCTCAGAGGTGCAAAGTATCAGGCAGACAGGCTATAGCCATGATGGTGAACCTTGGCACTTCAGGTGTTCTTGGACTCCAATTACCAGAAGCCTAAGTCTGCACCCCTGCTGATCAGGGTTTCTGGGAATTGAAGTTCAAGAACAGCTGGAATGCCAAGGTTCAGCCTTGGGGGCTTTCTGACAGCTGGAGGATGATTAGTGGGAGGCACCTGGGCTGGGATGAGCTGGTCAGGCAAGGAGGCTGTACCTGAGGAGACTTGCCCCATAGCCTGCACACACCAATCCCTACTGGTCAAGTTAAGATCAACAAGGGGAGGATAGGTATAAGAGGGAATATCAGGAGACAGGATGGTGGTTAGGTTTTAGCTATCCTAAGCAGAACGGTAAGTAACATGGTCAGGCTGGCTGGTCTACATAGCAGGATGTGTTCTATGCAAGTGTTGTGCCCATGGAGCTTAGGATAAATTAGGTTTGGAAAACACTGGAAAGTCTGACACTCTAGTGACACTTCTAATCAGCTACGTGGGATGCAGGTTTCACCCTTTTGGTCCCTTCAACTTTTGGCCAGGTTTTGAGTGACCAAAAAGGTTTACTTTAATGCATTGCTTTTTGGCTTAATTGGCAGTTTTACTTTCGTACCCAGGATTCTTGTGTGTGTGAAAGACCTTGTTGTTTTAGTTTTTTGCTCTTGTTCGTGACCTATTTTCCCCCTTGTTGTTCAGCCCTTTTTGTTTTAGTTTTTGAGTAAAGTATTTTTTTAAAAAGTCAGCCTGAGAGTTGTTGGGTTCACTGAGCATGCTGAGGTGCTAAATTCAGACCTTGGCTCTGAAGCTTAGCAGGAGTGAACAGAGAAGCAGATACTGCTCAGGTCAGCAACCAAAAAGAAAAGGCAGGTGTGTGCCATGAACTAATCCAAGTATCCATCCCTTTTGAAGGATGCCCTCTGAAGAGCCATTCTTCATGAACAATTTATATAGTTAAAACCTACCTGAAAAGAAAGTTCTTGGCCTGCCAATGAAAGGACAGAAGGGAAGGCCTGATAACCTGGGAATGGCCATCAAAAAGCCCTCTTGTCCAAACCAGGTGTGCCTGTAAGAGCAATAGGACTGACAACACAGCATCCTCTAACAGTCTTAATGCTCTGGGAGGGTAAAGGTCAGGGCTTCTGCTGCTTGAAAGCCAGTCATATCCCACTCTAGACTTCAGTGCTCATCTCGATTTACAGCCAAAGAGCCAATTCTGTCTGCGTATGCAGACATTTCCATGGTCATGTGGCAGGCATAACTAGAAACCAGAGCGCACAGAACGCTGTTACCCTTCCTACCAAAGCGATACCTATTTATCTACTTCCAATTTCTTGCTTTCAGACTGGTAGGTTGGCAGGAGCTGGAACAGGAAAGGAGCTCACTTTGTCATGCAGCACTTCTGGTCTCAAACAGCTGACCTTCCGTCAAGCTCATGTCTTAACCTTTTAGTCACCACGGCCCGGCAGGGTAAAGCCTGCACTGTGAATCGTGCCTGCACATGGCCTGATAGCCACTGAAACTCTCGAAATATAAGGCATTAAAGGATGTGGGGAAAGCAGCATTCTATTCGTGCAGAAATGATTTCAAGATACAGGGAGCCTATTAGCATAATGGCAACACCCTTTTTCCTGGGTAGATGTTGGAACAGCTTGGATTCTCAGGGCCTATTTTATGAACAACACAGACACTTAATGCAGCATGTTACACAGTCACTGTGGTTATGGATTGCTGAGCCCCATCATTCGTTGGAATACATAAATATGATTATGAATACAATATTAACAGAAAGGAAAGCTCACAGCTATCTTTTAGGTGGCGAGAGAGATAATTCTTGGTGAGGTGAAAGGAAGAGTGGTGGGTGATGCCTTTGCACAGCTTCATTGATGGCCACTTAGAATTTGATAATTCGATAATTTTATACAAACAGCTAACATGTGCATATGACAGACAGATATATATTTATGGTTGCTAGAGAGCTGGGATTGGCCAGGGTCCCTGTCATTTGTGCATATGCTAGGAAAGATGCTTTTCCTATATCACCTATGAATATATGTAGAGAAGAGACCCATTCAAGGCAGCCTTTTGCATGTTTACTTAGATGTTCAGTGAGACTTGCTCCCAGGTAAGTGTGGATAGGACTGTAGTGTAACGTTAGTTTTCCTTTCCCCCAGAGATGAACAAGCATAGCAAAAGCAAGCTCTATCTTTACAGGATCATTATTTCAAGCCACTGCATTTCAAGAGTGCATCCAGGTGGCAGCTTGCCATGCATGTTGACTAAACTGGAATTGCAGGAAGAAGAAAACAAAATGCAGACACTGAAACAGTAGGCACATTTTATGGTTTCAAAACACAATTTCCTCCCTTTATCCTGAGCTGATCCCATAAAAGGTATTGCCACCATTGACATCAAGCATTAACAGGTGAAGGAAAGTTCTATGAAATGATGTTTTAGATGTACATGGGATCAGAATGTATATGAGGTGCACACTTCTGCCTTTTCATATCATTGTATGAATGTTCTTTCATACAGTTGGAGACCAGACAGGTTGTCGTTAATTTACATTAAAAAAAGGAGTTTAGCAAGATGAGAAAGTTGCTTTAAACTGTATATTCAAAATGAGATAACATTTTCTAGACCTTGGTATCTGTTTCTGTTTGGCTGTTTTGGATGTGGCTGAATGGATAGGTATGGAGCGTCAATTTGAGTTTTTGTTTCAGCAAGAAAAAACATTAAAGAGTAACTTGTCTAAAGGCCAGGGTTTGTTTTTTTACTGTGCCCACAGGCTAGAAGAATTTGAAGAGTAGGCAACAGTAGAAAATCAGTAGCAGACCACTTCATGCATGTTGGTAGAAAATCTTGCCTTTATGTTTGGGGAAGAATATGGATTGGATTGTGGTTCTTGGTATTTGATAATCATAACTGATTGCTTATACTATTTGCCTTTAACATTGCATCATAATTTTTTTTAAAAAAAGATGTGTTGTCCTCAAACTTGCAATCTAATAAGACATGCCATACAAAGATAAGGAGTTAAACTGGAACAGATTTCTTCGCCCATTAACAATTCAGCTGGTTTGACACAAAAGGTTCACATAAAATTCAAATATTTAAAGAGTTGATTGTTGCTGAGATTTATTTTGTATTTACATTGAAGAGACCATTACAGCCTTGATTACTGATTAGTTCTTTTCTCCAGCCCCTCACTTTCCTTTGTACCTCTGAACCATAGTCTCTTCTATAGAATAGCTGTGGCATATAAACTGCAGTATCCAAATCTACAGAGCATGGTGGAAGCTATGGTATATAATTACCAAACAGACATTCCCTGTATATCAAAACTTCATAATTATACAACATAGTCATCTAATAATTTAAAAGATTGTGTTTCTTTGTGTGCTCCTGTCTTCAATAGAGCTCCAAAATTATGGCACTTGAAATTTGGGATCCATTCTGTGGGGACCATAGTAATGTGAACGTCAGGGTTGTTTCATTTTAAAGACAAATAGATTTGTTTAATTTAATTAAAATCAGCCTGCAATACTATGTGCTGTTCCTTAATGTGGCCTAGATTCGCAGTGATGGCGAACCTTGGCACTCCAGGTATTATTGGACTTCAATTACCAGAAGCCCACATCGGCATTCCTGCTGATCAGGGTTTCTGGGATTTGAAGTTCAAGAACACCTGGAGTGCCAAGGTTAGCCATCACAACCTAGAGCTAATGTTGCTGTCAGGCCTAGAAGGTTCATCTCTTGAGATGACATTTAGGGCATGTTCCTGTTTTGCCCTCTGCTGGGCCCTTAAATTGTTCAGAAGAGTGAGGCAGAGAGAAAGAGCTGTGGAGGTATTGATCAGAGGGGGAAACAGAAGTGTGAAATGGGACCAATGGTAAAGAAAAAAGAATGGAGGGGAAGAAAGAAAGAAGTAAAGAGAAAGAGCTCCAGGGAAGGTGGAAAATGGGGTTTCTAACCTATGTAAAAAGAGTGCTTTTGCTAACACATCCAATGAATTCAGATTTTTCATAATGGGTGTGCAGCCAAAACATTACTACAGTATTGGCAAACAAAAGGGAGATAGCTAACCTGCAGAAGCAGAAATCCCACAAGAACGCTGGATGTTTCTGACGTGGGCAAAAGTGGTGTTTAAGGAAGACAAATAGAATGAAGTATCCTGAAAGAACACATTGGAATCTGGACTTTATTTATTTATTTATTTATTTAATTCATATTTATACCCTGCCCTTCTGGTGCAAGCACCACTCAGGGTGGCTTACAATGTGTGTGCGCCAGTGGTGGGTTGTCAAATTTTTACCACCCCACCGTGATGTCATCACAGTGTGGGCAGAGCTAACATCATGACATCATGATGTTGTGGGCAGGGCCAAAGAAATAAAATAAAATAAAAAATAAGCACCCATCCACCCACCCACCCACAACACAAACCCGTAAAATAAAATAAAATAAATAAATAAATAAAATGAAAATTACATTAAAATACGTCCACCCACCAACCCCAAACACAAATCAACCCACCCCAAACACAAACCCGTCACTTACCTGTTAGTATAAGTGCCTGGGCAGCACCATGTTGCAAGATGGATATGGTCATCGTACCAGTTCTCTAGGATAATATGTCTTAATGTAAATGTAAAACAGCTGTGCCTCCTTAAGGGTTCTCCAATTGGAACAGCAATTGGAACAGCACAGGTGTAGCTTATTGATGAGGTAACTCCAAGACTTTGCTTAAAAACCCCAGGCCTGCCGGCCGCCAGGCCTTTTTAGGAACTGTGGTAGTACGTCAATATAGGTAAAGGTATTAAATACACATTAAAATACACACAGATACACCACATCCAAAGGTGAGTCACTTACCCTGGGGAGCAGGCTATAGGGAGCTTCAGGCTAGCAGCTTCTCTCCCTCCTCCCTGCTTAGGAGGACAGCAAGGAGCCCGTGCATACGCGCCAAGCACTGTAGGCGTGCATGTACACCAAGTGCTTGGCATGCATGCGCAGTAGGGGAACCAGTGAAAAGGTAAGCCCCGAAGGTGGTCCCCCCCCCCCAAAAAAAAAAAAAAAGCTGTTACCGGTTCTCTGGGACAGTGGGAAAAGTTACTACTGGTTCTGGCAAACTGGTGCGAACCTGTTACATCCCATCACTGCTTACAATGGTGTTTCACTTAAAGAGCAAACTCACAATTCATCACTTACAATGGTGTATCGCTTAAAGAGCATATATATGTGTATATATAGTCTCAATAAAAACACAAGAAAAACACAGGAAACAAAGCCAGATGGCATTAAAAAATAATCTTAAAACCATAACCGTATTCAAATTTAAATACTAAACAAGAGAATACCAAACAAGAGAATCCTGAAGAGCAACATTTTGTTGTAAGTCCCTCCTGTTTATGGTCATTGTGTAGGTCAGGAGTTCTCAACCTTTTTAAGCTGGGGGCTGGGTCACGCTCCCTCAGACAGCTTTAGGGGCCAGATGGCCATTTTGCCCTTTCTCCAGCACATGGCACTTCCTGGTGTGGTGGAGGCAGTGGGAGGCCACATGAAATGGTGCCGTGTCTAGTTTAGATCCACACAAGAGTGCTGTGGAAACGTTTTCTTTCTACTGTTCTTTTATTCTCTCTCTTTTTTCTACAGACTAATGCATTTTATAAGACAGCTCATCTCCAAGGATGTGTTAGGAAAATGCCAGCTTATTTATGCTGCTTCCTTGTTTTAACCCTACATCACAAACCAATTTATAAATTATTAATTAGTGGTCTTCAGGATTAGTGTATATGATCTACAAGCTGTTTGTAGCGTTAAGTCCACCCAGAAACAAGGCATAGAAAATGTGAAAGATCAAAAAGTCCTAATAGCATTATATTGGTCTTTAAACTGCATTAGCTAATTAGTGTTCATTAAATTGGAAGAACAACAAATCACAGAAGCAGAGAATTTCATTATAGAAAAGGATTGTAACTTTCAAAAAGATCCTTATTTGGCTTCATAAACTCAGTCTCTGACCTTGGTTATTACATTACACGAAATAGTTTTTAGTGTTGTCCCAAATATTTAAATAATAAATTTGCCATAGTGATATCTTTAGATTTTATAAAATTATCTTTTCACCTTAAGCAGACGTTTGGTAGGCAGCAATTTATCCACAGATACAGTACTGTACTTCCTTATTCAATTGTTCAATTTTCCCTTCCTTAACTTTATTAGATGTATTGTATGAAAACACAAACCACTGATTAATTAGTGTCATATGATAAAGAAGAGGAAATGATCGGCATACACAACAGATACACAACTGGTTTCTCTGTGTTCCCATTCCTATTATCAGATTTGGTTCTATTCATTCTTTTGCACAGAAATTATCTTGTTTGTTCTGTGTGAAAAGCAAGAGGGAACTGCTGGCAGAAGGTGGCAGAAGTCATACTACAGGATGAACAAGTAAATCCAAGCCTGATGTTGTGGTTGACATTGTAGAGAACCTAGACCAGAGCTTCTCAACCTTTTCAAGCCAGAGTCTAGGTCACCCTCTAGTCAGCTTCAAGGACCGAACGGCCATTTTCCCCTGCCTGCACGATGGGGTGGCCATTTTGTCCCAACAGTATCAATGGTCCAACCATTTTGTTTCTTGAATGCCCTTGGAGGGGCGGGGGGGGGGGTTACATGAAATGGCACCACGGGCCTTAGGTTGGGAACTCCTGACCTTAATTGTCTGCCACTATAGATATGGAAGCACAACTGGCTTCTAGATTTGTGACAAGCTCTTGTTCCTAGTTCCATCTCCATGTTGTGTTGCCTGTTGTATGTCAATAGTTGTTTAAGGATGGTGTGTGTGTGTGTTGTCTGAAGGCAAGTACAGGTTGTCCTCTTTTCTCTTGCCCCAAAACTTGGGAGAGGGAAGTCTTGTTATTTGTGTCAGATGAACCACCAGCATATAATGACATAAGATACAAAGCTAAAATCAACACATCTAACAACAAAATGGAATTAAAAAGGGCTAGATGACACCTGCATCTACAGGTCCTTGATCATATGTCACCTGCTAACTGAAGTAATTAAGAGCTTGACATTCCTATGCTAACAAACAATTCTTACTTTATTATCTGCACCCTCTCCAGGTCATGAGGATATGTATAAATATAAAAGCCATGTATGTGCACTTTAGAGTCTGAAGAGGTGGTCTCTGATGCTCAAAAGCTAATTCTAAAATAAAAGTACAGTGGAACCCCGGGTTGCGGATGCTTCAGGTAACGGAAAACTTGACTTACGGAAAGAAATCCATTGAAAATAATGCCTCAGCTTATGGAATTTTATCAAAATGGGTTTTCCCCCCAACACATTCCTATGGGAAACCACACTTCGCTTTATTGACTTTTTCCAATGCATTCCTATGGGGAACCATGCAATGCATTCCTATAGGTGCTTCACGATAAGGAATTTTTGCTATAAGGAAAACCCTGCAGAATGGATTAATTCTGTAACCCAGGGTTTTACAGTATTAGTCTTTAAAGTGTTACTATATCTGTTTCACTTTAATTTTTGTTTACCAATACAGTAATATCCCGGATAACGTTATGACTTGGTTTCACAAGTCATGACGTTATCCGATTTTTAGCGTTGTCCGATGCATGCATTGGACAATTGCGATCGCATCTTTTTCCTCCCTGTATTTAAACTACAGGGAGAGAGAAACTGCTTGTGTCTCTTTCCCTCCCTGTATTTAAACTACAGGGAGGGTGAAAGAGAGATATGTGATTGGGTCTCTAGAGAACTAATCATGTCTCTCTCTTTCCCCTTTCCTGTAGTTTAAATACAGGGAGGGAAAGAGACACAAGCAGTCTCTGCGACTGCAGTAGGGTCGGGGGAAAGGGGCATGCTTTTCCCCGACCCTACTGCAGTCGCAGAGACCGCTGTGGGTGGGGGGTGGATTGGGTAGTTCTACCCAAACCACCCCATACCCTCAGCCCATTGCCTCGGATAACGCTAAGAATCATTATCCAGAATCGTTATCCGATGCAAGTTTTTTCCAAAAAACTTGCATCGTTATCCGATTCTAGCGTTATCCGATGCAATCGTTATCCGGGGTATTACTGTACATTAAATGCATACCTATAAATTTTATTTCTACTGATCTCAATCTTGCCACATTATTAACAATCATTAAACGATATTCCAAAATCACATAATAGAAGATGTCACTTTTTCGTTTCATGATTCAGTACAGTATATGGATAGTTAAAGTGCTTAAGTTTCTAAGCAAGCCAAAATAGCAGGCTTGATTTTTTATTCCCTAAGACAAACTGCATCCATTTTGCATGTTATCACTGCCCTACTACTGCCACAGGATATCTATTTATGGGGCTTCCAGGTGAGACATTCATTCCCAAACAGCTATGATTTATTCACTCCTTTTTTTATAGGGCATCAACATGGCATAGTCATCTCACCATTATTTACTTATGGCTTCTCAAGTTGCTTCCACTTCTTTTGGGTCGATAGAAAATCCTATTCCCCCACCCCCAAATAACGAATGAAAAGGTAACCCAATTTCCACAAGAGAAATCTGTGGAAAAAAAGAAAAAGTGGAACTAGAGCACTGTGGTAGGATGAATGATCTATTCATTAAATGGTTTGTGATCCCCATAATATCTGTTTACAGTGTAAATCCTTTCCACAGTTACTTTTGAATGACACTTTGCTTGCTTCAATATACTGTTGAGAAGAACCACAGCAGAAGATGCCTAGAAAAAGTTTAGTGTGTGTTTTCAAGTGCATTCTGGAATAAAGGGCAGCACAAAGCATAGGATTACAGAACTCAACAGGTAGAAGGAATCCCAAAAGTCATCATGTTCAGTCAGGGCCGGATTTACATGAAAAGAGGCCCTAGGCCAGGGATCAGCAAACTTGGCTCTCCAGATGTTCTTGGACTTCAATTCCCAGAAGTCCTGATCAGCAGGCATACTGACTTGGGCTTCTGGTAATTGAAGTCCAAGAACACCTGGAGAGCCAAGTTTGCAGATCCCTGCCCTAGGCTATTCCACTTATGTGGCCCTTTCACCTCCTATTTTTAAGTTTGTAAATTACATGAGAGATAATAAAATACATCATTACTATGATATATATCAATATATAGCCCCTCTTGATCTTGAGGCCCTAGGCTGAAGCCTAGTTAGCCTATAGGAAAATCCAGTCCTGTGTTCAGTCCCTGCCAAGGTGAGAAATAAAACGCTAATGCATTCCTGCCAGGCAACCATCCAACCTGTCTTTAAAAACCTGCAATGGAGTTTACCTCCTTTTGAGGCAGTCCATTCCATTGTCAAAAAGCTGTTGCTGTCAAGACGCTCTTCCTAACATTTAGCTGAAATCCCTTTTCTTGTCATTTAAATCCATCCAGTATAAATTGGGGAGTGGGATGTTTGATTCAAAGTCAAGGCTTACGTTTGTGGTGTGACCATTAGCAATTGAGATGAGACTTCTGACAAGATTGTTTGAGGGTTCCCTTAAAAGTGACACTGGTCGGAGGGACGGTACATAAAAGCAAAGGAATATTCCTGGTAGTAATATTAAATCAAGGCCATAGTTTCTATAAGTATGGCATATACAATATGTATCCTGTTCAGACTGATTTATATGCAATACATCTCCCCACCCTGTTTAGCCTGATTTATATGAAGTATGTCCCACCCCTACCACCTCCACACATACAGAATCCCAACAAGCTACTGAATGTCTTGACAATCCAATGTTATGTCCACACTGGGCCTAACTGCGTAGAAAAAGAAGCCGGGCTAAGGTTGAGATCCCAAGATAAAAAAAAGAAAGGAAAATAAAAACAAATGAAAAGAATGAAATTGTGATTCCAGAGTTAGTCTTTTTCACACACTCTCCTAAAGCAAACCATCTCCTGACTTTAAAACATGCCGAATATGTTGCTTTCCTCAGCTCTAAGTGTCATAAAAAAAAGCTTGAGCCAGATTTGGATTTGTTGTTCCATTGTGTCTCTTACCCATCCTTCTATAGCCTCTTGGATGGGATTCTGGCTGGGATCTTCTTTAGTGTTCAATTCTTCTACATAATAGTTTTATGAATAACTAGTAACAACCCTCCTCCTCTTCCTCCTTCATTCTTTGCTAGCTTGAAACAAAAGCTCAATGATTTATGATTTTTTATTTTCCTCTGAAAAGATCTTACTTGTTGAGGTTTTAGAAAGTTGGTGGATGGCAGTTCGACTTGCTCCATGAAACTACTTCCTCCCACTTACATTCAAAAGATACCTTTATCCTTGCAATGTAGATAGTGCTGCAGATTTCCACTTAGCGTGTCTTTCTCTGTTTGGTGCCATGTGGAGTCATTGTTTTAATTCAGTTTCCAGCCAATTCTGGAATACAAACATTACAGTTGCATTAAAAGACCATAGTCTAGAAACAGTCTTATGATTGCCATCCTGGAATAAAGCAATCCCTGGAGACAGTCCTCAGAGGTAGATGTGAATTTTGTCCAGCCCTTATTCAAATATGCAAAACAAATTAAATTTGTGTTCCTTGTGGCCCTGGACTTGTATCTATGAATATTTAGAATTAGCTCTAAGTCATCATTCCATCCTCTTTCCACTGCCATCTGCAAAAGTTTGCATGAAATAAAGCTGTTTAGTCTTTAAGATGTCACAGAACTCTTTGATGTTGTTACCATTCCTCCCATATTTCCAGGCATTTCTCAGATTAAAAAAAGGCCAGATGTTTCTCAATGTATTTTTAGAAGAAACTGCAATATAATTGTGTACCATCAAGTCAATTTTGACTTATGGTGACAATTTCCAATGTTTTTTAGATAGAGAATGTGCAGATGAGTTATGTCATTCACTTCTTTGGGTGGGTGGGTGGGTGGTTAGGCATGACCAATGACTGTGAAGCTCTTTTCCCTGTAGTTACATTGGGAAATCGGACTACCAACCTAAACTGCTGAAGTATCTAGCCAAGATACTTATAACCATTGCTGTATGAAAAAAAAAGTAGAATTGCCCTCTTACAACTTTGTTTTTACTGTAATTGGGTTAGCAGTATTCTCAGTAGCAATGCAAGTTGAACTTCTAATTCCTTCATTATATTCTGTCACATCTAGGGAAATATTTAGCTGACTCATACTTTATCTTATATGAATATTTAGCAGTGTTTATGGCAAAGACCCTATTGAGGAGAAAGTCCAGGATTATACTTCTTTGTACTAAGAATTGAACTCCATTGAGAAAACCTAATTTCTTCGTAAAAATCACAGTACAATGGGGTTGAAAGAGGCCTATAAGGCCATCTAGTCCAGTCCTTTGCTCAGGGTATAAATCCTTGTCAATATAATCAGATGGATGACTGTCTTTATTTTCAGTGCTTCTTTTTTTGTTGTTCAGTTGCACAGTTAATTCCGAACCTTTGCGACCTTATGGACCATTGCCCGCCAGGCACCCCTGTCCTCCACCATCTTCCTCAGCCTGGCCAGCTCTGTGCCCATTGCATCTACGGTACCATCTAGCCATCTCATTTTTGGCCACCTCCTTCTTCTTTTGTCCTCCACCTTTCCCAGCATCAAGGCTTTCTCAAGTGAATCTTCTCTTCTCATTTGATGTCCAAAGTACTTTAGCTTCATCTTTACTATTTGACCTTCTAAGGAGCAGTCAGGGTTGATTTCTTCTAAGATCGACCTATTTGTTCTCCTCACTGTCCAGGGGACTCTCAAAACTCTCCTCCAACATCACATCTCAAAGGGATCTGTTCTTCTGTACTCAGCTTTCCTAATGGTCCAGCTCTCACAACCATACATTGCCACCGGGAATACCATTGCTTTGACTAGACGGATTTTTGTTTGCAATGTGATGTCTCTACTTTTCACTATGTTCCCCTGGTTTCTCATAGCTCGCCTCCCAAGCATCAGTCGCCTTTTTATTTCATGGCTGCAATCACCATCTGAAGTGAGCTTTGATCCTTAGAAAGTAAAATCTGTCACTGCTTCTACTTCTTACCCATCTATTTTCCAATAAATGTAATTGTTGTACTGCTCTAACAGTTAAAAAAGTTTTTCTCATATTCAACCAGAATCTGACTTTCTATATCTTGAGCCCATTATTATGAATCCTGCACTCTAGTATGATTGAAAACAGATCCTGTCCCTCCTCTGTATGATAATTTTTCAAGTACAGTACTTGAAAGTGCTATCATATCCCCACTGCAATCTCCTTTTCTCAAGGCTAAACATGCCCAGTTCTTATAAGCTTTCCCCACAGGGATTGGTTTCCAGCCCCCTGATCATTCTTGTCCTCCTCTAACCTTGTTCCAGTTTGTTACCATCCTTCTTAAAGTGTGGTGTCTAGAGCTGTAGAATGGTATCCTGGACCCAGTGGTGGGATGTCAAAAATTTTACTATCCCACTGTGATGTCATCACAGTGTGGGCGGAGCTAACATCATGATGTCATGATGTTGTGGGCGGGGTCAAAGAAAAATAATAAAAATAAGCACACACACACCCCTCAACCCACCCACCCACCCACAACACAAACCCGTAAATAAATTAAATAAATAAATAAAATAAAAATTGCATTAAAATACACACACACACACACACACACACACACACACACACACACACACACACACACACACACACACACACACACCAAACACAAATCAACCAGAGCTTTTAAACCAGAGTTTAAAGCTTATTCTGGCTAATCTTTCTCACACTAGGTCAGATGGAAGGAACTACAGAATGAACTCACCACAAGATGGCTTCATTTTGGCACTCTACAACTTTTCAACAGTTAAAGAAGTTAGGTACTAAGTCTTTGCCTAACCAGTTCTCTAGGATAATATGCCTTAATGTAAAACAGCTGTACCTTCTTAAGGTTTCTCCAATTGGAACAGCAATTGGAACAGCACAGGTGTCGCTTATTGATGAGGTAATTCCAAGACTTTGCTTAAAAACCCCAAGCCAGGCTGCCAGGCCTGCTGGCCACCAGGCCTTTTTAGGAGCTGTGGTAGTACGTCAATATAGGTAAAGGTATTAAATACACATTAAAATACACACAGACACACCACATCCAAAGGTGAGTCACTTACCCTGGGGAGCAGGCTATAGGGACTTCAGGCTAGCAGCTTCTCTTCCTCCTCCCTGCTTAGGACAACAGCAAGGAGGCCGTGCATACGCACCAAGCACTGTAGGCGTGCATGCACACCAAGTGTTTGGTGCGCATGCTCAGTGGGGGAACCAGTGAATAGGTAAGCTCCGAAGGTGGTTCCCCCCAAAAGCTGCTACCGGTTCTCCGGGACACTGGGAAAAGTTACTACTGGTGCTGGTGAATTGGTGCGAACCTGTTACATCCCATCACTGGCTGTGGTGAATTGTCAGTCAGAAAGAATTGATAATGGATTATTATTCTTCCGTGTCTAGGTCAGATTTTAAACTGCGAAAGTGAAGCCACCTTTTGGTGAATTCATTCCACAGCTCCTTTCGCCTGACCAAGTGTGAGAAAGATTAGCTGGCACAACATGGTTGCTGTTGCCAGGTATGCCTGATTGTGATTCAGAAATACTGTACCACAATTTTCGAGGAGGCTAAACTACAGGTAAAGAACATTCACAGAGAGAACCACAGATTACTGCCATGCATTGTACATGGGGATACACTCAATGATAATGCAGATGCTTCAACCAAATGTAGTACTCAGCGGGAGAACTATTGACAGGAACACTTAAAGAACCCATCTAACACTGGTTGCAGTGGCTGCACGTATGTTTCCACTCTGAGTCCAAGGTGTTGAAAATGACTTTCACAGTCCTACATACCTTGGGACCTAGATATTTTAGGAATCACCTTTCACCATAGATACTTTCATGATCATTAAGATTTGTTGGAGACCCCCCTCCCCTATCCCCTCATTTGGAGCAGGATACCATAAGGAGTTGGTGAGATACGGCTTTTTTGCCAGTAATATCTGATTGTAGAATGTCCTCCCCATGGGTGGCCAGTTGGCACTGATACTGTTTTTCTTTTAAACTGGTTACTCATCTAGGCATCTGCCATCAAGGGAGCTTATGTCATGGCTTCTAGTCCTTCAGTTTAATTATATCTGTTGTGTTTGTTGTGTTGTGTTAAAGTGTATTCAAATATTTTTAATTATTTTTAAACACTTGAGTTATTCTGGTTTCCTTTAATGTGATGACTCCAGGCACAGGTACTAAGCAATAAGAATAACTGACCACTGTGCTGAGTGAAGGTAGAGTTGTGTGTTTTGCATCAAGGCTGAACGTCCTTCTAAAATAGAAGGTTTACTATATATAGGCATGTGTAGGAGGCATTTTGTCTTTGTTGAGCAGCTTCATAGAGATGGAGCTCAAGCATTTACATATGGCCAATTGGTGCTAAGCATATCTGAGGCTCCTTTTCATATACTTACATCATGCTAGCAGCTGGAAAAGGTGGCAGTTGTGTTAATTTTTCACAATGATCTTGATATAGCGTCACTCCTGAGTACTAGTTCTTGGATCTTCAGAAGTTGTTCTATTACATTTCCAAAATCCTGCTTATTGGCTGTGCTGGCTGAGGATCCCAGATTTGGAAACCTGTGTTTTGAGATCTATAGAAAATAAAAATGTCTGCCTTCTGTTGCTGTGGGCCAAGCAGTGTAGGACTTCTACCACATTGAGGACCCTCTAACGTTGAGCCAGCCGTGGGTGCTTTGTCCCTCTCATAATGCACATGTAATTCAAAAACTCAGATGAGGAAACCAGTTTCACACAATGCTTTAGGAGATTGGTAAGTGCTCAGTGTATTAATAGTTTTACACGGAACCCTATGGAAAATTAGAAACTGCAGCTCTGTTAAGCAACTTCAGACCTCAAGTAAATTTGTGGAAAATATAGTTAAGGGCTGATGATTAAACATAAGGTATTAAAAATCTTGCTGAGGGCAGATCATTATGGCACTTGAAAAGGGAAGTCCTGCCAATATAACTATTTATTTATTTTTAGTTTTTTGAGAATGACAAAGAAGTAACCCATTTAATCACTGGTGAGTCTTGCTAAAGTGACTGGAGATGCTGCTGCTGCTGCTGTTACTTTTCTTGTTTATTACTTTATCTGTTTGTGATGCCATCTGGCTATAAGAGAAGATGAGGATTGAAATTTTCACTGTTTATTCTGCAAAAGTGGAGATCCAGGAAGAACTGCTGTTACTGCTTTGATGTTTTCTACAGTGTGTATGTATGGAAGTGCCATTTTGCTCCTAGTTGTAAGTAGGAAAAGTTTAGCTTTGCTTATTCAGCAGGCAACTTCCCTTTCATCAGGCAGCAGATGCAGCTCAGCCTTCTGCCTATTCCCATCTGGTTTTCTTGGAAGATAGCCTTGGTCTATTCAGTTGTCTTATTTAAGAGTGAGTGGATAATATATTTGTACAGAATCTGTACTTTGCTTTTCATTTGACTTTTGCATTGCAAATTCTAGAGCTGATAAAGTAAGCTTGGTATCTTATAAAGCATTCACAAACAGCAAAGAAAGATCTTTAATAGGACCAGCCAGTGTTCACAGTGCAGTCTTAATAATAAAAGTGTTCTGGGTGATTTTATCTTATTCTAAGAGACTAATATTAGAAATTGAATGTGGGTTTTTAAATTGCTTTCATGTGCATGTCTACACAAGAACTCGTATATGAGGAATTGTAAGCTAGAGACACTGCAACCTATGCATAATATTATCAAGAAATGGCAGCATTTACAACAACTCATGAACAACAGCCTGGGAACCAGATATAGTGAGAATGACTGAGCACGTGCAACATATAATTTCTATTTTTAAAAAGAGATGTCAGGGGTCTAGGTTATTGGGAATGGGCACTCCCCACTCCTGCACCAGTGTGTGTGTGATAGCCAGTATGGTATAACACAGTGATGGTGAACCTTGGCACTCCAGCTGTTCTTGAGCTTCAATTCCCAGAAGCCCTGATCAGCAGGAGTGCTGATTTGAGCTTCTGATAAATGAAGTCCAAGAACACTGGAGTGCCAAGGTTCACCATCATGGGTACAGTGGATAAAGTGAAGGACTAGAAGTCAGGTGACCTAGGTTTGGACCCCTGTTCAACCATGAAAACTCATTGGGAGAGTAGCAGAGATAAAGCCGTTTCTTAAATATCTCACATAACTTGAAAAACCTTCATAGAGTTATAAATTGAGTGGAATTTGATGGAATCTAACAAAGAACTTCCCAATATACAAGTCTTTTCACCTGAGTGCTATTTCCAGGAACTATCTTTAGTTATTCAAAATTTAACTAACCAGACTTTCCAAAAGGAATAAAAGAAGCTCCTGCTTAGGTTCAAAGAAGAGAGTGCAAAAATTGGCTTGAGACTCAACATCAAGAAAACTAAGATATAGGCAACAGGCCCTATAAGACCCTGGAAAATAGGGAAGTAGAAGCAGTGACAGATTTTATTTTCTTAGGATCAAAGATCACTGCAGATGGTGATTGCAGCCATGAAATAAAAAGGCGATTAATGCTTGAGAGACAAGCTATGGGAAACCAGAGGAACATAGTTAAAAGTAGAGACATCACCTTGCAAACAAAAATTCGCATAGTCAAAGCAATGGTATTCCTGGTGGTAATTTATGGTTGTTAGAGCTGGACCATTAGGAAAGCTGTGTGCAGAAGAATAGATGCCTTTGAGATGTGGTGTTGGAGGAAAGTTTTGAGAGTCCCCTAGACAGCGAGGAGAACAAATAGGTTGATTCTAGAAAAAATCAACCCTGACTGCTCCTTAGAAGGTCAAATAGTAAAGATGAAGCTAAAGTACTTTGGACATCAAATGAGAAGAGAAGATTCACTTGAGAAAGCTTTGATGCTTGGAAAGGTCAAGGGCAAAAGAAGAAGGGGGCGGCCAAAAAATGAGATGGCTAGATGGTATTGTAGACACAATGGGCACAGAGCTGGGCAGATTGAGGAGGATGGTGGGAGACAGAAGTGCTTGGCGGGCAATGGTCCATAGGGTCGCAAAGAGTCAAAATCACCTGTGCGACTGAACAACAACAAAATAATCAGTGAACCAAACCCAAATAAAAAGGCCTTACCATGCTCTCCAAAACAACAACTTACTCATTGTTAAATTGTTTGCAAAACATTTTGAGTGTGTGTGGGGGGAAGCAATGGAAGATAAATGAGCTAATGAAAAATACAGGTCACACACACACCCCACTCCCAATATCCACAGGTTCAGTATCCATGGTTTCAGTTATTTGCAGATTTTAAAATATTTAATTAAAAAAGCCCTGAAATGTATAATATATATTTCTATCATGCATTACCAAATCTGGCCACTAGAGTACAATGTCTGCAATGTAATGTTTGCACGGAATTGGGATAGACGTTTTGGTAGCTCTCATTTAGAATGATGGAGGCATTTGAAACCTCTCCCTCACTTCTGTGGCTTGGTATATGTTAAATTTAGAGTTCACTGTTATCCACAGTTTCAAGTACTGTATCTGCAGAAGATATTGGACCTTATCTCCCACCGATACAGAGGGAGATCTGTATCCACTTAGAAAACGTTCAATAATGACAAAGTTATCCTGTCACCGATATTGGGTAGCACTAGCTTATTTTAAGGAAAGGAATATTTAATCCATAGGTCAATTCTTGCAAACATTTATTCTATGACTCATTATGCCAAAGTATTCTGTTTAAATTTTATATTACTGTATATGTTGGTTGTTGATTGACTTAACGTTTTTGATTGTAAAATGCTTTTAACATCCCAGATGAGAACAAACACACAAACATCTCTCGTATATCTCAAGCACAAGGATTAATAGCATACTTTGTTATGGAGAATAAATTTTTGTAACCTAACTTTTGAAATTGGGTCAAAACATATAAAACTAATTGTAGGCACAATGACAAAACTGTCAGTCTATATGTGGTCCAAAATTGGAATGAAGCTGTAGTCCTGCATACCCTTACCTAGAAGAAAGCCTTGTTTAAAGGAATTCAGACTTCAAAGCTAACATGGTTATGATTGGCATCTCAGTCCTAAAACCCATAACAGCAAAAGCCCAAATAATTTAGCAGGGAGCTCAGTTTCTATTGAGACTCACCCCACCTCACCCCACCCATGCAAGTAGTCCCTTGCCAGATAGATGGCATGCTGAATTCAGTGAAAATTTGGGAAATATCCCCAATAAAACAACATAATAGATGGCAGCTGAACTTTTGGATAAAAAAAGAGGAGATCATGCATGGTAATGCTTGTGTTATGTCCAAGAAGCTCTAAGGATGCCAGTCATGGCTTTAATTTAATTTAATTTTCGTACTTGTATGCCACCAAATCAGGAAACCCAACTCAGGGCAGCTCACATGACAATTAAACAATATACACAGTAAATACAATATTACAATATACAAAATTAAATAATATAATGAAGTCACAAAAAAGGCTTTTAAACCCCCAGCCAGGTGGAAGTCCAGGGGTGGGGCAGCAGGCGTCCTCAGGCTCCGCTCGGGACCATCCTCCATTGCTTATGCCAGCATGACTTTTAACACCCTGACCAGGTGGGAGTCCGGAGGCGGGGTGACAGGTTTCAGGGGCTGCAGTTGCTCAGTGGTTAAGAAGCTCAAGTCGGGAGTTTGAGACCCAGATACTGCTTGACGGTCTGAGTGCCCATTTCTGTCCCAGCACCTGCCAACCTAGCAGCTCAAAAGCAAGAAATTGCAAGTACAGTACTGTAGATAAATAGGGACCAGTTCAATGGGAAAAGATCCTGGGGACATGAAAGGAGCCTCATTCAGGCGTCCCCTTAGCGAAGTTTCTCCAGCAAAAATCCTCCCAACCTAGAATAATTTCTGACATGAAATTATTATTATAGTCATGGTTTCTGTGAATTCCTGCCACTAAATAAACACGAGCCATAAAACCTACATTTCTTGTTGATTTGGATTAATGAGATGCTACCCCACTAGGGAAATGTGAACATTTATTGACCAGAAACCAACATGAACTGCTTTATGTTCCTTCTCTTCCTCCATCCTTCCTCTTTGACAAGAGAACCTCACAGGGTTTAGGGTTAAGTGCACTGCTTCCTTTGGGTTCAGACAATTTTATGTCCTTGAGCTGCAATTTATGTTTTCTGATTCTCTGATATAAAAAGAAGTGCCCCAATCAGAACCTTGGGACGTTTCACAGTTCCTTTGGCTTGATTTGGTGTGAGAAAAATTAGCTGGCAAAACAAGGTTCCTTTTGCCCTGGGAATGCCCGATTGTGGTTCAAAAATGTAAAAAGTATCCACAATCAGAAAAAGGGACTCCTCCTACCCTCTTTTTCAATGGACTACTGTTCCTTTGAGAGAAGGAGCCATACAGTTGCTTTCTTTAAACTATTTATCTACAAAGTAGCAATTACCGGTACTTATCTTACCAAACTCAGAAGGATGGAAGGATGAGTCAACCTTGATCAAACTCACAATGTCAGTAGTTTTGGCTGCTGTACAACAGTTTAACCACTGCACCACCAGGGCTCTGTAAATAAACAGCAGACAATTAATATATTGATTATTTTCAACTGCAGACACAAAGAGTGCATACAGTACAATTCAGAGTGTGGAAATAATTTGTTAATTATAATTTGTCAACATTTAATCCAGAATTTTGTTTAACTCAGCCACAATAGCAACAATTTAATACCTGAAACCCTGTTGTCTTAACTATTTATGTGAAAAGTTTGTGTTGTCATAATCAGGGGGCGGTTGGGTAAGAATGGTAAAGCAGCCAGCATGGATGAGATTCGGGTTGAGCAGATCTAACATTTTGGACCAATAATGAAAAAAAAATGGTTACAGTAATTGCTTAAATGCAGTTCAGATACCAAAGATATGAAGGAAAGCTTGAGTGACAGCTATACAGTAATACCTCAGATAATGATTGCATCAGATAACGTTGAAATCGCATAACAATGCAAAAAATGTTTTTTAAAATTACATCAGCTAACGATCTTAGCATTATCCGATGCAATTGTTCATAGCAGCAGGGTGGCTGGAAAGCTGAACAGGGGCTCCCCGTTCGGCTTCCCAGCCACCCCCCAGCTGAGGAGGCCGGGGTAGGGTGGCTGGAAAGCTGACTGGAGGCTCCCCTGTTGGCTTCCCCAGCTACCCCACAGCCACCCAGACATCCCTGCCATGTCCATGCTGTTTCTGAAGTTTCCTGACCTCTCTGGCTGCTGCAGTGAGCCAAAATGCCAGGATTCGAATCCCAGCGTTTTGGCTTACTGCAGCAGCCGGGGAGATCGGGGAACTTTGGGAAGAGCACGGATTGGGTCCCCTGACCTCCCTGGAGCTGGCAGGGGGGGAGCCCAAAATGGGGGGGGGGAACCAGAAGTTTTTTCTGCCCATTTCAGGCTCTCCAGCACCCCTGCCACCTCTGGGGAGGTTGGGGGACCTGATCCACACTGTTCCTGACCTCCCCAGACCTACCCGAGTGCTGCGATCACAGTGTGCAATCGGCACTTGGGTTGGGGGGTTGAACAGGTGCGTGCCCGGTTCAACCCCCTACCCAAGCAGCCAATCACACGCTGCGACCCGCCATGAGTGGAATCCCCACTGTCCTTTCCAAAGAGGCAGGTGGATTGCCCCCCTTTTCCCTTTCCTCTTCGGAAAGGGGACAGGGCTTTTTTTAACATTGTGCGATCAATGCATTGCACAACGTTAAAAACCGGATAATGACGAGACTTGTGGAACCAAGTCCCATCATTGTCCGAGGTACTAGTGTATTTAAACCAGTAAAGCCACCGGAAGACCTAAAAAGCTACATGCCTCTTCTTAGCCACCTATATAAGATATATGAATGTTTAATTCTGAACCGATTGTCTGCAATAGTAAAACCCCTGCTTATACCACAGCAAGCTGGTTTTAGACCTGGCAGAGATTGTACAGCACAAATTCCTAACTTAATACAGTTTATAGAAGATAGTTTTGAACTGAAGAAAATCACAGAGGTAGTGTTTATAGATCTTACTACAGCTTATGATACAGTCAAACATGCAGCCCTACTAAAGAAAGTCTCCCATATCACAAAGAACTTTAAATCTTAGGCTGTTTGCTGGAAAACGGCAGATTTTTTGTTTATCCAAGGGCAATGTAGCTGTTGGAGAAATCAAAGAAATGGTCTTCCGCAGGGTAGTGTGCTAGCCTACACACTGTTTAACATATACTGTATACTAATGAGCAACCACTGCTAGAAGCCACTAGGAACTTTCTCTATGCTGATGACCTTGCAATTGCTACACAGTGCACAACCTTTGAGGCTGTTGGGGAAAAACTGTCTGAGGCTTTGAACTTAATGAACTTAATATTATAGGGATAACCAACTGAAGCCAAACTGTCTAAAAACTCAACTTTGTGCTTTTCCTCTAAAAAACTGCAAGGCATCAAGAAGGTTGCAGGTAAACTGGAATGACACCAGGGTTGAACACTGCGACACCCCCAAATACCTGGGAGTTACTCTGGATCAAACTCTCACTTTCAAGGCCCACTTCCTAAATACCAAACAGAAGTTTTTTGCCACGAACAATATTTTGAAGAAAATAACAGGCACAAGTTGGGGTGCCCAAACACACACATTAAAAACTTCTGCGGTAGCTTTATGTTACTCTGTAGGAGAGTATGCTAGTCCAGTGTGGTTCATGTAGCACTAAATGAAACAATGAAATTGGTCACAGGATGCCTAAAATCAACCCCAATACAAAAAAATAAATTACTTAGCTGGCAGCCCTCCACCAAAATTATGTTGAGAAAGTGCTGCTCAGAAAGAGTGGGTAAAAGCAAGAACCTCAGAAACACACCTGCTGTTTGATCACTAACCACCAAAGCAGAAACTGAAATCAAGGCACAATTTCCTCATAACATCTGCCCTCCCCCCAACAACCAGCCCCCACATACCACCTTAGAACTATGGAAGGCAAGTAAGGAGCTACCAGGTAACTGGACAGAACCACACAATTCTCTACCACCTGGCCAAGAACAACCATGGCCTGTGTGGAAAGCTTTAAACAGACTGCATGCTGGGCAGTGAAGGGCTCCAGAAGATTTTACTACCACACTGTGGGCGTGGTATTTATTTATTTATTTAGATTTATTATCCCGACCCTAGGCAGCTATGGTGGGCATGGCCAAGGGGAAGCCATGCATTGCACCCAAATTAGGACTACAGTAATACCTCGGATAACGTTTACCTTGGATAACGCTAAAATCGCATAACATTAAGTAATCTGGGGAGGAGAATTGGATCTAATAACGTTAAGGTCCTATGGGATGGATCAGATAACAACCGCTAAAGCCTGTGTGGTTACAATGTATCTCTATGGAGCTTTAACGTTATCCGATCCATCCCATAGGATTTTAACATGCATCGGATAACACTAAAAATCGGATAACACCAAGACTTGTGGAACCAAGTCTTAGCGTTATCCAAGGTATTACTGTACTTTATTTCAAAACTTGGATGGGCAGGGCCAGCCAGAATTTCTGCTACTGGTGCGAACAGGTGTGAACCTGCTGATGCCCACCACTGGTGCTGGGGTAGGAAGATCAACGGCTAATCTAAGAAAGTGGGCTTTCAGATGGGAGCCTGTGTGAATGAGGAGAAGAACAAACTATCTCCCATATGATACAATGCACACAATGCCCCTCAACGTGCACTGAGGAGGACCTTATGTTTGCAAGAGGAAATGCTGTTGAGGTGGCCTAATATTGGATGGATGTCATCTAGCCCTTTTAGTTCCTTTTTGTTTTAGATATGTTAATTTTAGCTTTGTATGTTATTATATGCTGGTGGTGCTTCTGACACCAATAAAGAAAAAAGATCAGGGCAATTTTTGGAAACTAAACACTAACTCTTTGTTTCTACGACAACAGCAACAGCAATAATTTGTGACAATTTGTCCCAACATCTTCAAAGGGGCAGCCATTTTGTTTCTCAAATGCCCTTAGAGGGGGTGAGGGGCCACATGACATGGGACCAGGGGCCAGATCTAGCCCACAAGCCTTAGGTTGGGAACCCCTGGTATAGAAACTCTTTTTGTTTATTCATATCAGAGTGTTGTGCAATTCTAAATTGTGGATGTATATGAAATATAGTTAAAATTCAAATATTAAAATAATTAGACTATTTTTGGTCTGAAGCAGGCTATTAAAATGGCATTATTCCAGCTGTTTACTAGATCTTCTTTCCTTCACAAAGTAGGGCATAGATTCCATCCACATATATGTTGCATTATTTGTTTTTCTCTGCATTTACAGAAAATTTGACATGTATCTAAGTAGTTCCATTTTACTTGATTATTCTTTGATCTTCCTACTTCGCTTCAAAATGTATTAAGAGACCTCCAGATGATCCAGCCAGAATTTTGTCCTCATGGGAGACACTCTTTGGCATTTATCCATTCAGCAAGGTATATTGTTTTTGTTCTCGAGAGATTTAACCTAGACTCTTCTGGTTTAATATTTAGAGCTTCAGAGATGTGCAGAAAACATTTTCTTTATTTTAGTTGTTGTCTAGGGGGTTGGTGTTCATGAAATGGATGGGTTCATTATTTGCTAGCACTTCTTGACGTACTTCCAGAGAGTCAATGTCAGCCAAATAATAGACTCTCTCAATGTGTGTAGGTTTCAGACAGCCAGTAATAATCCTGCATGATTCATTATAAGCTACATCTTGTTTGGCATGTGCTGATTTACAGAATTCAGTGTTAGCATATTCTGCTGTGCAGTTGTATAGGGACAAGGCTTTTGTTCTTATTGTTTGTGAATGTGTGAACCAGGCAGTTTCCTAAGTCTTTTCTTCTTGGCAGCAAATTTCTGTTTGGTGTTTAGACAATTTTTTTATAGATCAGGGTTTGATCAAAGTAAAACTCAATACTTTGGGATAAGTCAGTGTTCCAAAAACTTGCCTTCCCACTTAATTTGGATCTTTCTCTCTGCTTTTCTGTTCTTTAAGTTGAAGGAACAGATTTGTGTTTTTAAAGGATTTTGTTTTAGCTGATTGTTTTTAAAATACAGTATAAGGAAAGCTTTTTTAAAACAGAGGTTAACTCAAGCTTGATGGGCTCAAAAGTTTCCCCTTGGATGGTCAAGGCAAGATCATCAACACAAATGAAATCCCTGGATTTAAATGTTGCAATACTAGGTGTGAACAAACTAAAATGAACTGGCATAGTTTCAGTCAGATAATTATGAGGCATTTCCCCCTGGAATTAACAAACGGATAGTGAACCAAGTAATGCACAACCAATTGGGGAATATTGCTAAATAATATCAACCCAACTTCATGGAAAGCCTGTGAATATAACCATCTTCAAATCCAATGCTCAATACAGGTGCAGAAGAATAAATTGAAAGCTTTTATGGAAGTATCCAGTAGGATATTGATTACACATTAAATCAGGACATGCTGGGAAGCATAAGTGTCTGAAATGCAAAAGCAGAAAATAAAACAGAACCAAACATTGTTGGAGAATTTGGCCTGGACTAGAATGAGCCATTAGAGCAAGGGTGGCCAACCTACAGCCTGTGGGCCAAATCTGGCCTGTGGCACCAATCAATCCAGCCCACGGTGAAGACCCCACTGCAAGCACCAAAAATGCACCGGAAGTGCCCCAAACATGCAAAAAATGTGCCAGAAGTGCCCTAAACATGCTGGAAAATGTGTTGCCCTCACTCTTGCCACAACAGGAAGTTGTGGAAGCAGGAAAAACAGGCATAAATATGCCGTGAATGCACCCACCACCGCTACTAAAAGTGGCAGAAGCAGCAGGAGGAACCTTGCCTCTGGCCCCTACATCTGTCTGAGGGGGTGTGGTCTAGCCCATGGCATGAAAAGGTTGGCCACCTCTGCATTAGAACAATGAATTATATGGAACAAATAATTTGTTTATTGAAAATATTTGCTTCAGGCAGTCATACCCGGAAAAATGTGAAAAAATGTAACTGGAAACAGTGAACTGTAACAAGAAATATTAAGTATATGTTCCAGTTGCAAAGAATGGTGGTGCTAAAGAGGGCATGGATGATTTTGGACTGTTGCATTAACTTCCAATGCAACAAAAGTGATATTTAAGATTTTACAGCATAGACTTTTACCACATATGGAATGAGAAATGCTGAGCATTTAAGCTTGATATGTTGGTTCCTGGAACATTTCAAAGAATTTCTGAAAAATCAGTTTGTGTTTTATAGATTACAACCAAACCTTTGACTGTGTAGATCAAGAAATTCAAGACTACAGTAAAACCCCTACTTACGCAAAAAGTCTGTTCCATAGGCTTTTGCTTAAATCGGTTTTTTACGCAACTCGAAGCAAACCCATGGGAAAAATTATTTGTTTGCATAACTGAAAGCAAACCCATCGGAAAAATGAACTTTTTATGTAAATCGAAGCAAACCCATAGGGAAATGCTTTTTTACGTAACTCAAAGCAAACCCACAGGAAAAAGAATCTTTATGTACGGTAACTTGAAGCAAACACATAGGACATTGTGTAAGTCAGGACATGGTTCTAGCACAAAATCATTGAGAGCGGGATGGTGGTCATCCGTCTGTCCTGGCTCTTCTCGATCTCTCAGCGGCTTTCGATACCATCGATCATGGTATCCTTCTGGGGAGGCTCCAAGGATTGGGGATCCGGGGCACTGTGTTGTCCTGGTTTTCCTCATTTCTGAGGGGCAGGACCCAGTCGGTGTGGCTGGAGAAGGAGGAGTCCAGCCCTAGGCCCCTCCAATACGGGGTGCCTCAGGGCTCGGTGCTCTCTCCTCTCCTGTTTAACATCTACATGAAGCCGCTGGGTGAGATCATCCGTTCCCACGGGGTGAGGTATCATCAGTATGCAGATGATACCCAACTGTACATCTCGGCCTGTGGGGACCCAAGCGGTGCAGTGGAAGTCCTTTCCAGGTGCCTGGAGGCTGTTAGGGTCTGGATGGGGGAAAACGGGCTACAGCTGAATCCCGGCAAGACTGAGTGGCTATGGGTAAGGGGCTCTGTGTTATCTCGGGAGTTACCAACTTTGGTTCTGGATGGGGCAGTTTTGCCCCAAACAGACCCGGTGCGTAATCTGGGGGTCCTCCTGGACTCACGACTACTGTTCGAAGAACAGGTGGCAGCCGTGGCCAGGAGGGCTTTTGCACAACTTCGTGTAATACGCCAGTTACGCCCCCTCCTAGACCGGGATGCCTTGCTCATGGTCACACATGCTCTGGTCACCTCCAGACTTGATTACTGTAATGCGCTCTACATGGGGCTGCCCTTGGTGACCATCCGGAGACTGCAGCTGGTCCAAAATGCAGCGGCCCGAGTAGTGATGGGGTGCGGACGCTATGCTCGCGCCGCGCCTCTGCTTCGGGAGCTGCATTGGTTGCCAGTATGTCTCCGGGTGCAATTCAAGGTGCTGGTCATTACCTTTAAAGCCCTATATGGTAGTGGGCCAGGATACCTAAGAGACCGCGTCACCCTAAGAATGTCTGTCCGTCCCACCAGGGCGGATCGGAGGGGCTCTCTTGTTATTCCATCGGCTAGGGAGGCTCGCCTCTCTAGCACTAGGAGGAGGGCCTTCTCTGTGTTCGCCCTGGCCCTATGGAACCTTCTCCCAATCGAGCTACGTCTGCAAACAGAGCTCCTACCTTTTCGCAAAGGTTTGAAGACCTGGCTGGCGGAGCATGTGTGGGGTCCCAGGAACACGGGATCCCACGTAGGATGGCTGATTTAAGGGGACAGCCACCCCCTGTGACGTTTGGGATATTTGGTTTTACCTGTCATATTGTTTTAATTTTTTAAGAACTTTTAAGGATTCATTTGTGATTTTAACCCACGTTGTAAGCCGCCCAGAGTTGGGTGCTCCCGATTGGGGCGGGGTAGTAAGTATAAATAAATAAATAAATAAATAAATTATGTAAGTTGAATTTTATGTAACTCAAGGCATATGTAAGTCGGGGTTTTGCTGTATAATTAAATTACAAAAAATTAATGCTGATAATTAAAGTAGCTCACTTGTTCTCATTATTTTCATGATGTAAAGGTTAAGGTTAAGGTCACCCTTGCTTGAAAGCCAGTCGTATCTGACTCTAGGGTTCAGCACTCATCTCTGTTTCATAGCTGAAGAGCCAGCGCTGTCTGCTTCTGCAGACATTTCCTTGGTCATGCGGTAGGCATGACTAGACACTGGAGTGCACAGAATGCTGTTTACCTTCCCACCTAAATAGTCCCTATTTATCTACTTGCAATTTCTTGCTTTTGAACTGCTAGGTTGGCAGGAGTTGGGACAAATATGGGAGCTCATTCCATCCTACAGTATTCAAACTGCTGACCTTCCGCCTTCCAGACAGCATCTTAGCCACTTGAGCCACTGCAGTCCCCATTTTCATTATGTACATGTCATTAAAATATTGATAGTTAAATGCCAATATGAAACCTGGGTTCAAATCTCCATTTGGCTGTGGAGGTGGCAATGATAAAAGCATTCCTTAATTATCTGATATACCTTGAAACTCCCATAATTCATGACATTACAGTTAAAAAATTAAAATTATTAAAGAGTTCTTGTACCTTAGTTCAGTTCTCAATCCAATGGAAACTCCAGCCAAGAAGTAAGGAGAAGAATGAGACTTGAAGAACACGGAGTGGCAAATGGGCGGCTATATAAATTTAAATTATAAATAAATAAACAACTATTCAGGAACTAGAAAAGAAACTGAAGGGTTAAGATATGTTGCTATTTATTTATTTATTTATCATACGATGAACTTCAGTTGTCTACATTAATCTTGATATGTACAGTAAGCACAAATTGTCCATCTGAAGTTCGTAGCTAGAGTTCCATGTCCAGGTTTGAAACCCATTGAAGGGCTTCATCTGTGGCACTGTACAAATCCTCCAATGTGCCTCCAAACACGCGTAAAGGACACCTAAATATAATGTGGTCCATGGTTTGGTCTTCTTCTTCACAGTCACATTGGGGAGAGGACTTACATCCCCATGTGAACAGAATGGCTCCACATCTACCACAGCCAGTCCTTACTCTTTTCACCATCCTCCACTGCCTTATTGGGAGGGAAAATCCAGCTGGTCATTCTCAGGGATTCTTGACTATGTAATGATGGGGAATTGCAGATTGATGTTGCCAGAGTTCCATCCATTTTTCTGATTAGTATGTATGAATGTTAAAACCTGGACAGTGAAGAAAATTGAATGGGGGAAAACTGACTCATTTGAAATGTGTTGTGATTACACTTTTATGGATACCATGGACTACAAAAAAGACAAACAAGATGGTTCTAAATCAAATCAAGTCTAACCTCTCACTAGTAATCAAAATGACTACACTAAGGCTATTCCACTTTAGATGTATCATGGGAAGATAAGACTCAATGGGAAAGACAGTAATACTAGCCACAGCTGAAGGCAGTAGGAAGACTTGACCAAGAGATGGCTAGACTCAATAAACAAACCAGTGCCCTTTAATTTGCAGAACCTGAGTAAGGTTGTTAATGATCAGAACTTTTTGGAAGTCATTAATTCATCTGGCTGCCAAAAGGCAGAAGAGACTATATGGCTGATAATAGCAACAGCCATAGGAGTACTAATTTCCCTGATGACATGAGGTTACTGTGAAATTAGAAGAGATCTGCTGATGCTATGAAAAAAGAAAGTAGGAAATGGATGGCACAGAAATTGCAAGTACAGTAACAGACTCAGGAATTTGCTCCATGCCTGCTGCTTCTCTGTTATTGGGGGTGGTGTTGGTGTTGGTGTTGGTGTTGGTGTTGGTGTTGTTATTGGCAGTTGTCCCAGAAGCAGCCCTAAATTAACTCTACTGGGTCCTGTGAGTCCTTGGGGTCCTTCACATGAGGTCTCCATGGGAGATTTAAGATCAGAACTCATATAACAGGCAACATATATCCCCACAGCCCAAGCAGGGCTCAAGATTCACCACGGTTGGCCGTTGTGGTGGTAGCTGCTGCTGTAGGTACTGCTGGCACACTTTTCGCCTCTTCTGCCTTCATTTATTTATTTTATTTATTTTCGCATTTGTATACTGCCCTAATCACGAATGACTCAGGGCGGTTTCACAACAATAACAAGACACTAAAAGAACCCCACATTAAAATTCATCCATGGCCATAAAACCCCATAAAATTTAGGTTAAAAGAATTTAAAAGAGTTAAAGATCAACAAGTTAAAACCAAGATTAGAAAGATTAAAATTACATTAAGGGGTGGATCAGATCAGCCAACAGGCTGGGGTCATCGAATGCCCAGGGCCCCATACCTGCCCCGCCAGCCATGTTTTCACCCCCTTTCTAAAGGATAGCAACTCTGTCTGGAGACGCAATTCTGTGGGTAGGAGGTTCCAAAGGGCCTGAGTGGACACAGAGAATGCCCTCCTCCTAGTGCTAGAGCAATGGTGCCTAAACTTTTTTTCCTGTGGGCCAGTCCCACCTCTGACACACAGCCGTGGGGGCTGGAGGCAGGCTGCCCCCACTGCTGACAGTTTTGACGTCAGCAGTGGTGGCAACGGAGGCAGCAACTGAGCTTCTTCCAGGCTGCCCTGAGCAGCCTCTCACTCAATTCTTTCCCCTCAGCAACCTGTGTTGAAGCCAATCGCTGCCTTGGGTGAATTTTCGGAGTCCCCTGCAAGTCAAGCTTTGCGGGGCTAAGAGAGCCCCCTGGCGCACACAGGATGATGAAGGCCTCTCTCCAGAGATCATCCACAAGCGCAACCAATGCAGTTTCCGTACCATATCCGGGCTTGAATCCTGACTGGAAAGGATCCAGATAATCCATTTCATCCAGGATCTCCTGCAACTGCTGCACCACTGCCTCCTCCAAAACCTTACCCAAAAAAGGCAGGTTGGAGACAGGCCGATAATTGGCCAGCACCGTAGGGTCGAGCGAGGATTTTTTTTAGGAGGGCATGAACCAAGGAGTGTTCTAAGGTTTCTGGAAAAAAACCCTCTCACAATGAAGAATTTATAATTGCTCCGACTCAACTGCCTGTAACCGTCCTGGTTGTTTTCACTAGCCAGGCGGGGCATGGATCTAATGCACAGCAAGCAGCATGAACATTTCCCAGGAGCCTGTCCACTTCCTCAGGGACAACTGGATCAAACCAATCCCAGATAACATGGCTAGACTGCTCTCTAGTCAACCCCAGCTCTATGTTCTTCATTGTTAACTTTGGGTGGATATGGAGCCCACTTGGCCTGGTACAGGTGGTCATTTTGTCAGAGTGAGAAACAAGGCTGAGCTGGTCTTGTCTTGTAAGACTGCCTTGACCCAAGGATCCCAGAGTTGGATTAGGACATCCATCCAAGTCTCCTCTCAGTACACCTGTACACCCAATACTCCTCAGCTCTTCAGACCTCCTCAGCCTTCTCTATCTCCTTCTAACCAGATATGTCGCTCATCTTCCCCTCCCCTAGTCTTCTCCACTTTTATGTCCCCTAGCTGGAATATAGCTGTCTTTCCCTTCTCCTTCTCCAGGTGGCTCTCATCTGAGGAAGCCTCTCCCCCCTTGCTCTGTTGTATGTGTGTGTGGGGGTGCCAGCAGCCCACCAGGGCAGGGGTGATCCCCCCTCACAATGGCCCCTACTTGTTTTATATTGTAAAAAGTAATAAATCCTGAATAGAAAACACTAAAGCAATTAAATTTTCTAAATCTAATGCTTCAGTTGCTGTCTCTCCTATGGGGAAAGAAGTCTCTGCCAAATGCTTATGTAAATTGATGTGATCTAATTCCTGAATTGCCTGTAGCCTTGAAGGTTTTCTTAAAATTGCCGAAGGTGAAGGGTAGAAAAATCCTCAAATGCTCCAAATGACATTCTCTCTGGGGATGATGGCACACCTGTCCAAGGACTGATGGAGCTTTCATCCAACACATCTAGAAGACTATAGGCTGGATATGTAATCCCTGTTTGGCTTTAGTCGGGGCTGTGCATCTTGGGAGATGGTGTCTGTTTTGTTAAAAGCCCATTCGAGAATTTCTGTGGAATGCCTGCATACTTTGAGGCTTTTAAAGAAACAGGAATCATATTTGTATTTCCTTATTTGACATTAGGAGAAACCCAAAGAGCTTTGAAATAAAGGAATTTGAGTACCATGTTTTTCCGAAAATAAGACACTGTCTTATATTTATTTTTCCTCAAGAAGACACACTATGGCTTATTTTCAGGGGATGTCTTATTTTTATTATGCCACTGGCTGCCCATCTTCTTTACCGCTCCACACCGGGACGCTGCATAGCCATGCCTATCACTATGTCTTATTTTCAGAGTATGGCTTATATTGCACAACTGCTGAGAAATCCTGCTACGGCTTATTTTATGGGTATGCCTTATTTTCGGGGAAACAGGGTAGTTGCCAGTAAGATTCTAGGTGAAGACGTAACTGAGGTCATTTCAGGCTCTAACGATCAGAAAGCTCAATATTTGAGGGAGAAGGCCTCCCTGTATTTAGCTTGCTTTAAAATTAAGATTGCTGCAGACTCTCTTCACTGAGTCCCACCACTGGAAGCAGAGTGTGTTATATGAAGAGCTAAAAGAAAGCACATTCTTCACTGTAGTTGCTCAGCTATGGAATGTACTCTTTCTAGAGATGTGGCTGGCTCTGACAAGGGATAATAGGAGAAGCTTCTTAATCCAAATTTTAGGGTAAAACATTGCCACTGCTTAGACCACGAAGCCCCTGGAAAGTAGTCATATGTCATTGACATGTTTATTTACTGAAGTTTTGAGTCTTATTGACCATAGCTTGGTTGTTTCCCGGATTTAGCACTTGATGTTGTGGGTCATTGTTATTCTGTAGTTTGTGTTTCACTGTCTCTTTTGAGTCTATCACATTCTGAGATCCATGAAAATGCAGGGGGAGGAAGAATATTTTGAAGTTCTACATTTGGAATGTACAAATAAAGAAAGCTGCATTATCTAGACTGTGACTGACAGCAACTGTGCAGGGTTTCAGATCCAATTTCTTCCTAGCCCCACCTGAAAACCCCACTATTCCCCTCCAATGTCCCCAGGCTTCTGATAAGATTGGGTACGCTATGAGTGGTATGGTGGAGGAAATGGGTTTGTTTTTAGGTGTTCTTTTGTGGCCCATCTATAGAGTGTTTTCACTGTGCAGAAGCTATGCCAGATTAGCACCCTACACCACCTGTACTCGAATGAGCCTGATGGAAACATGTGCTTAATATCTGCAGATTGCAGATCCAGAGCGATGGAGTATGGTAGAGTGGGATATTATAAGAGCCAGTGCTGTGAGCTGTCACTGTCCAGCTGGATGGAACCACAGCTCTGCTCCAGCACAAAGTAGGAGGGAACCTACCTATTCCTGGATTTTGCAATCTGACCCAATTCCTCTATTGGGACATACGAATCTATTCCATTATGCCTCCCTCCAATTGGGTGCTGTGACATAAAACAACTTTTCCAGTGAATAAATAATTGACTAAGCACAGAATCTATATTTTGCTCCCTCTGATGATCACGCACAGGAACCCTCGTGTCACCTTGCCTTCCTTAGCCCATGGCAAGAGAAGGCCCACAGGCAACCATCTCAGATGTGGCTAATTGTGCTGCTTATTCCCCTCAGTTCTGAAACCTTTATCTCGGTACATTAGACCATTTCTTAAGATATTGGTGCCTTAAGGTCTATATTTAGACAGCCTCAGTTCTGCTGGCATGGGACAAAAGCATTACCCTCAAACAAAGGAACCTAGTGACGTCAAGGCTGGTGGGAATGAAAAGAAAGAACAGAAAATAGGTTAGGGACTCAAAAAGATAGGCTCTTACACATTGTGTGTGTGTGCAGAGACTTGGCTGCCAGAGCTGCAGGAGGCCTCTACATCTAGGATTATATAGGGTGTTCAAGTGACTAGTGGAGGGTACACAGAAAGAGCCTCCTCAAAATTGTGGTGTTTTTGAACCACAATCAGGCGTACCCTGGCAACAACAACCTTGTGGTGCCGGCTAATCTTTCTCACAGTAGGTGAAAGGGAATGCAGAATGAACTCACCAAAAGGTGCCTTCATTTTGGCAGTTTCATGTCTGATGGCCTAGACATGGAAGAAGAAGTGACTAGAAAGGAGGTCCATTTATGTTTGCCATGAAATTCTGGGCTTCATTTTCCTTTCTGACAGTCATACATGGGCACAGCCAGTAGAGGGAATAATGAATGGTCTTTCCAATTCTATGCCCTGTTTCCAAAAGGGGTCAGTATCAGATGCTTCAGAGTTGGGGATTTGAGACAGGTAGTGACCATGGAAAGGTCTCTCTTGTCTCACTGCCCAGCCATATCCTTCAGGCCCAGAATTTTAAACCCTCAGCAGACTGTTACATCTTTCATTTCTCGGGCTTCAGTTTCATTAATAAAAGTGTGGGCTTTCCAAAGCCTAATACAAAGAGGCGATTTCTTCCCAGAGCCCCTAATTAGTTAACCAATAGCTTCTTATGCTTTAGTGTCTCCTGTTTCTCAGTGCTGTCCTATATTATGCACTGTTTATACTGTACTTCCGTGTTACTGCTGGACTTAGATCTATAAACCGAATCAGTTCCCAACTTTTTTGGGGGGTGGGGATAAGGAAAATCCTTTCATTCGTCCCTGTTTATACACAGATTAAAAAAATAAAGTAAAGACTGCTGGCCTGCAAAGCCTTGTGTTATTTCTTCTCCAGAGGAAATTCAAACTTAGCTTGGGCTTCAGTCAGAGGTAGATGGCTGTGGCTGGACCACAACATGCCGGCATGAATATGCATAGATTTTGGATAATTTATGATAAATGACTGGTGCTCGCAGTGTGGCCTTACTACCTTCACATGCAGTTACTTTTACAAGGTTTTGTGAATTTTCAGATCCTGTTCTCTATTATTTTCACTAAACATTATATTCTGAGCACAGACAGAACTGTTGGTGGTTATCTGAAAGACCCCATATCTCCTCCTCAGACTTGTGAGAAGGTAATCATGAAATAAATTCTCTCTCCAAGCAGTCAGATTCTTGGAGGAAAGGCTTATTTTCTATACAGTCATCTGCTTATAGGGCAAGATCTTCTTGAAACATATGAAAAAGAATTCTGTTAAATTACAGTAAACGTGAACCTAATATGGCTGTTGCTCAGTGTAGTCATTGGCTCTGTGAAGTGTAGCACAAAAGTGATGCAGTCGCCACTAGTCCAACCCCTTGTCTTCCCTAACAAAGTGCCCTGAAGAGTCCATTTAACAATTGCTGCAGTCAATTGCAATAATCCTCCATGAATTTATCTTCTCAATCCCATGTGTGAATGTGCAGAAATGTTTTGTTTTCAGTGGCTACATTATATAGTTATGCCCTTATACCAGTTTGATATCACTTTTACTATCCTGGCTCCTTACTACATAATTTTGGAATTCATGGTTTTCTGGGTGTTTAGAATCCTCTCTAGAGCAGGGTTTCTCAACTGCTGGGCCCTCAGATGTTCTTGGCCTTCAGTTCCCAGAAACCCTGATCAGCAGGTGTGTTGACTTAGGTAGGCTTCTGGTAACTGAAGTCCAAGAACACCTGGTGGCCCAAGGTTGAGAAACAGTGGCGTACAGAATTCTGTGCTAGCGTCTCCTGAGAATTCCTGCACAGAAGTCTAAGGATATCAACAAACCTCAAAATCCCAGGATTCTTTAGGATGGAAGTACAGTAATATCTCGGATAACGCTAAGACTTGGTTCTACAAGTCTTGGTGTTATCCGATTTTTAGTGTTATCCGATGCATGTTAAAATCCTATGGGATGGATCGGATAACGTTAAAGCTCCATAGAGATACATTGTAACCGCACAGGCTTTAGCGGTTGTTATCTGATACATCCCATAGGACCTTAACGTTATTCGATCCAATTCTCCTCCCCAGATTACTTAATGTTATGCGATGTTAGCGTTATCCGAGGTAAACGTTATCCGAGGTATTACTGTATAACAGTTAAAATGATTTCTGCCATAACCATGAATTAGCAATTTGAAATCTATGTCTCCTTCCTCTTCTTCCTATTCCTGCATTTTTTTCAAGCAAGAAGACTGTTTTTCTTTTTTGCAATGAAACTGTATTTTGCTACATATCACCAGATGTGTACATTTATTTTTACTTTTTACCTGACCTAGCGTTTTCCCCATTGACTAAAACATCTATCCATTTTTTTCAATTGTATGCATTTTAGCTATTCACATTTTAATGTGTGCACATATTATTATTCTGTAAGCCTTGAAAATGTTTGAATTCCAGAGGCAAAGTGTATTTCTTTGCACAAATGCATCCTGGGAGATGCAAAAATGCTACTTTTGTTGAGACTGTTAAATATGCTAGTCCTTCCTTTCCCAGCCTGAATCTTTTGCCATCCTGTTTAACTCTGAGTGGTAATATGGAAGTGGGTGGCTATCAGATCTGGAAGACTTAGATTTTGGAATGCATGCTCAATCCATTCTAAACTGTTGTCACATTTACATGATCCTACCTTCTTCTAAAATGAAGATTTTCTTTGTTCTGGTGCTCAAGCTGTGGAAGACTTTCCCTAGAGAGCCTGCCAGTACCCCAACATATTGTTTGTTTTTGTAAAAGATGAATTATTTTTTCCATTACATTTAAAGCAGGTAATTTGATGTGTCTGTGGGTGGATGGATGCATTAGCATATCTACTGCATTATATTGTTTGTACTTTGTGTATGTGAATGCTCTTATTATCCTGTTAGTTGCTGTGAAATACCTTTTAGAGTCCGAAAAGCAAAACATGAATCATAATGCAAGTGAATCAGTGAGTTAACCAATGGAAGTGCCTACATGCAGGTAACAAAGTCAGAACAATTCTTATGGTTAGCCTTCATTGCTGGACACTGGTTTAGACAAATGTATTGAAGAAAATTGTCATTCTTTGTTTAGAACCATGTACACATGCATGCAAGTGTACATTTAATCAAATGGTAAGTAGCAAGTCTGAATTTATGTTTCTGGATTAGGACAGTCCAGGTTCAAAAAAACCACACCCAAAAACTGTACTAAGAATATTAGTAAATACTAGTCATAGCCAGGCTTGCTTGTTTTGTTTGCTGCCATTATCCAGCCCAGATAGGACACAGGCAGTTAACAATGACATGACTAAAACCAACACAGCTAAAAACAACAAACAACAATGAATACAAGACACATTTTAAAAATCAAACCAAACTAGTAAGAGGGAAACATGTAAATTGGAAGTAGGTTCTGCTGCAGTGTCAAAATTCTTACTCCAACCTATGGGAATAAAGCTGTCTTTATTCTCTGGGACACTTCTATTTTCAGAAAAACTAGAAGCCACAAACATCTCTTCCTCTCTATGGAAGAGGACGCAATAAAGTCAATGTTATGTATGTTGTGTAACACTGATGCCATTTAAGGCCCAAGTGTAGAATGTCTCAGTATCTTGTGAGCATAGATTTCCCTTCTCAAAAAGTAGATGACGGGTGTTTTATTAACATGACGTTTGTTTAATAACTGAAAGGCTCACTACAATTAATCTCCTTTGGTATAAACATCTTCATGAGGCCTATTTGGTCTCTGGGCCTAGCTGGCCTGTACATCCCTGTTCTGAGAGTTCATATTTATAGGCTGGTGTTTTTAATATATCACTCAAGAAATCCCCAGTGGATCCGACCGTTAGCGCTTGGGTTTTGTTTGTTTTTTGCTAGCACTGGTGCAGTGCCATTAGTCCAACATCCTATCTCCATATAAGTCTACCATTGTCCATATCCTAGAACAGGGGTTCTCAACGTTTCAGGTTGCAGGCCGGACTACTCCCCCTCAGATAGCTGTGTGGGTCGGTCACATGTATGCTTGCAAGATCTCATGCATAATCTCGCAAGATCTCATGCATTTTGTGTGTATTCCCATGAGTTCTTGTGCATTCTCATGAGATCTGGTGCATTTTGTGTGTATTCCTGTGAGATCTTGCGTATTCTCATGAGATCTCGTGTGTTTTCGACGCTTCCACCACTTGCAGGGGTGATGGCCGCAGTGGCGGGAGCAAGGGTGGTGGGCCACATGGAATGGCGCCACAGGCCGGGGCCGGCCCACAGGCCGTAGGTTGCAAATCCTTGTCCTAGAAGATTGTCATATACAGTAGGTTACAGTGAAGGACAAATGAGGCAAATTCATGAAAAATTCTAGACAGCATGGAAGCTATTGTTTGAACCTGTTAAACCTATTAGGAGTAGCTGGTAGCCCAAATGGGAGACAATTCTCACCCTGTGGAGCTGCTCGTACCTGTATGGAACCCTGCATTTGGAAGCATGAACAAAAGTCTATCTAGGGAAGAAAACATTTCTTTAGTGAAAACTACATTGATAGAGGAGATGGGATGTTTTACCACTGGTTACATGACTTGGGGTGGGGGTGGGGGAGATATATGGGAGGAGGTGAAGTCAAACCAGAGAGATAGCAACCCCTACCTCTAATGTCCTCCTTTAGCTATATAGTTATTTGTGCAAGAATGGCTGTGTACTTCTCCACTTCCAAGCAAATAAAGCCTCAATAGCATTTTAACAGCAAGAATCCAAGGGTGAAAAGTGGCAGAAGCAGCAGGGGGAGTGGTGGTAGCTGAACACACAGATGGTTGATAGTGAAGCAGCTGAACTCATCCACTTAGAACTCACTTTGTTGGTCAATGTATACATAATAATTGAACCAAGTCTATTTTTCATTCATGAAAGTAACACATACAATGCATGTGATGACATTAGTGTGCACTTTCCCTTTTATGTTTTCTGCATGGGGCTGATTTCAGGGCCGTAGCCAGGACTCTTGATGTGAGTGGGCGAATATTTTTTCAGGATGGGCAACAATGTCAACCCTGGCTGATTTTGACACTGTTTCTGCAATAGTGCCTGTGTGCCAGGGAATGTTCCTTCTGAGATTATGTGCCCTTTCTCTGGAGTTGCCATCCATTTCCCCTCACTTCTTGAAAGCTGGAAATGCAATTGATGTCATTACCAAATGATCACATGATAGTTTTCTGTGTTGGTTCTCTTTCTCTTTCCAACTGCAAAATCAGCCGTTCTAGAGTGGGCTGACAAAGTGCTTTTAAGGATTTTTAAGGGCTGTTTTGCTCTTAATTAAGATTTTTTTCTCTATAGATATACTCCCAGTTTTATTATTTTCTTCGTTTTCATTCAAGCGGATATAGAACAAATGAATATCAACAACTTGAGTTGCCACCTTTTCACAAGTCTTTCTTTGGAGTTTGTTTCACAGTAGTGGAATTATAGATATTATTTATTTGCTTGCTGTTAAAAGTTTCAGATCAAGCAGCAACAAGGCACAGCAGCATGGACAAACATAATCGACTTCCAGGAATTTTCAAAGAGATTGGCCTGTTAATTTGTTTCAAAATAATAAAAGAAGAGCCTTGTGACATCTTTGAGACTAACAGCTTTAGTTCAGTGCGAGCCTTTGTGAATTGTAATCAGATTTGATAGATTTGTGGGGTAGAATATTTAAGCCACAGATTTATTTGCACACAAGTTATTCATTGAAGAGACTTGTGATGCTGAAAATGCACACAGGCTTTCTTCTTTTTGCCTTTGGAAGGTCTGTCCCTGGGGCTGAGTTGGAGCTAGCACTGTAACTCAGCAAAATAATATTGTTAAGATCAGTGGCGGGCTCAAATTTTTTTTACTACTACACTGTGGGCGTGGTATGGTGGCCGTGGCCAGGGGGAAAGCCTTGTGTTGCACCCGAATTAGGACTACTTTATTTCAAAACTTGGCTGGGCAGAGGGGCCAGCCAGAATTTCTGCTACTGGTTCTGGCGAACTGGGGCAAACCTGCTGATGCCTACCACTGGTTAAGATGCTTTGAAATATTCCTTTGCCCCTCCCCCCAAAGTGAAGAGTTAGACATGTATTGGATACAACTAAAGGTCAAGGTCGCCCTTGCCTGAAAACCAGTCATTTCTGACTCTAGGGTTCAGTGCTCATCTCTTTTTATAGCCAAAGAGCCAGCACCGTCTGCATCTACAGACATTTTGTTGGACATGTGGCAGGCATGCACAGAACACTATTTACCTTCCCACCAAAGTGGTACCTATTTATCTATAATAAAACCTCGCATAAAGAGGGCCTCACTGAGAGACTAAATCACTTAAAGAGCAGCATTTTCTCCAAATGGTTGCTCTCACTTAACAACCAAAAACAACCAAAAACTCACTTAACAACTAAATCAGGGTTTGCAATCCCCTCTGCTAGAAGTCACAATCGGTCATTTACAATGGCGGCGGTGGTGCTTTTTCCAAGTGTTTCCCTTAAAAAGCAACTCACTTAAAGAGCAGTCCCGTGGAACGCATTATGTTCTTTAAGTGAGGTATCCCTGTACTTGCAATTTCTTGCTTTCAAACTGCTAGGTTGGCAGGTGCTGGGACAGAGATGGGAGCTCACTCTGTCACGCAGTACTCAGGTCTCAAACTGCTGACCTGCCAACCTTCCGGTGATCAAGTTCAGTGTCTTAACCACTAAGCCACTACCAAGGGCCACCTTAATTGAAGGACAAGTATAACTAGGAAAAACAACACCCCCTCCCCTGAATGGATCTCAAGCAGGGGCCTGAAGTAGCACGGTCTGGGGAGCAGATGACAGAAAGAACATCTCTTCCTGGAAAGGGCCAGGGGTGGGCCTGTGCCCCAGGAGGGCAACTACAACTCCCCTCCACTGAGGCAATATTGAACAAGCATTTTTGCCAATGCACAGCCCAGAAGAGGCAGCTGACCAGATCATCCCCTCCCTGGGAAACTGAATGTCAGCTGTAAGGCCTACTTAGACCACACTACCCACTAAAGGTGAACTAAAGCAATGCTTTCCAGCCCGTTGCCCAAATCCTGTCAGTGCAGAATGGGACAGGTGGGGTAGGGGGAACACACACTATCAGGCAATCACAGTGTGGGCCAAAAATTCCTGTCCGACCCCTAAGCAACCAGCTACTCTCTCATCCTTCACCTAAGGGCGGGCAGGAGGGTCACCACTGAAAACCAATGTACACAATGTGGCGGGGGGAGCATACATATAAATAACCACCAAGAAAACCCCTCCCTTTGCTACCGTGCCAAATCTGATTGTCCCCCACATGGTGGTCCGACTCCATCCAGAGAGGAAGGGCATGGCAACGGACACTCTACTTGTGCAATTGCGCATGCAAATTCCTTCCTTTCATTATGCATGTGAGTTCAATCTCATTTTCATCTGCCCATCCCAGCTTCCCCTCTCCATCTTGCAAGCAAAGCATACCATGTATGTATGTCCATATGTTTGCAGGGCATGGAAATGTATGCTATTGATATTGCTGAATAAAACTGCATATGCTGATGCTGGTTCTGCTAACAGCACAAATAAGGATAAGCGGGATGTCTGCCTTCATGGTACCTTCCAGTAAATGGTTCATTAAAGATTATAGAGGATACCATGGTGATGGACATTGTTTGTTGTTCTGATATCTTAATCCTCCTCTTTGCAACATGTTGAGATTTGACAGTGATGCATACAGAATATAGAACAATGGTGGCCTCACGGATGCTGTTCCCCAAGTGTCTTATATTTTTTAAATACCTTATATGCTGGTGTACAAGACAACTGGGCGTATAAGACGACCCCCCAACATTTCCACTCAAAATATAGTTTGTTATATACTCGCTGTATAAGACTACCCCCTCTTCCGCACACCTTCCACACACCAAATAAATCGTAAAAGAACATCAGATTTGATTTCAACATGTTAATTTATATTCAAATGCTTGTGACATGCAGAGAAACTGTCACAAGGCTGTATGTTATCAAACATGTACAGTAAACATAAAACAGTGCAAGTTTATTAAACGTAATTCACCAAAGACAATTCACTAAAGCTGAATGGAACAATAAACCTATGGGAGCTGCCATGCTGTTTGTTTTCTAATCTGTTAACCAAACTGGAACTGTCAATGATAAAAGGAAGGTAACAAATAGAGGGAGAGAGCAAGTGCCAGGCAAGTCCCTAGCAAGTTTGCTGGTGTGACAGTTTCCCTTTAAAAGCCTTCAAACTTCTGTTCATCATCTGATATTAAAAGTTGTTATCCGATCCATCCCATAGGACCTTAACGTTATTCAATGCAATTCTCCTCCCCAGATTGCTTAACGTTATGCGATTTAAGCGTTATCGGAGGTAAACGTTATCCGAGGTAAATGTTATCGAGGTATTACTGTATTTTATTCAACCGAAGTGCACCCAGTATACAAGACGCCCTCCCACTTGGAGGCATGTTTCTCAAGGGTAAAAAGTCATCTTATACACCAGCATATACAGTAAGAACCAAGGTACAAAATAAGTTTCCACGTAAAGCAGCGTTTCTCAACCTTTGGTTTTCCCCAAAGCAATGATCAGCTGATGTACTGCCTTAGGCTTCTGAGAATTGAAATCCCCTTCCGGGGTGTGGACCCCATGTTGGGAACCACAGATGTAAAGTCACTGTAGCAATTCTACAAAATTTTGTCCACAAGGTGCTGCTATATTTTTCGCCTTTCATTTTCCTTGCTCGGTACATTGTTCCAGAGGTGGGGTCAGATCTTGTACATTTTAATTGTTGTTACCTACTTTGAGAATCACTGGACTGAAGAGCAAGTGAACTGAAGTTTCTAAAGAAAGGATAATAATGTCTGCTCGATCTCCTGGTTTATTTCTACTATGTCCTCTGCTCCACACAGCCTCATGCTGGGGTTCCAGTCTGTTTAATTGAAAAATACATCTTAATAAAGATTCAGTTTTGGGCAGATTGTATGCTCAATCTCCAGTCACTAATATTTCAAGATGACAGGAAAAAAGAGAAAGAATGAGACTTGGAGTGTTTGGGACCTACAGTTACATCTCTAGTATTAAATGTATTACAAATATATTTGTATTCATATGATACAGTACAGAGCATATCTAATGCATTTGATCTGGCTATGCTCAAGTTGGATGTGTTTATGAGTGAGTGGATGCTGGGGAGGGAAGTGCTGCTCCTCACCCAAAAAAAACCCCTCCTAAATTTATTTGTTGCCTCATTTTACACAAACAGAAGCATTGTATTGCAGTGGTATGTGCATATGATAACATATCAAAACAGAGCATTGCCCTTCCCTACAATATCTTTAGTGGACGTTCTTGGTTCAGCACCACGAAATCTACAAAACCCAGCTTCCACTACACTCAGAAATCAAGTGTTTTTCAGATCCTTTTTTCCCTTAAAGTCTAGAAATGCCCCAGTGATTTTGCCCATCTTCTAATTGCCTCATCCTAAATGAAGATTGATATACATAATGCTTCTGTCATGTGGTTGCCACCAGGAACAGCTTATGTGTGAAGTCCTATGAATAGTACAGTATTGTCCTATTGACAGGGACTGGAAATATGTGGCCCATCCTTTGTTCCATCCCCACAGTTTTGATTCCATTGGCAATTCTGACTGAAACTGATGGGGAGCTAAAGGCTAACAACATCTGGAGGGCCACAAATTCCACTCGGTAACAATATTGCAATCAGTAGAAAGGTGGGCAACAAATAAATAGAAATGGCATGATGAATTTTGTCATGGCAGAGTTTAAGAACATAGTTGCAGGATAAAGGTAGCGTAAATGAAATATTCACCACACACACAAAAGTCACTAAGAGTGCAATTCTATGTATGTCTACTTAGACATAAGTCTGAGAGAATTCAGCAAGGCTTACCCCCAGGGCAGTGGGTCTAGAATTGCAGCCTAAGTCACTCTCCATTAAAAGGCATGGCTGAGTGTCAATCCATTTGAGTGCAGTGGCTCATCACCAGAGGGTCTTTTACTGTAAAGCAGGGGTGGCCAACCTTTTTTTGCCATGAGCCTGACCACGCCCACAGATAGCTGAGTGGGTCTGATCATGCCCCCGTAAGCGGGCGTGGGCACAGGCACATTTATGATTATTGTAAATGCTCCCACTTCTGCATTTACGACAGCTGTGAGCGCATTTATGCATGTCCTGGTGCATTTTATGGCTGACATAAATGCACCCGCTTCCACGGGCCGGATGGAATGGCACTGTGGGTTGGGTCCAGCCCACAGGCTGTAGGTTGAGAATCCTAGCTGTAAAGCAAACATTTTGTGGTGGCACAGAGAAGATTTCTGTACTATTCAGAGGAATTTACTACTCTGAATGTTAATATGTTAACTTTGGAGCCCTTGGGTTCTCTTGTACATTTATTTTCACTCCACAGTTCCACCTTTGCACGTTTTCATGCTCTAATGAATAAACTGACTTTTGCTGGCATCCTTACCGATTGCATGTACAGTACTACACTTTGCAGTCACTCACTGTACTACCATTATATCTTATAGCATCTCCTACCACCACCACCCTGACCCCCTGGAACTCTAATATCTTTACTCCCCAGTCTTCCTTGTTGCCAGTTACTCCACACAAACACATGTGTGAGCGTGTGTGTGAGAGAGGCACACATACAGAGAGAATTGAAACAAGCCCATCCTGACCTGGATGTTATATTAGATGATGAGGGCATTTTTTTTTGGGGGGGGGGTCATTTTCAGGTGCCTGATTTTCAGTACATAGATCTGAGTTTACGCTACTAGAGAATGAACATCAATCTAATCTGTTGGAGGAGTGGGCTGCTGAGAGGTGTCATTTGTATGCAGGTTTTCCCTCCTCTCTCTCTCTCTCTCTCTCTCTGTATGTGTGTCCCCATTCTTCCTTCCTTCCCTCCCTCCCAGTAAAAAGAAACCCAACTGGATTTGGTTGGGCTGTAGCCCTTGCTATTGGTTCTAGGCCATCATGTGCCAAGCCTAGCTGAGGTTTTGGGATGCTCTGTGCTTCCATTAAATCGATCCACTGCTGCACATTAGAGCTCAACCTGCCAGTGAATCAGACCTTTTTCTTTCTTCTTTTTTTGCCCCCGTTTCTCTCTCCCTCCCTCCCTCCTCCTCCTCCCTCCCTCCCTGCCTCCCTCTCCCTCCCTAACACCAGTCTTATTTTAGCTTACCCAGGAGGAGAAGGAGGAGGAGGAATACAGGGCAGGAAAAAATACTAGACATTGCAGCAACCAAGGGACCCTTATGAGTAGATGGTGGATGGCAACTGCTTCTCTTGTCTTTTTCAATTTTGGATTTTACAGGAATTATTTGCTGCCTTCTACCCCAAGATGAGGCAAAACTGACACACACGCTCTTTCTTTTTTTGTTTCTTTTGCGCTCTCTCGCTCTCTCACACACAGACACTCATACATGCAATCACACCGGGGGAAAAAAAGCAGAAATAAGAGACCACTGGATAGCAAGAGGGGGGAACAGCCTACATCTTCAGCTGCTCAACAAGAGCCAAAGCCTTCAGACCTTGGAAGCTACTGAAGACAGCAAGATGAAGCTCCAGTGAAAACAAACCTTGGCGGGGGGAGGGGGGTTGTTTTGATTTTCAGGCCGATTGGGGTGGTTTTTTTTTGGGGGGGGAGGGGTATTTTTCTGCCTTTTTTTTTGTTTGCGTGTAAACATTTCATTTTCCTCACCAATGCAGTACTTTTATTTTATTTATTTCTTTATGAAATGGGGCGGCATGTACTGATTTCATAAATCTTAAAAAAAAAAATATTATATATCTATATATATATATATTCCTTTTGAGTGCAAACGTTTACCAAGCTCCTCCACCCAGAGAGAGCTTACATTTTCCTCCACCAAATTGCACAGCAAATATCTAGGCAGAGAAGCTAATTTGGATGGCATTTTTTTTTTTGTCATTTTAATTTCAAGTTCCCCTCCTCTGGCTTTGAACGGAGAGGCAGGAGTGAGGAATTGGTGCATTTGATTTCTTTAATTGCATTCCCACCCCTCGGTGGGGAGGAGGTGCTGCTGTCATTACCTTTAACGATAATTTCCACCCTCCTCTGGGCAGTGGCAATGCATATATATATATTTTAATTTTTTAAAAAAATTGTAATATTTTTAACCGGATGGCTAATTGAATTCCCCCCCCCCCTTGCAGTTAATTTTAGGGCCAGTTTGGTGCATTGCCTCCCCCCACTGCAACCCACAATTTGGGTGGGATTCCCCCCCTCCTTTCCCCTCCTTGTGGGGTGTGTCTCCCCTCCCTCCACATTGGCAAACCTTTGGGGAGGGGATTTGTGCCTCGCTTGCACCCTCTGCATGAGAGTGACCATGTCCAGGATTTCTGCTGATTTCCCCGGCCGTGCTCGTGCCTGAGCGCCCCCTCCCTCTGCTGCAAGCTCCCCTAGCAGCAGCCGACAGCAGCCGACAGCAGCAGGAGCAGAAGCCGCCGATGGGATGTGATGAGCGTCGTCCTCCTCCTCTTCTTCTTCTTCTCCTCCTCCTCCTCCTCTCCGGTAGCACCCTCAGCGGCATAACCCCCAGCCCTTTGCTCTTTGCAGGATGGCTCGGTTTGGAGACGAGGTGCCCGCTCGCTATGGGTCAGGAGGTCCAGGGGGAGCTGGCTCTGGAGCAGCGGGCAGTGGAGGTGGCCGGGGGGCCGGGGGCGTCCGGCAGGGTGGCCCCCCAGGCGCCCAGAGGATATACAAACAGTCGATGGCACAGCGAGCCCGCACCATGGCCCTCTACAACCCCATTCCCGTCCGGCAGAACTGTCTGACTCTCAACCGCTCCCTCTTCCTCTTCAGCGAGGACAACGTGGTGAGGAAATACGCCAAAAAGATCACCGAATGGCCATATCCTTTGCGTAGGGGCTGCGAGGACTGGCGCCTGGGCTGCAGGAGGAAGCAGTGGAACTTGGGAAAGGGCAGTGCCAGGAAACCTATGCCTACTCCTATGGCTCCTGCATGCCTGTCCCTCTCCCCCCCCCCCCACACCCATGCATGAAACCCCCTCCCACCCTATCCCGGGCACTATTGCTCATTTGCTGCATACCCATAGTGTCCATTTGCCACATCTGTGTCATTTCTGCATGTCTCCCCCCCCCCATCTAGCCATCTTGTCTCTGCAAAGACCCCCCCCCCCATTCTAATTCCATCAAACCATTACTCAGACACCTGGATGCAGCAACCCCTGACACTGCCAACTCTTAGGTTGCTCTGATTCATGGAGCCATGGCGCTCAGTTAAGGTACCCCCTTCCTTCCCTTTAGCTGCATGACTTTCTGCTCATCTTACTGCACCTGAAATTGTCAGTGGCCTCATGGATCTATAATTTCCTTAATGCATGCTCCCACTATGCAGAGGCCAGCAAGTCTTCACTATCCCAAGCATCTGCTGTTCTCCCCACCCCACCTGCTCATTTTACCTCTGATACCTGTTGAGAAGATCCAGTTCAACAAAAGGTGGGGAGGAGGGGATAGGACAGACAGCATTCATTCATTCATTCATTTATTCGATTTGTATACCGCCCTACTCAGTGCAACCGACTCAGGGCGGTTTACAGAAACCATACATATCAGACAATCAGAGGTAATAAACATAATCAAAAATCATACAGTATAATGCATCATTTTCATTTCCTGTAACTCAGTGTTTCAAAGATTGCAGTTGTTAGCCGTGCTGTCATTTCTCCTTCATCGCACTGGGGGTGCCTGTAGGCCCAGGATTTTCATGTAAGTTTTGGACAGTCGACAACCAGCCTGATTTCCAGAAGTGTAGTATAGAAAATGCCTCTCCATCCCACCCAAACTCAATACTGTCTCTAGCTAGTGGGACAGAAAAGGAGGGTGCTTGTTAATAAGGAATTGTAAAGTCATATGGGGTCTGGAACAAATTTATCCTGGTCTTTAGAAGCAACACATAGTGAGGGAAGAGCAGTATAATGGACCCCCCAAGAAGCTGATTGTGGCCTAGAAGGGGTGGGAATAAAAACCAAGAGGAGAGGAGAATCAGGAATACATCCCATACTGTTAATTTATATTTTCTCCTACCTCTTGTAAAATTGAATGCCCACTACAAGGAGACAGTGCCCTCTTCATTCATAGGCTTGTAAATAAGGACCAAATGAATCTGAAAACCTGAGGTCCCAGATGTGTCCAGAGAGCATATAAATCATTTTGATAACAACATATAAGGGGAAAACAGATGTAACTGTTCAGCTGTCACTGCTTGGCTTTTCCTTTTGGAAGGGGAGACTCCCCTCCCAGAACTGATTTCCTCTGGTAATAAGGAGAAATGCAAGATTTCCAGCCTCTGCATTCTTCACTTCTACTTGGTATGTAAAAATATCTTGCTTTCTACTGTAATTATTTGTTAGCTCCTTTTCATTTTAAATGAAAACACATTGCCTATTTGCATTTAAAATGTTGTACACCTTGTGCATTTGTGTGTATGGTAATGTCTTTTGAGAGTGTATTGTTTGTGTCCATAGCTAGTGTTTTAATTGCACAGTTTTGTTAACTGTCTGACAGAACAAATGTACATCTTTATAAGAAAAGTGAAAATGCTGTAGATGGAATCTCTTGGTTAATGCAAGTGTAACAAGCTTTTAAGGTTTTGTTGCTAATTTCCTTATTATATGAAAGAGGTTTCCAAATGCCTTTTTTAACTTGGAAAATGATCTAGCTAGCTACTCACTTTAGGAAGGTAGATTACTGAGCATGTGCACTGCAGATCATTGATGCTAATAAAAGTGAAGAGTGGACAAAAATGGTAGAGTGGATGGGTGGAGACAGATGTGTGACAGGGAGATGGAGACAGAATCTGTTAAATTTCATTCCACACACTGTTCACTGTTATAGATCCTGAGAATCTGTTGAACAATCACTTTATTTATTGGTAGTATTTCAAATAGATTTGCAATGTTTCTTGTGTTTTAGGAAGAATAATGCAATATATTTGGGAGAGCTGCTAGTGGTGAAAGTCAGTTTGATCCTGTGGTCAAAGTACCAAGTTATCAGCCCATTTATAATATCAACTCAGTCATAATCATGCTGAATTTTGTTAAGGAAGACAACTATCTTTTCAAACTCGGTTTTCTATCTAGGGAATTAAAACAGCAATGATCAACTCCATTGGGTGATATTGTTGTAAGGGTAAATGAGTCAAAGATTGCAATGGCTTTGATGTAATAAAAATGCAATGAGAAGCACTTGCAATCTTTGAGCCCTGGGGATACATGCGGTTCCCACTGCTAGTAATGGCAGAGGAGCTCAAGGAAGACACATAGCTTTCCTGCAGCATGGCCATAGTCTTCAGTGTGGCTGAGTGCCTCGCCTCCACACACAGGACCATCACCTTGGTTCATAGCCATTATTCATAGAAACCCGAGGCACTGTCTGCACACACAATACTCCATTCATTCTCATGTATTTCTCCCTGTATTCCATATCATCTGAACAAGTCATTGAATTCCAGGCTGGGATAAACACTGTGAGGCCAATCTAGTCTGCCAGAGTTTCCTATCTACCTTCCCTTAGCCAAGGAAGAAAAAGGAGGGGGGGGGGAGAGAGGCCATGTGTGCTATGTATCAAAGTGTAGCATTAGTTTCTGTAGTAAAAATTCTCTGAACTACAGTTTTGGAGTCTTAGTTTACCCTCCCTCCAACTCAAAGTGACCATCCAGTTGTTGCCAGGATTCTGGTATGGCTTCTGGCATGGTGATAAAACATGGTTTGATTCTGAAGCAGGGTTTTGCAGAGGAAGTGGTAGAATTATGGGGATGGGATCTCCCATCAGTTCCTAATGTTTTCCAGTAAGTTACTGGGGAAAAGTGAACAGGCTGCAGATGAGAACAAACCCCATTCAGTGTCCAGGCAAGAGGGTCACTGCAGGTAGGTTAAAGCCTTCTCAGAATGACCACTGTTTATTCCCCAAAGGGGGGGGGGGGAAATGACATATTGATTTGGATATTCTATTATATTAAGGAAAGATGTACAATACTGTACATTTGTTTGGGCAGTGTTATGAGGGAAGCAATCCTGCTGAAAGCAGAGCTAGGATTGCAAGGTAGAAGCCATCATGATTTGACACTCTACCATGCCTTACTTTCAATTTCTTTCTATAAATCCTGTGTCCAGTGATGAAGAGAAGGGAGCAGTGTGTGCAATTATTATTTGAGGTGTAGTATGTCTTACACCCTGCTTTTGAAAAAAGAAAAATCTCAAAGGGACTTTGAGTAGGATGACAAAAACATTAAAAAAAACTCCCTCTATTTTCAAAAGCAAATTAGCAAAACATCTGAAGAAACCATTAAACTTGCAGAACTTGACTATAAGGGGTTCTTCTGATAAGTAAGTTTTTAAAGATCATCTAAAATGAGAAGTGGGGGCTTGACAGATCTGCTTGGACTTGAGTCCCGGCTTTCCTGAATATTGTATCTGGATTGCTCTCTCTCCTGTCTGTCTGTCTGTCTGCTTGCCTGCTGGGGCAGGGATTGGGGAGGGGAAAAGTTGTACCTTATGTCTTGTTCCATCCTTAGTAAAAACAGTCTTGACTCCTAACATTGATTAAAATTGTGACAAAGACCTGGGTGACAGATCATGGAGTGTAGATAGAGAAGGGATGGAGAGGGGATGACCAGTGTGAATGAGAAAAGACTAGAATTTTCTATTCTGTTCCAGCTTTCCATTGATTAACTTTTAATTTGTAATAAATGGCAATAGATTAATATGCAGGGCTTCCCATTTTTATTTTGTAGCCAGATTTCTCCCCCACCCCAATTGCATAAGCAAGCATGAGAATAACTTTGTACAGGGTTGCATATAACTGCTATAGACAGACAGACAATATGGTTGGATGATCCAAAGGGCAGCTATGTCTATGGTCAAGTAGGATTGTCTTTCCTTGCTTCTAGTTTTATATTGGTGTGCTAGATTTAGCTCTATATTTGGGATTCCTGCAAATTTATGTTGGGGTGAGGAATGTTTCATGTTCCAAATGATTTGGACAGTGATTCTTTCCCTCTGGCTATGCGGATTGTGGCTGGTGGAAGTTAATGTTAAAACAGATGAGGGTTCTTGATGGGATTTGGGATTCTGTCTTCTCATGCCGTGGAAACATGCTTGAATTTCCAACTATAAATGAGGCTAGAGTGGCTGAGCAGAAAAGAATGTATTTTTCTGCAGTGTTCTTTATATTAAACTCTTCTCATTCATAGGGGAGAAGAAAGTGATCGAAATGCTTGATGCTAATATCATTAATAGCAAATTGAAAAGTGGGAAGGTTGTGGCTTCTGGCTACTTCCCTTCTACTAATATTGCTTCATTTCCAAGAAGGTAGGTGTCTGAGTAGATATTGCATCTCCTCACCAACCACCTGTATTTTTTATGAAAGTACAGATTCTACATTGTGCACAATGAGTGATCTAGCTACATCACAGAACAAGTTAGGTGACTTGCAGAAAACCTTTGGTACACCAGAGAAGTTAAAGCCCTGTAGAGCTTTTTGAGGCCGAAGATGGAAGGGGAGAGTTCTGTCCTGTGGACATCATGGAGGAGAGCAATCTATATGAGTATGACACAGAAGCTGTGTGTAAGAGAATGTGAACAACCTGTGTCTCATCTCCTGCTTCCAATGGAGATATTTCCTCTGGGAAGACACATATTCTTCCCCCCCCCTCAAGAAATAATCTCCATCTCTTCCAGGGGAATAAATTAATCTTACTTATCAAGAGGGATGAAGAAGATGAAGTGTAAGGTGACTCATTTCCCCTAATGTGGCTTGAGTAAGGGACCAATATTTAATGTACCCTTCTCACCAGATGTGATGGGGGGTCTAGTTCAAAACATCTGAAAGGGGAAGCTGAATGTCCTGGCCTTAGACTGGAAACAGGCTTGAAGTGAAGCAGATTTGGGAGCTTCATCCACCAGAGGTTTCCTCTGCTCAGATCCCATTTAAATGAGCTGTAAGAGCAGATGGAGCTCTTTTACGCTGCTGTACAGATCCCATTTCATTTGCAAGAGAAAAAAAATCCTTGCTGGTGGACTGTGCCATGTGTTTTGTTTGAAAGAATCGCATTAGTTCTTTAGGCTGCTATTAGCACTTACTGGTAACTTTCCCCCCAAAATACAGGTTATGTAACAGTGTTAGAATGAAGTTGTGTGAGAGTACTATTGGGCTCACATTAATTACACTGATGCAGTAGGTACAATATAGACTGTGTGTACACTCTAAAGGCTGATGGACATAGGTTTAAAAAACCCTGACTGCTACCTGTCTATTTGGTGGAATTGGCCAATTATGTGAGTTGATTGCACATAAAAGCAACACCTTTTGGTTACAAAAGCAATATCTATTGCTGCATGAGGTTGTTAGATGGCATTTGGAGAAAGCTGGTATGTTTTCTACACTGTGGTTTGCTTACTCTCAATGCAATGGAAACATTTCCCAAGCCAAATCAAGGTCTCGACTCCTCTGAGAATAATCTTTTTGTGAACATATAGGGAAAAAATGTTGATTGCTTTCAGTTTGCAGGTCCACCTCTGGTGCTGATGCTGAGAGCACTGAGCGGAAACTGGCCAGAATGCTTTCAGTGTCATAATGTTAATACTAGGCTGGTGGTAGCCATGTTTCTGTCTAGTTGGAAGGAAAGACTGTTTTAATTTCTGGAATCAGCTTAATGGTAATTTACATTGCTCCCTCTTTGGGACCTTTATAGGGGAACGGGGGACATATAGACAATATAAATAAAAAATAATTGTTGGGTAGTAATTGTAATAAATTGAAAATGAAGCTTTATTTTTTATGAGTTTAAAATGGATATTGTTGTTTCTTTGCTTCCTGAGAGGGGATGAAGAAAGTCTTGGAATGTGGCTTTCAAGCCAGGCACAGATTATTTTCCTCTTGGAATTCAAATTAAGCTTGGACTGTGAGAAGGGAAGTAGGAATGATGAACATTGAATATGAAGTCTTATTTGAGGACAGAGAGGAAAAGGTGGGACAAAGGATGAAAGATGGTTTTTATTACCTTAGAATGTTAGAAGAAACACCTTTATTGTTAAGCATGTTCAAAGCAAGAGGAGAGAGAAGTCTACCTTTGCTTGTTTGTGAGTAGAACAGTGGATAAAATGTAATCCTGGCTGTGTTAGCTGGCTATGCCAGGAAATACAGATAGATAGGTATGTCTTTCTTGTTTTGCAAGGGAAAGGGGAAAAGGTAAAAATGTTCTTTTTTATTTTTATAACTTTTTTGTGATCCTGATCTTTGATCTATTTTTCCTTCATATAATAAAGCTGACTTTTTACAGAAGCCTTTTGTACTTTTTGGTTAATCTGTGGGAGAATTCCAGGTTCTTTATTGGGAACGCTACATATTGCTACCTAATCTACATTGCTAATTCCTACCTGACCTGGTTGGTTTGTAAGCATAAACAGATAGTAATTGAAACCTATAATAGATTTCTCTAACTTGGAGCAGAACCTCATGTACTCTGAAACAACGAAAGTTCTTATGCTTGCTTCCTGAATGGGTGCAGGTCTCTGTCAGGTGGAACGAGCCCTATGGTAGTAGGATAATGGGGTTTGTTATCCTTACAGAAATCATTTTCCTTTACTTCTTACATAAAGTAGAATTTTATCGTTGCATAATATCTGGTGTTTATGATCCATCTTTGGTATAAAGGAAGTGAATTGGACATTTTTGTTCACAGGCACAAGCCTTTACTCTGGAGCTCCTCCTTTCTGCTTGACTAGTTTTGTTACTCAGTCTGTGTTCTGCATGCTCAATTATGTCTCTGCTTTCTAAAAAAAAAGAAAGCAAAACATTACTTCTCATTAAAGCAACAAGGAGTGTGTTTGAGAGAACTTTAACAATAGTAATCATTGAACTACAGATCTAGAAGAGACCTTGTAAATCATTGAGTAGCCCCTCCCAAAGAGGCAAAGTGGGGATTTGAACTCGCAGATTCCTAAACCACAGAGCCATCCAACTTGCTGTCCCATAGCTGCTCTGTAATCCCTTTCATTTCCTTTTCTTGTCCTTTTGAGATCCATGGTGGACTCCTTTCAGAAAGCTGTCTTTCTACTTCCATCCAACTCCCACCTTCACATAGGAAGCAATGACATCTCTTCGTATCAGTCTTGACTCATTTAGGAGTTTGCAGGCATAATCTGTCATGTTCTGTTACAGGTCATTCCTGGCTCAGCCTCTTCATAGTACTGTTGTCTGCATAATTAAAAGTTGGACTAGAGATCAAAATCTGAGAGAGTGCATGTTAGGCAGTTTTTGTCTTTCAAGCTGCTGCAGTGGAAATAGAGAACAGAATTGCTTTGGGGTGGTATAGGATGAGATTTGAAAGACATGTCACTTTAACTCAGCTGGTGGAATGTTTAGAATCTGCAGAACCTGCTTTTCTGTTTTATATCCTAAAATGTTTGACCTGCAGGTAGTTGTTAGTAGATGTTAATATAGTTCGACAGAAATGGTGACGTGTGTGTGTGTTCATAGACAATGGCATGTGGACTATATTGTGATAACTGAAAGAGAGTTTAATATAATGAGCTACCTATCTATGTAGATCAGTGGTGCCCAAACTAAGGCCTGGGGGCCAGGTGCAGCCTATGATGCCAATTCTTCCAGCCCCGAAGGGCTTGTCACCCCTAGAAGCGGAAGTGAAACGCACCCGTATGGGTGCATTTTACTTCCGCTTCCAGGAGCAACGAGGGCTTTGCGGGTGGGATGAATTGGCATCGGGGGCCACACCTGGCCCCCGGGCCTTAGTGATTGGCTTCCTCAACCACATGATCGGCCCACGGCCCAAAAAGTTTGGGCACCCCTGATGTAGATTTATAGATGTTGTTCTCAATGGGACAGTAGATTGGGGATTGAGTATCTCATCAGCATTACTGTCAAGGTAGATGTTTCCCCCCTAGAGATGCATACATAGTAAACTGAGTGTACTAATCTAATCTAATTATACTAATCTATAATCATTAGTTCTTGCTTGGATCTCAAGAGTCTTCGAATACTATGTTGAATAAACATGGACAAAGAATTAGTAGGATGAGTGAAATTTGGAGGGAGACAAAAATGACTCCATAGTGTCAGCATTTTCTCCTATGAATACTTTCATTTTTTCAAGAGCGATGCACAGTGGAATAGTCACTGGACTCAGGGGAGAGGAAGAAGATCATGTCAAGTTGAGTAGATAAGCTTTTCCTGTAACAATTCTCTTTTACAAAAGGTTGGGGAATTTTAACACACAAAGTGTGTTGTACTACAGATCCTACAGCCCTTTACAGTTTGGCATGATGATGAGACCTGCAGGTGAAAACATCTGCAGAACAAACAATCACACTACTCTGTTTTTCAGGAAGTCATGATGAGGGAATAGAAAGGTAAACAAGCGTGGTATAGGTTTAGTTGTTGTGAGCCACCTTGAGTCCCCTGTGACGAGAACAACAATATGCATGCTTTTTACTTAACCAGTTTCTGAGATCTTGTAGTTTAAAGTCTGTCAAAAACCTTTAAACATGAACAGTTTTTATATTTTGCCATACAGATTCAATATCCACAGGTTTTGTATCTGCAGTTTCAGTTATCTGTGGGTACAAAAATATTTAGTTAAAAAAATCCTGAAATAGATAATAAAGACCAGAGCTAGCCACTAGAGGCTACTATCTGCAATATAATGTTTGCAAGGAATGGAGGCAGATATTTTGGTAGCTCTCATAAACTGCTTCTACATACACATAACATGTGTATGTTAAATATAGGGTATGTTGTTATCTTTGGTTACATATATCCATGGAAGGTCTCAGAACATATCCCCTGCAAATACAGGTGTGTGCGTGCGTGCGTGCGTGTGCATCTGTGTCTATCAGTATCATCTTTTCTCTTTTTGGAGTAAGCAGAGAAGTTATCAGTCCTTTGGGCACTTCTTGGTGTAAAGATTTCCTCTGTCTTTTCAGCTAGTGAGAAGATTGGCACATCCACTCTGAGCACTTCATTTAGTTAAGCAAATATATTCATAGAAAGCTTTTTTGATGGGGGAAATCTGCTTAACTATAAGATAATCCTCGCCCAGATATTTATAGGATCTGCTAAAGAATGTGAATAGAATTTTCCCCACAAAAAGCAAGACGCTACTCCAAAATATGAATTTCCCCACATTATTTGCTAGTTTTCCTAGTATTGATTGTAACATTCAAGATAATTTCTGTTGCCTTAAGAAAATAAATCTGTCTTTGTATTAGTTCTTTTTTTCCTAGCCTTCTCTTTGGGTGACTGATTTTAATGGTATTTTACATATCCGGATTAATTCAGCATTATTGTATCAGATCCTTCAACACTCTTGGATTATTGCCACATTGTTTCCTAGGCAGCTTTCTGTTTATCAATTTAAACTTCCTCTGGCTTTTTAATCGCTTCAGAATTATTACTCTATCCCATACTCTACTTTCTAAGGATATATCTGCATTGCAATTAAGTCTCTTTCCACTTGATACAGCTTTAATTCTTTTCACTTTATATGCTGTTGACATAACATGAATTTGGTTGTCAAGTTCTTAAAACCTGAACTGAGTTCTATTTTCACATCTACAGTATTTAAGTTATTCTAGTGGCCAGAGTGGCTTAGAGGTTAAGATGCTGAGCTTGATAACCCAAAGGTTGTCAGGTTAGTGGTTCGAGACCCAAGTGATGCATGACAGAATGAGCTCCTGTCATCTGTCTCAGCTCATGTCAACCTAGATGGTTGAAAGCAAGAAATTGCAACTAGATAAATAGTTACAGTAATACCCCGGATAACGATTGGATCGGATAACGTTAAAACCGCATAACGATGACAAATTTTGGGGGAAGATTTGCATCGGATAATGTTCTTTTTAGTGTTATCCGATACAGTCATTCTTAGCAGCAGGGTGGCTGGAAAGCTGAACGGGGTTCTCCGTTCAGCTTCCCAGCCACCCTGCAGCTACAGAGGCAGGGGTTGGGTGGCTGGAAAGCTGACGGGGGGCTCCCCCGTCGGCTTCCCCAGCCACCCCACAGCTGCGGAGGCAAGGGCGGGTGGCTAGGGAAGCTGACAGGGAGTCCCCATCAGCTTCCCCAGCCACCCTGCAGCTGTAGATTGGGTCCTCTGATCTCTCTGGAGCAGGCAGGGGACCCGATCTACAGCTGTTACTGGGCTTCCCCAATGTCCTCAGCAAGTGCAGCAAGCCAAAACGTCAGGGTTCGAACCCTGACATTTTGGCTTGCTCCACTGGCTGGGGACGTTGGGGAAGCCCAGAAACAGCATGGATCGGGTCTTCCCACCTCCCTGGACCCGGCAGGGGGGTCAGGGACCCCAAAATTGGTTTTAAAAAGTCCATTTTTAACCAATTTTGTGGTCCCTGACTCCCCTTCCAGGTCCAGGGAGGTGGGAAGACCCGATCCAAGCTGTTTCCAAAGTTCCCCCACCCTCCTTGAGGCTGTAACAAGCCAAAACGTCAGGATTCGAATCCTGACGTTTTGGTTTGTTGCAGCCTCAAGGAGGGTGGGGGAACTTCAAAATTAGCGCGCATCGGGTCTCCCGACCTCCCTAGAGCCGATGTGCGCTATTTTTGAAGTTCCCCCACCCTCCTTGAGGCTGCAACAAACCAAAACGTCTGGATTCGAACCCTGACGTTTTGGCTTGCTGCACTTGCTGAGGACGTCGGGGAAGCCCAGAAACAGCTTGGATCGGGTCTTCCCACCTTCCTGGACCCAGCAGGGGGGTCAGGGACCCCAAAATTGGTAAAAAAAAACAGATGTTTGCTGTAAAACGGAGGATGAGCATCACCCCCCCCCCCCAAAGTCAGATATGATTGGCATTTGGGCAATGTATTTTGAGGTGCCTGGTTATAATTTCAAGCATCTAGCCCTTTGAAAATAATCCTTCTGCCTCCCATCTAAAATTATGAAATCATACATCCCTTCTACTTTGCTATAATCAACTTCTTGTGAGATGGAGAGAGATAAAGGGGAAAAGAGGGGAGAAGGAACCCCCCTATCCTGGCAAGATATCCAATGACACCACATTTGTAGTCAAGGTAAAGGTTTCCCTTGCTCGAAAGGCAGTTGTATCCAACTCTAGGATTCAGTGCTCATCTCTGTTTCAAAGCCGAAGAGCCAGCGCTGTCTGCCTCTGCAGACGTTTCCGTGGTCATGTGGCAGGCATGACTAGACACTGCTTTACCTGGAACGCTGTTTACCTTCCCACCAAAGTGGTCCCTATTTATCTACTTGCAATTTCTTGCTTTTGAACTGCTGGGTTGGCAGGAGCTGGGACAAAGACAGGAGCAAATTCCGTCCTGCAGTATTCGGGAGTCAAACTGCTGACCTCCCGCCTTCCAGTCAGCGTCTTAGTCACTTGAGCCACTGCAGTCCCTACCAAATTTGTATTTGTTGGGTTTTAAGGAATTATTGGCTAATGATACCTCTCCTTATATGAAACATCTTCTTTCCAAAGTCTTAGAGTTTATCAAAGGACACAGACACAAGCCATGGTCCTGAAAGAGCGGATCTGGAGGACTTCTTTCCAAATATCTTTTGGGGACTAAAAGGGAATCTCAAAGTTACAAATCTGGCAGTTATAATCTTAGCTTCGCTTTGTCTAAAAGTAGTGGCTAGCGTCATAACACCAAATGTTGTTCCAAATTCAGAGAGTCTTAGGTGCTGGCAAGGCTGATTGACATAGCCTGGTGCAAAGTGGGTGAGTGCTGCACATGATAAAATGAATGGTATAAATAAACACAGAAGTGCATTTACAGGGTGTCTCTCCCCCCCCCCTCAAATGTGGTTAATGCCACCAAGTTCTCAGCTAGTACATCCCAACATTAATTTTCTCTTTCCTTGCTTTGAAGTCATTGATTGCTTCTATTTTACCTTGATAGCTTAATGGCTTTACAGCATTCACAGTTGACATCTTGCTTTTGATGTAGCTAAATCTTTTTTCTTCAAAAAAGTAACCTGTATTAGTATCTCCATCCTCAGCTTCTTGAATTTTGTCTAGCAGGTCTCATGACAGTTTTGCATCTAAAGCAATGTTTCCCAACCTTTGGTTTTTGGACTTCAATTCCCAGAAGCCTAAGTCAATTTCCCAAGGGACTGATCAGCCAATGTACTGACTTAGGCTTCTGGGAATTGAAGTCTCCCTGACGGCCATGGGCCAAATGTTGGGAACCACTGATCTAAAGGCACTTCGAGACAGAATATTTGTAACATACTGTACTAGGCTTTAATTTTATCGGTGTTGTTCCTGCCATACACATGATACATCTTCTGCCTTAGTACAGTGACTTTTTCTCTGATCTTCCCTTCTTTTTCATTCCTCCTGCTTTATTCCAGAGCCACAATTTAGTTCTCTGGCACTTCCTTTTTGAAGTTTGCATCTACTATCAGGGCTCCCAGATGAGAGCTTTCAATGGTAACTCAAGTAAGCAAAACCAAAGCTCTAGAAAGGAAATACTGTATCAGATATTAGATTTCTAAAATATTTTCTTAAAGATTTCCTAGAAAGATGTGGTTTTCTGGCACAGAAGAGAAAAGGAAGTTTAGTAAACCTGGTAGACCTAATAGTCCTTCATGACTAAGGGAAAGAAAAAGGTGGAGAGTAGAATTTATTCCATTTGGATGGACTCATAGGTAGGTAGTGGGTAAGTAGGTAATACTTCTAGGGTATTCAGAGGTTCACATTGGAGGGTTTTAGTGATTCTTCAGGATCTTGAGATCCCTGCACATAAAAGTTTCAGCTTGACAGATTCTTGAATATATTATCAGGCACAAAGAAAAACAATTGCGCTTCTCAAGATGTTATACAGCAGTAAGAGCTTTCATTCTGTGGCATTTATTCAAAATGATCATCATGGAGGCTGAAACAGAGGCCTATTTTATGCTTCCTCCCATGAAAAATGGGGAAGGGCCACTATTGTATGAAGGCACACTATCTTTCATTTTAAGAATTTGTGGTTTCTCCCCATGGCATCCTATGTGTATCAGTGACCTTGCTTCTATACCATCATTGCTGTCGTCATTTGGAACTACAAGAAGGAGAGTTCCATCATAACTTTGACCCTCCATTGTCAGTGGTTTACATCAGTTCATTCTCTTGGTCAGTATGATTTAAATATTACTGCTCATGTATAGTTTTCTTAAAATAGCAGATACAAATAATGCAGAATGACTCCTGCTGACAAACATCTTTATTAAGATATAGCAGTCTTTAAAAAAACGGTAAAATAGGGGATAGGAAAATGTCCAACCCTAGAATTATCTTTAATATGAAATCAACAGGTCAGGAGCTGTGCAGGTAGTATTAGAACAAAATCAAAACTGGGTACAATGCAAATAGCTTCCAAAATTGGTAGTCTTTCTATAATGGGGCAGCGAATGAAATCAAATGAATGAATGAATGAATGAATGAATGAGTGAATGAATGAATGCAGTATTAGTGTCAGTCGTTTGAGAGCAAACTTTTGGGGAATAGCTCAATTTGCAGCACTTTGGCAAGAGGGTTGGTTTTTTATTTGTTTGTTCCCCTCTCCCCTATTAAAATGAAAATGTGAGTTATGATTTTAAGATTTATGAAAAGGAAAGAATTCTTCATATAATCAGCATATATAAAGTGCTTTAACACAGCTTTGATCCTCAAGCTCAATTCATAAATTGTCATTGTTATTCAAACCCTACTAAGTTGAGCAAATTATACAGTTCTCTCTGCACCAGCAGTGGCATTTTGAAAATGTCACAGGTAGACTGTGAAACTAGGGCACATGAAATGCCTCCTGAGTTGCAGCACATGAATTGGGCCTGGAGGGGCATTGAAAAGTGATTCATAGATGCATTGCCCAGAATAAAGTCTCCTTTCTCTTTCTAGGGTTATACCATGACCTGTAGAATATACAAATGTTCACTCTTTTCTGAAAGAGTCAGTGTATGTTTTCAAGTCATGTTGTAAAAACAAACATAAAAAGAAGTTCCGGATGCTTATTTTTTTTAAGAACATGATTCCATATGAAAACATACTCTAGGTTTTCTTCCTTTATGTACAGAATTAATGACTAATATAGAAGTTGGCTACTTCTATTTACAGGCAGAGAGATGTATTTTTACTTTTCTTTGATTTAGAGGTACATTTAAGTCCCTCAAAAACATTGTGTTCATTTTCCATGTTAACTTAAATACAAATTGGCAAAGAGAAAGGCTATTTAAGAAAAACCTGACCAAAAATCATTTAAAAAACTAACCTCAACTTAGAGGTATAATATTACTTTCACACATTTTGTGTAGGACTATGCTATCTAAGTCAGGGGTGCCCAAACTATGGCCTATGGGCCAGATCCAGCCCTCAACACCAATTCGTCTGGCCCATGCTGCTCTCATAGCACCTGGAAGTGGAAGTAAAACTCACCTGTATGGTGCCTAAAGTATGGCCTGTGGGCCAGATTCAGCCCCTGACACCAGTTCATCCAGCCCACACTGCCTTTGTTGCTCTTGGAAGTGGAAGCAAAACTTCCAGGAGCAACAACAGCAGTGCAGGCTGCATGAATTGGTGTCAGGGGCCGGATGTGGCCCGTGGGCTATAGTTTGGGCACCCCTGGTTTAAGCAGAGAAAATGTCATTCTAACCTCTATCTCATCCTGTTGCAAAGGTGCATTTTACTTCTGCTTCCGGTGGGAGTAACCATGTGACCGGCCCACTGAACCACATGGCTGGCTCACTGAACCACATGACTGGCCCATGGCCTGAAAAGTTTGGGAACCCCTGGACTATATTGTTCTTTTCAGAAACAATTTTAAATTTGAGGACAATTAAATAAGGAATGATCCTCGTTTCCCAGGTGATGTCACTAGCCCCAGGTACATTTCCATAACAGTGTCATTGAATTTAATGTGAAGAAAAATTGAGTTTATGCCAATTAGGTGACCCGCCTTGGTCCAGAGGGACATCTCCTGCCATGATCCTCTGGAGAAGAATCTGCTGCATTGAGGATAACAGCCCTGTTCTATTCTAAATATTGCACCATTGCTCTCTCTTTCCTACCTGCTTTCTTGAACTTTAATTTTTCCTTCCAGGTCACATATAGGCTTATTGATTCCAAACATGCCCTTTTCACATCCTGGCCTCTGTGAGAATTGCTGCAGTGTAAAAGCAGTGGTGCAAAATCCAGCTGATATATAATGGATGGAGCTGGCAGCCTTTTAGGAAGGGCTGAGCTTCCTTTCACTGCTAGCTATGGTGACCTCTCTCATCCCATCTCTAAAAATCTTCTGATACTTCAGATAGCAAAGGAGGAGATGAGGGAGGCACAGTCTGCCAAAAAAAAAGGGGGGGGGAAAATAAGCATGGAGGCTGCAGTGGCCTAGTGGTTAAGACACTGAACTTGACAACTGGAAGGTCAGCAGGTCAGCAGTTCAAGACCTGAATGCTGCATGACAGAGTGAGCGCCTGTTTCTGCCCCCAGATCTTGCTAACCAAGCAGTTGGAAAGCAAAACATTATAAGTAGATAAATAGGTATGACTTCGGTGGGAAGGTAAACAGCATTCCATGCACTCTGGTGTCTACAGAAACGTCTGCAAACACAGACAGCACTGGCTCTTTGGCTATAAATAGAGATGAGCACTGAACCCTAGATTTGGATATGACTGGCTTTCGAGCAAGGGCGACCTTTGCCTTTACCTAGGTATGGAAGCTGAAGAGTACCCGTTCTGAAAAGGGATTGTCTTGCTAGCGTTACTTGGGGACTGACTCTTGCTCAGATTCTCAAATCATGTATAAAAGCTGTCCAAGGAAATCTCATGCATTTTGCCAGTTGAATCTCTTATTTACAAGCTTAGAGCTGGCATTAGTTTCATAATGTCATGTGGGAAAGGTATTTTCCCATTCATTGTTAGTCATTGAGCAGACATTATCCAATAGAAGCCTGCAGGATTTGTGTCACTGCGTACTAATGGTAAAGGTCACCCTTGCTCGAAAGCCAGTCGTATCTGACTCTAGGGTTCAGTGCTCATCTCTCTTTATAGTTGAAGAGCCAGTGCTGTCTGCATCTGCAGACATGTGGCAGGCATGCCTAGACACCAGAGTGCACGAAATGCTGTTTACCTTCCCACCGAAGTGGTACCTATTTATCCACTTGCAATTTCTTGCTTTCGAACTGCTAGGTTGGCAGGAGCTGGGACAGAGATGGGAGCTCATTCCGTCCTGCAGTACTCAGGTATTGAACTGCTGACCTGCCACCTTCCAGTCAGCATCTGGAGAACTTAAAATTACAGTAACTAGTACATTTTCATTAGCAACAAATTGAATTGGGAAACTGATGCTCCTCCTAAACGAGTAGTATTTGCTTCCAGGAAGATTTCTAAATTCTGTTCAGAATTCTGTACAACCAATGGTTACTTGTTGCATGACAGGAGTGATATTATTTCCTATATGATTATTTATTTATTTACTCCAATTTTTATACCGCCCTACTCGGTTGGGCCGACTCAGGGCGGTTCACAAGCACAGAGTAAACAGCAAGTTTATAAACACAACATGTAAATATAAAAAGAGAGAAAAAATCAGTATCAACACCATAAAATAACTCAACATCATTACATCATAAAAAATTCAATAGGTATCAATTTCAAACAACAATCAAAAATTACAAAATTCATCAAATTTACACAAAGATTTGAACATTATCAAAAAGATTTGAACATTATCAAAAAATGATGCGTTAACATCACTTTTTGTTCTGTTTTTAATGTATACACTTTGAGTGCTAAATTAGCATCACACACACACACACACACACACACACACACACACACACACACACACACACACACACACACACACACACACACACACTGGAAACACCAGTTTACTGCGTATTCTCAGTAAAGCCATTCGTGTGGATTCACAGAGACTTGGGCTTCTGGGAACTGAAGTTCAAGAACACCTGTAGTGCCTTGGTTCCCCATCACTGATCTATACTGTGGCCACAGCAACTTCTGCAGATGACCAAGTATTGAAAAAATAAAATGAAAACCAATTTTTCTGGAAGTTCATTTCTGGTTCCATTTTTTTATAGGTTTGAGGCTTTGGCATGTGTGCCTCACTTTATTTAAAAATAAACTCCTGACAGCTTGTGGGCATAAAAAAATGACATTTTCTTTTGGAGTCCTTTTTGACAAGGATATGTCCAATGGACAAACTGAATCCTGTCCACATTCCTATTAGAAACAAGGGTATGACTTGACGGGACATATTTGAAAAAGAGATGTGATTATGTGAAGGAAAGGAGAGAGAAGCATTTAAGCATCAAGAAGATGATAACGTTTTAATCACCCTCCTTTGTTACATATGGTTTAACACATTTGTTTGAATCGTCCATAACTGTTTCCTCTGTGGGCAGCCTTTCTGAAGCACATCTGCTCCTGCTGGTTGCATGCAGTGTTACACTGCACTCATCGATCCAGGCAAGAGAAAAGAGAGATAATGAGTGGATGTCACAGACAATGAACTGGCATTGCCCTAGATGACTGTGTGTTGACTATCTAATTCTGGAGGTTCATTTGAAGCATACAATTTATGCTAGGGTGGTTTAAGATACATTACTGTTACTTAGGAAGTCTGCTTTGGATCATTTGCACATCAATATGGTGTCAGAATAACAGGCGGCATAGAAAAAATTATCCCAACTGCTATTATTGCAAGAATTCTGTCTAGTAAATATTTGGAAACTAGAAACTTTATGGTTGGGGATGTCTGCTCTTATAGCCCTCAGTTGAGCATGAGCATGGAAGTAACTTTTCGGAGTGTTGCCAATGATATTGGGAAGGATGGGATAGATAGGTGGACAATCTACTTTTTATTTTAATTTTTTTCCTTTTATTTTTCCCTCCCCCTCCCTTTTTTTCCACTGAAGGCCATAAGGGGGTAGGATTATCTGCATCTAAAGCTATAAGCAGTGCAAGGATTTATCAACAGAAGTTTAGAAGGATCTAGATCACCTGGATACTAACATTACAACTGGGTGGATCGGCCTGGCTTTTGCTGTTCTGGCAGACTGAGGCAAGCTGCCAGAAAGGCCACTTTGATCTAATTTAATTTTTTTGTGCATGTATCACCACTCCAGCCTTCTTTAATCTATTTGTGGAGTACAATTCTGAGTTATCATGAAGGATACTGGGGAAATTAATAGATTTTTTTTTAGTGTGTGTGTGTGTGTGTTTCCTGTTTGGCTTGTCCATCTGGATTTTTCTCCGGCATCTTTACTCCCAATTGGAGACACAAATGCATATGTCCAAAGCAACTACTGCATTCCTTGATATACCCATTGCCTTGTTTTGATCCAGTCTACATGCACAGCTTATGATTTTTAGAGGAGCTCCAGAGGTGGACAGAAGGCAAGACCTCTGTGGTCCTGATCCCTGTTCCTGAGCACCTTTGTCTCATCTGTCAGCTTGCACAGCTCTGGAGCTGAAGAGATGTAAAAGTTCTATTTCAAGCAGGATGGGAACATGAGGCATTTGGGCTTCCTGTTCCCTCTGCAGGCATCAATGTGACATCTGAAGCTACTTCCATTGTCTGCTTTCTGGGCGGGTCAGAAGGGATTGAATGAGCACTCTTGGCTACCACCCATATTGATCCCCAAGTGAAGCTGCCTTTTGGTGTTTTTTTTTTAACCCTCCACCTGTGCCCTTCTATTCTTCCTTTCCTCTTGGCTTCCTGTTTCAGGCAAGGCACTTGAAATAGCATCTCTTAGATAGACCTTTTCTGCCAGAAGGGGACAGAGAAGGAAGACTTTTGAGGGAAGATCTTCTAAGTTCTGTAGGAGATAACAGAGGTAGTCAATACTTAGATTTTATATTAACTTTGACAATACTCTTGCTTGTGCATTTTCAACTTTGGGAAGCAGCCTGGCTCAGGAGATCAATTAGAGGACTATCGCATTAGGACACAAACTCCTGTCATTGCCCTAGTCTATTCGTGTGATTTTTGGGAGCCTTATTCACATTGTGTGGACAAAGGCCAACTCCTTCCTATATACTAGTGGTTCAGCTTCCCATATCCAAAGGCTCTTCTGAGAGCAATCTTATCATCTCTGACTGTTTGTCTGGTGTCCCCTCAGATCTGATGACAAATGCAGGTGCTGGGAAGAGAGACTACATTATTAATCATTCATGAATCATTCTTGGTCAAGAGTGTAACGAAGTGGATCATGAGCCCTTGTTCCCTGTAGCAAGCGAGGTCTGTTGAGCAATTGCTTTGCCAATGAAAGCTCTGTGCCAAAAGGGGCTGCAGTGTGGACAGAAAATACGAACTAGTCATCATTTCTTCTAATCCATTGCCTTGACCATGGTGACTGGGAGCTTTTTCCTAAGGACAGGAACAAGCAGTGAGGGTGAGAATCCTTTGCTTTGCATTTCATACTTGATGCATTATTGGTTCCATCGCAAAATGGAACCACTGCTCCCTGTCCTGATGCTGTGGTGTGCTCTTTGGTACATGTTTTCTTTCTGTTTATATGCTACAAACTGGCTGTATATCACGCAGGTCTCTGTTGACTGAGCTTATTATGTGGGGCAGAGGAAAGGCTTTTTTTAAGACAAAGAAATGAACAGAGACAAGCTTGGTGTCAGTCACTCCAGTTTACTCAGCAGAGTCACAGACTTTATTTGGAATCTGCTTTTGCCTTTCCCTCGTTCTGCCTCCTTCTCCTAAACAGACACTTTACTGCTTTTATGGGGGGAAATGATTTGGGAATGGGATCATCTGTTGTGATGGACTCACAAAGTCTGTGCCTCCCCCCCCCCCCTTATTCTCATCTTTGAGAGAAAGAGAGGGAGTGGATTTTAGCAGAGATGGCCTGGGGACAATTAGTTCCTTTCCAGAAATTATTTATTTATTTATTAGTTCAAATTTCTATAAAATGAAGAGGTTTGCTTTAGGATGAAACTAAAGGATGTACACTTTCTTGTCTTGTCCTTTGCTTCAGGCAGCAAAGTATGTTAAGGTTCATAACATTGCAGCTGAGACTTACAGCCTTCTGAGTGGCCATTTATTTATTTATTACATTTTATGCCACTCATCTGGGATATTTCCCACTCTTCTTCTTCCATGTCTAGGCTAGATGTGAAATTGCTAAAATGAAGACACCATTTGGTGAGTTCATTCTGCAGTTCCTTTCGCCTGACCTAGTGTGAGAAAGATTAGTCAGCAACACAAGGTCACCCAATTGTGGTTCAAAAATACAACAATCTAAATGTTGTACACACAATTAAATAAGCAAGAACAATATAATACAACAAACAACAACAAAATAAATATCAGATAGCATCTGAGGCAAGGAGACTCACATATATACAACTAACTTATTGGCAAGGTAGATTTTTCTTAAGAGCCTCCTTGAAGAGGAAAGTTTTAAGCTTTATAAAAAAAATGTCCAGGGGCCTGGTGCAACTCCACTGGTAGTGTATTCCAGAGCATAGGCGCTGCCACCAAGATGGTTCTATTTGTAATCATAACCTTTCTAGCCATCCTCAGGGTTCACACCTGGAGCAGCACAGATTGTGATGCAGGGAGTTGTTCTGAGGGAGAGATGCTCCGACAGGTAATAAGGTCACAAACCATGTAGGACCTTATATGATATCACTAATGCCTTGTATCTGGCACGGTAAGGAACAGGAAGCCATCGCAAGCCTGCCAAGGCTGGGGAAATGTGGTCTGATTTCTTTATACTTGTCACCAGCCTGGCTGCTCTACTCTGGATCTGTTGCAATCTCCACATCAGATACGAGGGCACCCCCATGTAGATTACCAATGAAAGGACTATGGTTGTGAGAGAATGTCTGTCCCAGTAGGGACACAACTGCAAAATCTGACGGAGCTGGGAAGAGGTGGCTTTAGACATCACCTCTACTTGATGGTCAAAAGAAAGTAATGAGTCCCTAATGACCCCCAGGTTGTGAACATTGTGAGAGTAATTCCACCCGGAGTAGGAGCCAGGCCACCTAGCTTCTCCAAAACCAAGATCTCCATCTTCTTGCAGTCAAGTTTCAGCCTGTTAGCTTTTGTCCATTTCATTATCAAGTCCAGACACTTGTCAAGATGAGGAATCTGGATGAGGAAAGGAAGGCGACTGGGATTTGCATGAAAGGAGGGGAAGTTTTGTGAGACAGACCATACACTGAAAGAGAGAACAACAGTTGAAGGAAAAAAGACCCAAATATTTGGAAGGCTTGGTTTTTCAGCTGGTCAAGTAGTTTACTTGACAGATAGCAAAAAATGCTGGCAGCAGGCAGAGAGCAAAGCACAGGGGAAAGAAACATAAAAGCATGGCTGTAAGAGAATAATAGAAAGGAAGCCACTAACAAAATAACTTGTTTGAGAAAGAAAGAATTGAAAAAAAGAAGGAAAGGTTGGTATGAGTCGAAAGATGGTACGGGCAGAGAGATGGAAAGACAGAAGAAAAGACTCATCAGATACTTTGGGCCTTGTAATTAGAGTTCTATTCTGACCAACTGTGTAAGGACACCAAAAAGTATTATAGCTAACCTGCCAGTTTAAAAAAGATAGATACTGTATCCTTAAAAGCTGATGGTGTGTGAGTGTCACATTAGATAGCAGGACACTCTGTCACTTCTCAGAATTTGTCAATTACTTTGTTTTATTTTATGACTGGTCTTTAAGACTTAAGTACAGGGTTCTTTTGAAATGTGATCTCTCGGATAGGAAAGTATGCCTGAATCAGGGTACAGGTATTTCTAACAGTAATGTTCTATCAGTCCTAATAATATTTCTGTTCTTAATTCTCCTGGATGTGGTTAAGGATACATGTGGAATGTGAACACAAAGAATAGACAAGCTCACATTAGCTAAGAAGGTCCCTTATGGTTTTTTTAAGTTGACATGTCTCTACTTCTGGTGTTTTCTATTAATGGGGAATAGGTACGAGAGTGGGAGAGCAAAATGTGGCCTAGGGAAGCATGAGTGGAGGACATAACAACATACAGCAGGGGTGCCCAAACTACGGCCCAGGGGCTGGATCCTTCCCCAATGCCAATTCATCTGGCCCACAGCACCCTTGTCGCTCCCAGAAGCAGAAGTAAGATGTGCCCATACCAGGAGCAACAAAAGTGACACAGGCTGGATAAATTGGCATCACGGGCTGAATCTAGCCCCCAGGCCATAGTTTGGGCACCCTTGAGCCATGTGACCAGCCTGTGGCCCAAAAAGTTTGGGCGCCCCTGACATACAGGTACTTAGGAAATGAAGGGATATGTCGTTCCCGTTAAAGGTTGAGACATCAGTTCAATATTTTTTGTCATATTCAGGCTGAGCTGAATAGTACATAAGTCAGCAAGAAAGCATAGTGCCAAGAATAGCTCTCAGTGAGTTCTCTTCCTCAGGCAGTGGTTTAAACTGAACTGAAGTCTCCTATACTGCTGGCTCAGTATTACTCCTTCTGGGACCCACCCATTCTTCCAGGCAGGCAAAATGCTGTAAAAGGGTCAGCTACCTTGTTACAGACAGACAAACAGAGAGCTACGTAGTGCAATTTATAATGGGGTATTGTTCTCTGACAAGAAGGGAACCTGTATCTACTGGCTTATAGGTTATGTAAACATTCCTATTTAAGTGGGTATTGCTATGATCATGTTTGCTTCTCAGGCCACGAGATACCTTTCTGGATTAAAGTTTGGTAAACTTTATTGTTTGGCTACCTCTCTCAGAATGCCAGTAGCTATAATGGCCAGGTAGATTCTTGCAGTTGCAGATCAAAAAATAACTTATCCAATCTGTGGTCTGCATACGACTTCTGTCCCCATCTGTTTTTACTTCTTGATTTTTTTACTGCTGAATAGTTTGTCCCTAGTCCCCTTCTGCTTCAGCCTCCAGGGCCCACTCTCCCCCTCTTATTAACTAAACTTCTATTCACGTGTGTTGCTTCCTAGAGAGCCTGTTGACTTCTTGACTCAGGGCTATTTCCATTTCTCCAACTCCAGTCCTCAGTCCCTTTAAAGAATGAGACAGTGGAAAGCAAGACCTAGTGATTCTCCCCCACCCCCCTGCCTTAGTTTTTTTCTTAGTGGCACCGTGGGTTTCTTCTCTCATCACAGGAGAAGTGTGTGCCCTCTGGTTAATCCTAGCAGTAGTGATTGTGTAGTACTCCCCAGGGTCATGATGTAAACTAAGAGCTTTGATCTCAGTTGGGCTGCTCTGAGCTGAATATTTCATCATGGAGGAATCTAGGCTGCAGCTCTGTGATAGTGAAATTAATGAGAGGAGGAGGGGTGGTGGTACTGGTGGCCTGCAGGAACAGCAGCAGCTACAGCCTTAACTAACACCCCCCCCCCGTTTCTCTTTGTGTTTCCCACTCCTTTTTTAACCAGTCCATCTTTCTTTTCCTTCCTCACATCTATCCTTTTTCCTCTTCATCCACCTCTCTGTCTCTTCCATTTTTCCATATGTTTTGTGTCTCTCTCCCCCCCCCCCAACTTCTCCTCTGGGGAAATGAGCCATTCTTTGTTTTCTTCTGCAGAAGCCAGCTGTCACCTCTCCATCCTCATCAGCACATGTCCTCCTGGCCTCTAGGGGCTTTGAAATACGGTGCCAGTCTTCTCAATGGAGTTCTCATAGGAGATATTGCCCTTGCCCTGGCCCTCCCGTTTGTGCACAGCCTGTAGGTCAGTGCTATTTCCTCTAAAGCAGTGGTTCCCAACCCTTTATTTGGCCTTACTCCACCTAAGCATCTCTAAAACCCTGATGCCCCCCCCCACCCCACTGTGACATATAATTCTCATTATTCAAAAAGTGAACTACATATTCACATGGAGGAAGCCTAAAAAGCCATTCACTGTTAATTCTCAAAATGCCCCCCCCCATCAAATTGTCCTCCTGTGGGGCGTGGGCCCCATGTTGGGAACCATAGCTCTAGAGCAGGGATTCTCAACCTGCGGCCCATGTGCCAGATGTGTCCCACAGCACCACCGCCTCCACCACACCAGGAAGTGCGACATGGTGGAGGAAGAGCAAAATGGTCATACTTCCCCCCCCAAAGCTGTCTGAGGGAGTGTGACCCGGCCCCTGACTTAAAAAGGGTGACAACTCCTGCTATAGATTTTCTGAAGAAGGCTAGCCTAAACCTGTAGATCCCAACATGGGGCTCATGCCCCACGGGGGGGGGGGGGATTTGATTTTTAAGGGGGACAATTCAAGAATGAGTTACACCAAGTTAATGGCCTTTTAGACTTCCTGTATGTGAATCGGAGTCCACTTTTTAAATAATAAGAATTATTATTACCAACACTGTTCCTATGTGGTTGTCCCTTTTGTTGTATACGAAATGAGGTCAGAAAGGTATGGTGCTTAGGAAAGGACATGTAAGCTGATGGCATATTTATCTATGTGTGCAGGGGGTGGTGGTTTCTTTTAGCTGAAAAACCGTGGCTCTAGATTTCCGGCTAGATTTCCAGTGCCCTTGGAAGTTTTCTTGGAAGGTGTTACAATAATCCCACAACTTTCTCCTACACTCAGGACACTTGGTCTTTTTTCACAGATGTGGTGTTTAAACCTAACCTTTGCATGTCTAGCATCCATGTAAAACCTAGGTTAGAGAGAATATACATTCGATTAAAAATGTTTTTCTCTCACACATTCTTCTCACATTCACAGTATTCACAGCCAACGTTTTATAGCCTCAAAGTCATTCTCAAGCATCACTTGTGAATATGTCCTTGTTCTGCTTCCTGCTTTTAACAGCAATTCTGTGTAAGAGATTAGCAGCTGTCCTTCCCTATCTGGAATACAGCTGCAGCTCAGTAACAAGCATGTGATCCTTGTAGTGCAGTATTGCCTTGAGTTTGTTACACCTCCAAAATGTCCGCATCTCAATGCTAGTGGATGGGCAAGAGCTTTCTAAGTGGCTAAATTTCTAAGTTCTGCTAACTCTGAAGCTCAGTGAGGTAATAGCAAGAAGAAATGGGGACAATTTGCAAGAATGACATTGGAGACTGTACTTGATCCTTGCCTGTTTGTTGTGACTGTTTACTAATAGGGGCCAAATGACTTAAATGTAACATCAAGGCAGAATATAGTGACTCACTCTCTTGGTGAGAATAAAAAAGGAGACGAAGGCAGCAATGGCAGGGGTTGGAGGGGAGAAAGGAGCAAGGGTTAGCCACTGAAACTTGCACCACATCTACAACAGCAATGAACCACAGAGCAGAAGCAGCAGGGGAGGCATGGCATTCAGTGCAGAGGCATTGTAAGGGCTCTTAGATGTAAAGTGAGGGGCAGTGGAAGATCTCACATATTGAACCATTTTGTTCTTTCCACATCTGTTTTCAAATTAAGAGCAGGAGTGGGCAACATTTGTCTGGGTTCTCTTGGATCTGCATGGCCTAAGGCTACAGGCCACATTTAGGATGATGGGCTGCCCATCCCTAGATGAGAGAAGTTTGAAGTCAGAAATGATACCACAAATGTGAGATATGCTGCCTTTTAATCCAGGTCTCCCCCCCCCCCCAGCAGTGAGCAAATAGGTGGGTTAAAGTACAAGAAGATGAGACAAACAGGTCAGAGGGAGAGAGAATGACATTGGAAATGTTGAAAAATGGAACTATGGAACCAAGGTGTGTTGTGCAGATGGTTTATGGTACCCTAACACTGGTGGCAAACCTTGGCACTCTAGCTGTTCTTGGACTTCAATTCCCAGAAGCCCAAGTCACTACCTGCTGATCAGGGCATCTGGGAATTGAATTCCAAAAATAGCTGGAGTGCCAAGGTGGGCCACTGTGGGCTTTATCTGGCCTGATTGGAGGAAGGAGGGTCTCAGGGAGATTGGAAGATGATCACTCAGTTTCCCAAGTGCCCTCGGGCAAGTTTTCTTGCTTTTGGAGCTATGCTGCTGCAATTACCACTGAGCCAATTTACTGCCTGGAGCTGTGCAGTTGCAGTGATGCCTTGGCTGGAACAGTGCATCTGCCATGTTCCCGCATAGGACAGGGGCACTGTAGTTCAAAACAGCAACTTCCCCAAAAGCAGTGTCTTTCAGAAAGTGGGGCGGGGGTGCAGATGTGTAGGATGCACAAAATGCTATAGCTCCTATAAGGTGCTCCTGTTTTGGAAGCACCAGATCACAGGATCACCATATTCTTGGCTCCCCTCACTCTGTGAAAGTGCTTCCTCTATGTAGGAAATTGAAATCATGCCCAGTTGCTGTCATGGGGCTTGAAATGATTTCAGCAGGATTTGTGCAGGGAATGAGAGGAGGAGAACTGTGTTGATACCAACACACATATCACCACTTGGCTTTCCTCACTTAGGGAACAGGAGAGAGGAAAGGGGATGCCCATAGGTGTCTGTGGCACTTTCACAGTGCCAGTGCCTTTAGGATGCTCTTCTTTGTTGTTCCGGTTTGGAAACTTGTTTGGTTTCAGCCAGATCCCCAGCCCAGCATGGCCCCAGAACAGGGCAAGTGTGATTCACTGGTCCACTGACGGCAGCAGAGGAAGCCTATTTAAAAACCACAGTAATGGAATCTCTCATTGTCTGTCGTTTCTTTTCCACCTTCCAGGGTTTGAAAGGCAGCCTGGCAGCAAAATAAGGCTTCCTTTGAGATTCTTGTACAATAGTCACTGATGTTCCTGTGTTCCATAAAAGTGTCTCTAGGGCCATATATGTGGAAATAGCAGTAACATCCTTAGAGGTGACTTTTGTGTCAAAACGTGTGAGAGATTATTATTTCCTTGTGTTGGCTAGTCGCTGCCTGAATCTTGAATGTAAGAACTGTTTTGCTGAATCAAGCTAAAGGCCCACCTAGTATCCCAGTATTCTGTTACTACCTCTGTGTTCTTCAAGCAAGGAATCCCTGATTTTTCTCCATCATCAGATATTCAAAGATATTCCATTTAGCTATGATGCTTAATATCAACAGAATAGTAACATCTCCATGAATTTGCCAGATTCACCTTCAAAAGCCCTAGTTGTGCAGTGGTGAAATTGTTGTACTGCAACCAAAATGTTATGGGTTCAATCCCGACAGAAACCAAGGTTGACTCAGCCTTCCATCCTTCCGAGGTCAGTAAAATGAGTACCTAGCATATTGGGGGGCAAGAAATGCTAATTACTTTGTGAATCACCCAGAGGGTGTACTAAGTGGTATAGAAGTGTCACTGCTAATTGCTATTCATTATCTTCCTTGTGCCCTTTTTATTTGGCTAGTAGGACATCGGATGTTCTTTACTGATTCTTCTTCTTCTTCCATGTCTAGGCTGGACGTGAAACTGCCAAAATGAAGACACCCTTTTTGGTGAGTTCATTCTGCAGTTCCTTTTGCCTGACCTAGTATGAGAAAGATTAGCTGACAACACAAGATTGCCATTATCAGGGTACGCCTGATTGTCGTTCAGAAATACCACTGTCTTCAAGTAGGCTCTTTACTGATGTAACCATCTAACCCTCTTCTCATAGTTCTTTTAAGACGGGAGCTCAGACTGAACAGGAGGAGGGGTTGAGGAAAGAAAGCCGCTTTGCAGTGGGATGATGTAGGGTCCTGTTGTATTGATTAAGCTCCTGGGACTGCTGCCTGTTGCCTCTAGGATTAAATCGATACAGTTTGCAAAAGTAAAAGCTTCTTCTCGCTGGAGACATAAAATACTGGAGTTTATTTTTTTAATGATAAAACTTACAGCCAGGTGACTCTTCCCACTATTATGCGAGAAAGGAGAGTTTAATTGGGGAATTGAGAAGGGGGAGCATCAGGAGATGAACAATAGTGTTAAATACCCCCAAAGGGTCAGATAGTCCTAGTTCAGAGCTACAGAGCAGCACAGGAAGAAAGTCAAAATGCTGTCTGATGCTCATCTAGATTGGCCTGCCCTGGTAGTCAAGCATTGTCCATGACATGGGAAGGGCAGACTTCTAAGGTATCTTGTCAGTTACTCTAGTGGTAATACAATAATTCTCTGCCAGAGTCTCTGAGAAAACAGCTTGACAACTCTCACCTCTTCCTCATAATGAACTGAATACTGTTGAATTAGCTTTTGAGCCTCTTTTTGGAATTCGCTTTGTTCTGCTGGTCTTAGGGGAACTTAGGCCAGATAATGATGATGTATAGGCACAGAACACATTAGGGCTTGAATTGAAGGCCACTTTGCATTGCACTCCCCACCATCAGCAGGTTTTGCACAAGCAGAAGTGACTTGTGTTTGTCCCTCTGGGGTGAAGCAGATTAAAATGAAAATCTTAGCATATGGATGGCACTTCAGTATTTTCAGCAATCTATTCATAATACTCCTGGGGTAGCATATCTATGCCGATCCTTTTGTATGTTTTTCCCCTCTGAGTATTCAAAGGCATGAGTGACTTCAAAATCAAAAATCAAGAAAGCAATATGCAATTAGCTTTAGTGCCATGGCATTGTGCTTTGCATCTGAAATGGTGTGTGATCAGCATTGATCTGCTTTGCATAACATAGCAAAGAAAATTCCCAAGTGTGTTTTGTTCTATATATTGCTCCTCAAGTTGCTATTTAATATAGACCTAGAAAATTCACAGATGTAGAGGTTTTATGAAGCTTATTTTATTTTGGCTACACTAGAAATTCATAAATAGAATGGAAAGTTATGATTCCCAAAGGCCTTAGTGGCAGGTTCAAGAACATCTGTAAGGAAGACATCTCTATACTGAGCAAGAAATATAACCTGGTGTTATCTACAAATTGACTATTAGTAGAGAGGCAGCTTTCCTGCTTTTACCTGGAATTGTCAGGGACTGAACCCAGAAACAACACGTGGGCTCATTCTGCAGAGATATAAGCCCTCCTCATTGTGTGCATGTATAAATAAATTCAAATAAATAAAATAAATAATCTTACCAAAGATAACAAGCTTACTAGGGTCATTGGCAGCTTTTCTCAGAACAGGAGATTCTATGTTACAATGAATGGAAAGAACAGTAGAAGGAGGATGCAGAAGAATACACTGGCCCAAGGAAGTGTATTGTCTCCAACACTCTGTAATATACCATATATACTCGAGTATTAGCCAATTTTTTTAGCCCCAAAAATGAGCCCCCAAAAGGGGATATGGCTTATACTCGGGTCAGTGACCACGAGGGTCCCAAGAACATGCCATGCTGAGATGCACCAACAATTTAATTAATTTTACCATATTTTCATGTATTTTGATTATTGAAACTCAGTAGCAGCTGCTGCATTTCCCATTCTCAGCTTATACTCAAGCCAATCTATTTTCCTGGGGTTTCAGGTCAAAATTAGGTACCTTGTCTTATATTTGGATCAGCTTATACTCGAGTATATACGGGTGTGCGTGCGCGTGCACATGCACACACATACAAATGATCAACCAAATTCCTGACAATACAAAAGTTTTCATCTATGTGGACAACACAGCAATGGCAGTGCAAGGATCAAGCTTTGATGAGGTAGCTGGAAAACTTGCTGGAGAACTTGAAGAATTAGGACAGTATTATAACATCAGCCATTTGAAACCTAATCCAAGCCAGACTCAAGTGTGTGCTTTACACCTTCAAAACCAAGAGGCAAGGGTGGAGTTGGATGTTATGTAGCAAGGGAACCAATTATAGCATCATTCAGCACCAAAATACCTCAGTGTGATGCTTGACAGGACATTCTGCATGAATACTGAAGCCAAAATTAGTACAAGGAATAATATCATCAGGAAATTCACAAACTATAAATGAGGAACTCAACTATCCATGCTTCATACGTCAACCTTGGCCCTGAGTATCTCCAGGGCAGAGTATGCTGATCCAGTCTGGAGCACATCAACACACAGAAAACAAGTTAACAGACTTCCTGGCGGAAAGCAAGTTAACAGCTTACTGGCAGACAACAACAAGTTGTGTGAATGTGGAGAGGAGGAGGAGGAGGAGGAGGAGAAGAAATAATAATAATTAAAATGGTGGAAGCATGTGTATGCTTAGATTGAGACAGTCATCCTGAAGGGGAAGGATGGTTAAACTTTTATTTTCCTTGCCATTGTTCCTCAATGGAAAATTGACCCATTATGATGCTGTTTGCCCTTTGGTTCAAACAAGTGTAACATACTATAAACTGGATGCATTGCTCTAAAAGTGTCAATAGCTTCAGTGGGAATTTTCAACTGAGTAAATGGCATGAGAAGAAAGAGTTAAACCAGAGTTCCATACCATATTCCCTCAAATTTCCACTCACTTGGCTGCTAGTAACACTTTGAAACACCATGGGAGACTCATAGATATCTCATATCATGTCTGCTTTGGCCCTGCAGTGAACCTAGACTGTGACTATCCAGTTTAATCCATAGGAACTATGACTTGGTACCAGGTCTTTCATTCTCCTTCTGTCTAGAGATATTTAACTGGAGCTGTGAACACTAAGCCTCTGATTTTTTTTTACACACAAAGCAAATGCACACAGTCCTGGTGGTACAGTAGTTAAATTGCTGTCCTGCAATCAAAAGGTTGTGAGTTCGATCCTGACCAGGGATCAAGGTTGACTCATCCTTCCACGGTCAGTAAAAGGAGTACCCAGCATGTTGGGGACAAAATGCTAATTAACTTTTGAACCACCCAGAGAGTGCACTAAGCACTATGGGGTGGTATATAAATGTGATTGCTTTGCTTTTTGTTTTAACTCGTTGCAGTAATATCTTAATACTGTGAATGGTTTCACAGAAAGGATGGCTCCAAGGATTTTCTTGAAGCCTTCCCACAGCCCCTTTTCTCTGGCTATTGCACTGGCTTTTCTTCCAGTGCCCTCCTCCTCCTCAGTAGCTGTCATCTCATTGGTCTGGTGAACAAACCCTTCCCTGCAAAACCAAGAAAGATCTGGTCAAGTTTCTTTTTCTTACAGGCATCTGGCTTGAGCAGAGGAGAATAGCTCAGTAAGGAGCTGGCCAGGGTGCTGAAAAGAGGTTCAGCAACTTGGCCATCTATGACAGTGTTTCCCAAATGCTGGTTTTTGGACGTCAATTCCCAGAAGCCTAAGTCATTTCCCCAAAGCACTGATCAGCCAATGTGCTGACTTAGGCTTCTGGGAATTGAAGTCCACTAGTGGGCTGTGTACCCCTTGTTGGGAACCACTGATCTATGAGAACAGATGTGGGATGTTGCTCTGCCAAAAATTATTGTTCTGCCACATTGGGGTGGGGTGGAGGTGGAGGTGATTACACAGGCTGTTTTCAAGAAGTGGATCTGCCTGCTTGAAATAACAGCCTTGGTGCCTCCCTATTATAGTTGGGTCATGTGGTTCTGGCTGAGTTCCCTACAACAACAGAAGAATAACAACTAGTTTAGTAGTCTACTGTCAAAGCAGAAATGTGTTAAAGCTTCAACTCTTTTTTTAAAAAGTGGGGAGAGAATGAATCACTTAAAGCAGGGATTCCCAACCTATGGCCCATGGGCTGGACCTGACCCACAGTGCCATTTAATCTGGCCCACAGTGAGTGCCATTTAATCTGGCCCACAGTGAGTGCCATTTAATCTGGCCCATGGTGAGGATCCTGCCACCACCATTGGAAGCACTGAAAATACACTAGAAGTGCTTCAAATGCAGCAAAAAATGCACCACCCTCACCAGGATTGCATATGCCACTGGTGGTGGAAATGCAATGATAGTATCCATGGAAGTGGGGCCCTTCCCAGTACGCAAAAAGGTTGGCCACCCTTGTACTGTGTTGCAGGCCCATGGGCCAATTTGTGCTTAATCCAAAGGTTTTTAGGAGCAGATATACAAAACAACCCAAACAAGCCAAACAATGTGTGCCCCAAGAATTAGTTTAGAGCAGTGTTTCCCAAATGTTGGGGTTGGGACTTCAATTCCCAGAAGCCTAAGTCAATTCCCCAAAGCACTGACCAGCCAATGTACTGACTTAGGCTTCTGGGAATTGAAGTCCCAACCCCAACATTTGGGAAACACTGGTTTAGTGTTTCCTTGATTCTTAGGAGACATACCATATATACTCAACTATAAGTCGTCGCGAATATAAGTCAAGGTATCTCATTTGGACCTCTCAAATTAAGAAAATAGATTGACCTGAGTAGAAGTCGGGGGTGGAAAATGCAGAAGCTGCTAGTGAGTTTCAGTAATTAAAATACATGAAAATATGGTAAAATTTATTAATTCAGAAATGTGTGTGGGTATGTTTTTGAGTTTTTACAGCAGTAGTGCTTTTAACCCCCCCCCCCATGTTTGAATTTAAATGACGCTTGTATAAGTATAAGTTGAGCCCCTTTTTTGGACCTCATTTTGGGGGCTAAAAAACTAGACTTATGAATTCAAGAAAAAAATGGTCCAGCCATTGCAGTGTCCACGTCTAGCTCCCTCACAGGTGCAGCTATGCTATATTCACATTTGTGAATGTTTGTTGCATTAGATGCAAAGAAGCTGCTCCTAAGGCTGCTGTCTTAATAGAATGTCCTCCCAGTTCCTGCTTTGTCTCCCTTATGCTCCAAAGATATTACAGAATCAGAACATTTAAGACTGTTCTGCATGTGTGCTTTCAATCTTTTCACTGTATCAGTGTGACAGACTGTATCAGAGGTTGAGAGCATGCCACCCTCTGTCTGTCTGCCTGTCTCTCTGTGTGTGTGTTGTGTGTGTGTGTGTTGTGTGTGGCCAAGGGACAGTTACCTTCCCACAAAATGCACACAGAAGTAAAGCATGTGTTAATCTTTCTGTATTTCTTGTCCGCAGAAGGATTTTTTAACATTACATTGGGAAGCTTTTACTGGTGTGATGCCGTTCTCTCCCATCCATAGTTATGAGGTGTAAGTCTTCTCACTGCCTTTAGGATTAGACTCTTGTGAGATTAAGTCAGCAGGAGAAAGGAAGGTATTGTAAATCTAGAGTAAGCGGATCCCTAAATAATGCAATTACCTTTTCCTGCCACACGTTCCAACCACCATATCTAATCTTCTTTCGTGTCTAGGTCAGACTTTAAACTGCCAAAACGAAGCCACCTTTGGTGAATTCATTCCATAGTTCCTGACCTAGTGTGAGAAAGATTACTTGGCACCACAAGGTTGCCTTTGCCCAGGGGATGCCCAATTGTGGTTAAAAAATACCACATTCTTCGAGGGAGGCTCTTTCGCCATATCTAACTTTGGACAGGTTTTAAGGAAAGATCCCCTTCCTTGTCCTTTGCTTTTCCACATAGGGTTGCCTGCTGCATCCTCATCGAGAATAAAAAAAGAGGGAGATCTTGGAAAGGGCCACAGGCCTCGCACATTAGGACGGCTGGACATAGCCAAGAAACGTGGATATGGAGCAGTGGTGGGATGTCAAAAATTTTACTACCCCACCGTGATGTCATCACAGTGTGGGCGGAGCTAACATCATGATGTCATGATATGGGCAGGGCCAAAGATTTTTTAAAAAAATAATAATAAAATAAAATAAAAATAAGCACACACACACCCCTGAACCCACCCACAACACAAACCCATAAATAAATTAAATAAATAAATAAAATAAAATAAAAATTACATTAAAATACACCCCACCCCACCCCACCCCAAACATAAATCTGTATTTATGATACTGGGTAGTATGTCAATATATGTAAAGGTATTAAATACACATTAAAATACACACAGACACACCACATCCAAAGGTGAGTCACTTACTTACCCTGGGGAGCAGGCTATAGGGAGGTTCAGGCTAGCAGCTTCTCTTCCTCCTCCCTGCTAGGGAGGACAGCAAGGAGGCTGTGCATACATGCTAAGCCCTGTTGGCGTGCATGCACACCAAGTGCTTGGCGTGCATGCGCAGTGGGGGAACTAGTGAAAAGGTAAACCCTGAAGGTGGTTCCCCCCAAAAAGCTGCTACCAGTTCTCTGGGACGCTAAGAAAAGTTACTACCGGTTCTGGCGAACTGGTGAGAACCTGCTAACAGTGATGGGATGTAACAGGTTCTCACCAGTTTGCCAGAACCGGTAGTAACTTTTCCCAGTGTCCTGGAGAACCGGTAGCAGCTTTGGGGGGAAACCTCCTTCGGGGCTTACCTTTTCACTGCGCATGCGCGCCAAGCACTTGGTGTGCATGCATGCCTACAGTGCTTGGCGCATACGCACGGCCTCCTTGCTGTCCTTGTGTTGTGGGTGGGTGGGTTGAGGGGTGTGTGTGTGTGCATGTGTGCGCTTATTTTATTATTATTATTATTATTTTCTTTGGCTCCGCCCACAATGTCATGACATCATGACGTTAGCTCCGCCCACAGTGTGATGACATCACGGTGGGGGTAGTAAAAATTTTGACATCCCACCACTGCCTTTTTACATCCCATCATCACTGATAATGGAGGCGGTCCTAATTTTTGTGGCTGTGCCCCTCCCAGCTCCGCTGGGCTAACCCCTTTCCACGCTTCTCCTTGGAGCGTCTCTGAGCCAAACCACCCAGGTGGGCTCGGGGCGCGCGCTGGGCGCCTTCCCCTGCCTGGGCGCCTGCTTGCTCTTGGAGGAGCCCCTCCCTTCGCGTCCCGGGCTCACACTCCCTCGCTCTCCCCCCCACCCACCACCACCACCACCCTCGGAGCCGGTGATTCAGGCCTCTGTCGGCGCGAACCAATCAATGGGCGGGAAGGGCTCCGCAGCTCCGCAGCTGACGGTGCGCTCTCGCTCGCTCGCTCGCTCCTCTTTCTCCGAATGCTGCTGCCAGCAGGCCGGCGGCGCGCACTGCGGCCTCAGCTCTTCCCGCCCACCCACCCGGAGAACTGGGCCGGTCCCAGCGGCACGTTCCCGCTCCTGCTCCACTTTTCGAGAGCTGGCGGCGGCGGTCGCCCCCGGGGCTAAAAACCCTCGTCGTGCTTAGCTCAGCAGGGCGAGAAGGGGCGGTGTAAGGAGCGAAGCTTTTGGACGGGGCCAAGGCGTTTTAATCCCGCGCCCGCTCACGGAGTGAAACCCTCGCCACATTTAAAAGAGGAGCCGCCATCCTCGTTGAGTGGCAGCCCGCCCTTAGCTTGTGTGGTGTTTTCTGAGGCATTCCTGTTGATGCTCAGAAAGAAGCATACATACATACATACATACATACATTTATTCCAATTTATTATCCCGCCCCAATCAGGTAAACCCAACTCTGGGCGCCTTACAACATACATTAAAAAAAAAATACATAGTTTAAACAATTCCTCATTAAGTGTAACCGACTAGACCAGGGGTGCCCAAACTTTTTGGGCCATGGGCCGATAATGTGGTTCAAGGAGCTGCAGTGGTGGGATGTCAAAAATTTTACTACCCCACTGTGACATCATCACAGTGTGGGCGGAGCTAACATCATGATGTCATGATGTGGGCGGGGCTAAATAAAAATTAAAAATAAAATAAAAAATTAAATTAAAATAAGCACACACACACACACACACACACACCTCAACCCACACACCCACAACACAAAACTAAACAAATTAATAAAATAAAATAAAAGATACATTAATACAGTGAAAATATAAGCCCCAAAGGTGGTTCCCCCAAAAAGCTGCTACCAGTTCTCCAGGACACTGGGAAAAGTTACTACCGGTTCTGGAGAACTGGTGAAAACCTGTTACATCCCATCACTGAAAGCTGTCACTAATGCCCCGGGGTCCGGGTGCGGCCCCTGATGCCAATTCACCCGGCCCATGAAGCCCTTTTCGCTCCTGGAAGTGGAAGTTATGGGTGCGTTTTACTTCCGCTTCCAGGAGTGATGAGGGCTTCGCGGGCCGGATGAATTGGCGTCGGGGGCCGCACCCGGGCCTCGGGCCTTAGTTTGGGCACCACTGGACTAGACAGTCCCATCATGCCCTCTGCATACAAAAACTTCACTTAACAATTCAAATAGTGGAGACTGTAATTGATAAAACACTAAAAGAGATTTAAAACTTTAAAAATTTACAAAAATTAAAACTGAAGGCAAGTGAGAGTAAATAAAACAGAACAGCAAAAAAAGACAAAAAAAACGTTGTGGCACCTTAAAGACTAACTCATGTACTTGATCCATTAGGGAGCTTTCCTATTTTCTTGAGTGTTTGCTCAGTATTGCTCTTGTCTCAGACTTTTACTAATCATTTGCTTAAGTGTATTTTTAAAGTCTTTTGCAACTGTTTTAAACTGTAAACTTTCCTGTTTTGTTTTGTTTTTTGCTTTTTACCATTTTTAATAAAATATATCTATTCACTAGTTTGGGGTTTGAACCATGAGGGTTTGTAGCACCTAAAACTGGATCTTGCCTTGACCATCTACTGGAAGTCTGTACGTTTGTGGGTGTAGGTAGTAATTCTACCTTGCAAGGTTGGCATGAGTGGTGGGCAGTAACAGGTTTGCACCACCACCCCCGGCCATGGGCGGCGGTGGCGGCGGCAGCAGTGGCAAAATTGGGTGGCCTTCAAGCGGGGTAGCGGAATTGGGTGGCCACGCCCACCGCCCTGCCTTGCCCAGACTAACACAGCTACCATTTAAAAAGTTTTATTCTGTACAAGCATTTCAGAGAGTAAACAAAACAAAAAGACAAAAACATTGTTGCACTTTAAAGACTAACTGCTGTATTTTAATGTGAGCTTTTGTGGATCAAGTCCACTGGCTCTTTGGCTATAAACAGAGATGAGCACTGAACCCTAGAATTGGTTAACGACTGGCTTTCAAGCAAGAGCAACCTTTACCTAATGACAGAAGATCCCTGATTGATATTCAAATTTGATGCCAGGTTTTGTTCCTGCAAGTGGTTCAAGGTCTCCTTTGCTCAAAAGCCAGTCATATCTGACTCTAGGGTGCAGTGTTCATCTACATTTACAGCCAAAGAGCCAGTGCTGCCTGTGTTTGCAGATGTATACATGGCCATATGGCAGGCATGACTAGATCACCTATGATGTAGGCTCCGCCCATGATGTAGGCTCCGCCCACCATGTGGTAGTGATATATGTATATATATTTTGCTGCCCACCACTTGTTAAAGGCACCTAACCATGTGAACTTGTGCACTCTCTGGAAGCACTGCTTAGTCAGGTTAGGTTAAAGTTTTGGGAGGTAGCTGGGACAGGAAGATTCCTGGAGCCATCAGCACATTTTGCCCGCCAGACATCACCTATCCCAGAACAAGCAGGGTAGTGTGGCAGAGAGATTTACACAGGCCTGTCTGAACCAGGTGGTGGTTTGACAGTGATGTTGTTTTTCCACCTAGGGCCACTATATACTTTACAAGAGGCATTTGTAAACTGGTTCTTGCTGGTAAAGGCCACTAATATATGACATTTCTATGCATGATGGAGACATATTAACATGATTTGGCATTGTCTTTAGCATACATGTGTGAGCTGGCAAAAGACCAGGGCTGAGGCATGCAATTCTGCCCCTGCCTCCTCCTCCCAGTCACACAGGCCTGGACAGAATGAATATCTTTGACCCAAATGGTTCTCAGGAAAATCCAGTACATGTATTTGAGAAAAAGAAGTGGGAGTCAGGAATTAATTCAGAGCAAGACCTGGACTCCTGTCTCGAACTCTGCTGTCTTCAGGCCATTGTGTGAGATGGGTCCAATGACTTTCCTTTTCTGTAAAACAGTGACAGTAGCACTGGCCCTTCTAAAGCTGCTATAAATGATGTTTGAAGAGGCTGAAATAAGGCGTGTATAATCTAGACAGAAAACCGCAGAGTTTTCAGTTAGTGCAAGTTTAAGGAAGAAGCAATTATAAATCACTGAAGTTCTCTGTCCCCATAGCTATTAATTGGGTATTCTTCATTTGAAATCTTTTTAATAGGTAAGTGTTCAGACTCATTCAGACTAAGCACAAGGGACTACCAGTTGATGGTATGTCAAGATAGTGCCATTCATATCTAAGATAAATTGAATAAGAAAAGTAAAGCTTGACCATACAGTCAACTTGTTATCTACTTGCTCCATAAATGTATGAACACTAGTAAACAAAGGTAAGTCAAGAATTTCTGGGTAATTTAGATGCACCAACACTACTACTGTTTGCAAGATAATTTTTTCAGAGTGTAGCCATGTCACTCGACAAGAAACAAAATAAGACGGAAAATGGATTGTTTTCTGGGGAAGTAGACTTGATCCATAAAAGCACACATGAAAATATAGCAGTTAGCTTCAAGGTGCCATAATGTCTGTCTGTCTTTTTTTTTTTTTTTTTGTTGGCTATCTCAGAGTAAGTAGCTCTAGAGAATTTAAAATTTGAACAATATACAAGAACTGATATTGGCATATATTAGGATTTAAGAACATGGAAGAAAGGGGCAGTTTTAAAATTACTTTTGAGACAAGGTATTTTGTGGAAAATTTTATGTATGTGTGTGTTTGTGTATGTACACATAGAATGAATGTAATTGTTAATATGGGAATTAGTTAAGTGCAGAATTGCAGGACAATCTCTCCACCACCACCCCAGTTTTTGTGCCTTTTGCTGCAAAATGGGTAACATATTGTTAGAGTATATAATATTTCATCTCTGTATGTTCTGTAGATGAAATTCATTGATAAACCTTGGTGGATTTTGAACTGGATGCCTGGAGTTTCAGATCAGGACAGAGAAGAGGTTGCACTGTTTGATTAAGAAGTCTTTACATCCATGTGTAACTAATAGCAGTGTTGGAATAAGTGGCAGAATGAGTGTGGTAATTGCACAGAGAGAGAGCGTGATAAATATCTGTGATATAGTCATATATAATGTAAATGTGTTAAAGTTTATATTTTAGATTAAAAATGAGACACAAAAACCTTTTTTTGTTTGTATTTTGGTGGCACATCTGTTAGCCAGCAGATGAAGAATAGTCTCTCTGGGCCTCCTAGGCATTTAACTATTCAGCATAGAAAGAGATAAAAGGATGAAAGCCTCTTTTGAAGAGAAATCCTATGATGAAATATTTGCAATTCTAGAAAGATAAGTAAAAGCTGCTCTGAAAGAATATGAAGAAATAAATCACCAAGGGCAAATGGAATACTGTACTGATAGAACTATTTTAAAGTACAGAGACTTAATCTGTCAAAATTGTAACAAAAATATGTCAACAAAACAATGGCCAACAGACTAGCAACATTCAATATATATCCCACTCCCCCCAAAAAGAGATGCCAAGAAGTACAGTAACTATGAAACCGCTATTTTAATTTTCTGTGCAAGCAAGATTGCAGCAAACGCTTTTACCTTATAGAGAATTAGAACTACCTGATATTCAAGCCAAATTCTGAAAAGAAAGAGGCACTTGAGATCATATCATAAATTTTCACTGGCTACTGGAGTGTGCCAAAAATGTCAGAAGAAAACCAGTCTTTGCCTCTTAAAGACTATAGCAAAACCTTTGATTAGGTGGATCATGAGAAACTCTGAGTAGTTGGGGGGGATGGGCATGTCTCTCAGCACTTGATTGTCCTGATGTGTAACTTGTATTGTGGATAAGAATCTCCCATTAGGAAAGAATATGGAGAGACAGAATGGTTTCCTATAAGAAACAAATGCCAGAAAAGGTTGCATTTTATCCTCTTATCTGTTCAATCTGTATGCAGAACATGTAACACAGAAAACCAGATGAAGGAGGATTCAGATGAAGGAGGAATGAAATGGTGGAACAAACATTAATAATTTTAGATATGGAGATTATACTATCTTACTGGCAGAAAGCAAAAATGACTTGAAACCACTTTTATTGAAAGAGAAAGAAGAAAGGACTGCAGTTGAACGTTAGGAAGACAAAAATTATCACTACAGAACTACACAGCTTTAAAGTTGACAATGCAGACATTGAGATAGTGAAAGATTTTGTATACCTTGGCTCAATCCTTGATTCTAACAGAGACTGCAGCCTAGAAATAGGAAAATTTAGTTTGTAATTTGGATTATGTTTTTAGAGTACTTCATCTCACCCCACCTTTTTAATTAACTTTTAAATAAAAATTAACAAAACAAACAAGAAATCATAACACAATACAGATTGATAACAATAACACATAAATAACAGTAACATACAAAATACAATTATTATTATTATTATTTTACTTAACTTCTCCATGTCGTTATTTTAAAACAATCCTATTTTAACCTCTTTGTAATATACAACCAGTTGTTGTTGTTGTTGTTGTTGTTGTTGTTGTTGTTGTTGTTGTTGTTGTTGTTGTTGTTGTTGTTGTTGTTGTTGTTCTTGTTCTTGTTCTTGTTCTTGTTCTTGTTCTTGTTCTTGTTCTTGTTCTTGTTATGCTGACATGTGTTATTCAACAACAACAAAAGGAAAATTGCCAAAGTCCACTTAATGATGGCCATGGGGAAAGAGAGTGACATTCATTGGAAGGGGGAAATTGTAGCAATTCAAACATTTGTCTTGAACCTTCTCATTTTTAGTACAATGGCTTTTTTTGAGGTTTACCCAGCTTTATGCCTAATGTGAGGCATATTTCCACCAGTGATATGAATATAACACTATGGCTAGTGACCATGCTTCTTTAGCATCCTAAGGTTTGTGATTCTTAATAGAATCATAGAATCACTGAGTTGGAAGCGGGCTTTGGGGCCGTCAAGTCCAACCCCCTGTTTAATGCAGGAATCCAATTCAAAGCAGATCTGACAGATGGTTCCCAATCCTCTCTTGAATGCTTCCAGTGTTGGAGCACTTGTATAAGGAGCAGTGAGGTCCAGAATGTAAAGTCCAACAAGTCTTGAAAGGCCTTTTTTCCCCCACATCGAATTCTTTCAAGTTTATGTAAAAGAATAAAACTGTAAGATGCTCTCCCACATCCATCAGATATGTTCATCCAAGAGCAAGGATTGGTGACAATCAAGTATGTCCTCATAGGTGCCTAAACTTGCTGCCATGTAAATGTTTTAAAGCTTATGAAAATAATCACATTGATTGGAATGGAGACCAAGTTTGAGATATCTCCTCTGCACAATCTATTGGTTTATCTATGGCAATATTGATTGCCCAATAAGCAACATTAGCTGGATGGTGTGGATGTAAAGCATTCAAGATTACAATGTGTTTTCAGAATCTTTTGGCATGTTGTCTAATCTAAAGTAGGTTATATTCATTCATTCATTCATTCATTCATTCATTCATTCATTCATTCATTCATTCATTTCAATTTATATGCCGCCCTACTTGGTGAAAACCAACTCAGGGTGACTCAAAACATACAATAAAATACAATGTAACAGTTCAATAATACAATATCACAGTATCATAAAATATAGTACAATAAAATAAATATAAACATAATATAATCAGAATACCATCCACAAACAATACTCAGTACAGAATAGACAATAAACAATATAATCACAATATAATCACAATACAATCACTACCTAATACAAAAATTACACAGTAATCGATTTGACAATATCTATCTGTTTGACAATATCTGTTTGTATATATGCTTGTGACTGGAGTGTGTGTGTACTGGGGGTATTCTGTTTTGACCACTCCTAAGAAAACCAACTCATGTGCAAAATTTTCCTTAATGTTACCTCACTCCTTTTGAATACATGATTTTAGCAACTATCATAGCAAACTGCATTGTCCTTGCTCTGGAGCAGCATTTGCCTGATGGAGACAAGACACCGATGTCAGAACGATTGGTGAGTAGTGTTCTCTTCTTCTTAGACTTTCTTATGGTAGAACAAAACATCTGAAAAAGTTTTTTAAAATGCTGACCATAAGGGTGTTTTCTTAAATATAGGGGCAGATATATTGGAGTACAACTCTTGCCATCCCAGTCTAGCAAAGCCATTGGGCATTAGTTTGAAAAAGATGGTCACAACATTTGGAGGGCATCAGGGTGGGAAGAGACTGTTGTGAATCATTCTAAACTTACCTTGTTCTCTGACAGCAATACGTTTTAGGGTGACAGTTGTCAACTTAAAAAAAATTGGTATGTAGAAATGGAACCAGGGTCAGAGTTTCTGGTGTGTCCAGAGACAGCTTGTAATGATAGCTCTGCAGTTTTTGTATGGAGTGGAGGGGACCCTCCAACACAAAACCAGCGCACTTACCTATCATGCATAAATTTTAAAGAACAACTATTAGTAGAGGTTGTTGTTATTGTTGACAGTTTGCTGAGCAGTTATCAGTCCTATATGTAATGGGAGTGCAATGATGTGACACAGAATCAAGAAATATATTATACTGCATGCTATGGAGGGGGCTTACAGCATATATACAGCTGCTCTCACGAGCAACAGGCCTTATCTTATGCATGTTTGCATTGAAATATTCCACTGCTTCTGAAGGGACAGGCTTGGGTACTACACACAGGACTGAACTTAAACAGTGCAGTTTTCTGTGTGCCTACCCAGAAATAAATCTCATTAAATTTATTTATAATATGCACACATAGCAGGCATGAACAAAGAGCAGCCTTCCAGATACTGTTGGATTGCAGCATGTAGAATTTTTTACCATAGTCTGTGCTGCTCATGGGTATGGAAATTGTAGTCCAACCGTACTTGGAGGAATGTACTTTGGTCTCTGACTGGTATATAGGAATGCACTTTGATTGCATGAATAAATTGTAGCAGCCTGGATTAGGTTGCATATCCTGGAAATGATAGATATTGCACTTTGGAATATCTACAACATTAGTCTACTTCATGTTTAGATATTATGCTGGGAAGGGGAAACATGTTTGTACCTCAGAATAGGACTGCAGGAAGCAATTGTTTAGTGCCCTGGGGTAAACATATTAATTTTAACCTAGCTAACTTCATAGGACAGTTGTGGAAATAAAATATGTAGACGAATTCTTACATGTCACCAATGAGCTCCTGGGAGGAAGGACAGGATAGAGATGTAATTAGTTAGGTAATAAATAATCTTTCTTCTGTGTATTCCTCTTTAGGATGACACAGAACCATACTTCATTGGAATATTTTGTTTCGAGGCTGGAATTAAAATTATTGCCTTAGGGTTTGCTTTCCATAAAGGCTCCTACCTAAGGAATGGCTGGAACGTAATGGACTTTGTGGTGGTTCTCACAGGGTGAGTAAGTGTTTTATAATCTGCGGTCACTTTTTATTGCTTAATCTCAGTAGAGGGTTCTCCATTGCCTTTTTTTGCACAGTGTTTTGTAGGTCAATAACTCGTATGGTCACTTATAACAACAACAAATTTCAGTCTGGTCAAAGCAGCTCTGTTGACTGTTTGCTGAACAATGCAGGGCTCCAAGAAGGAAGCTGAATGCATAGATTGTATTCTTTGGTATGGGAAGAAACGGGGATTTACTTGAAACCAACAACTATATGCTTCACATGAGGGTTTATATGCCTTATTTGGATAGGCAGCAGTGTAAAGTGAAGTAATTTTTTTTTTACCTGCAACATGATACAGATTCTATAAGTTGTGTTATAGACATTTCTTCAGCTTTTAGCCCTGCCTTTCCAGTCTTGCTCAAGTCAGAGTACCAACTTCCAAACTAAAAACATAAGTGACACAGTACACATGCTTATACAGATACATAAGAGAAAAAAGGAGACAAGACAAATAAACAAGCAGCAAAACCTAGAAGGAAAATCTCTGAAAATGTTTAGTATTTATAGTTTACCAACATTCAGTATGTTTCAGAAATTTCCAGTCCTGGCCTATGGAAGCCTTCTATAATAACTTTTGCTTATTTTGCCTACTATTAATTTTGGGTAGGTGTACCCTGTTTTACATGAGAACATCAGCAAGCTGTGCATGGTTAAACAGAAAGCCTATCTAGTCTAGCATTCTGTCCACATGGGAACCAACCTGATGGGAGGTCAAAAGCACCTTTCTTTTGAGTTCCTCACCAACTGCCTGGGGTATCAGAGGAGATATATTGGAAGTCTTAGATATCTTCCCAATCTTCAGTTGATTTTTTTTCCTGATTCGGACTCAGTAAAGCTAAATATTTGAACAATCTGATATTTTAAAATATAAAACATGTATTTCCCCCAACCCAAATGTTGTGAGGATGCTTTCAGGTTGCTTCTACCTTTTACCAAGAGGGCTGCATCTGTTATTGCCCTTAGAATAGTCAACAGAAAGTCTAAACTGTTTCCATTCTTTACCACCAATCTGTGCTGGTCAGATCTTACATGTTACATGGTTATGAGCAGTGATGGTATGTAACAGGTTCTCACCAGTTCGCCAGAACCGGTAGTAACTTTTCCCAGTGTCCCGGAGAACCAGTAGCAGCTTTTAGGGGGAACCACCTTCAGGGCTTACCTTTTCACTGGTTTCCCCACTGCGCATGTGCGCCAAGCACTTGGTGTGCATGCATGCCTACAGTGCTTGGTGTGTATCCACAGCCTCCTTGCTGTCCTCCTTGCTATCCGTGTGTTGTGGGTGGGTTGAGGGGTGTGTGTGTGCTTATTTTTATTTTATTATTTTTTCTTTGGCTCCACCCACAATGTCATGACATCATGATGTTGGCTCCGCCCACACTGTGATGACATCATGGTGGGGTAGTAAAAACTTTGACATCCCATCACTGGTTAGGAGGATTATATAGAGCCGTGATGGTGAACCTTGGCACTCCAGATATTCTTGGACTTCAATTCCCAGAAGCCCAAGCCCCTGTGAATCTACATGAATGGGTTTGCTGCGATTCATACGGCCTGCGCCGCGCTGCCCTTGTCGCTTCTGGAAGCGGAAGTAAAACGCGCCTGTATGGGCACGTTTTACTTCTGCTTCCAGGAGCGACGAGGGCAGTGCGGCGCAGACTGGATGAATTGCAGCAAACCCATTCATGTGGATTCACAAGGGCTTGGGCTTCTGGGAATTGAAGTCCAAGAACATCTGGAGTGCCAAGGTTTGCCATCACAGATATAGAGTTTTGGGTGTGTGCATAATCTTTGGACAACTTATTCTTCTTGAATGCACAGTTTTGTGGATGGTAGATGAACATGGCCCTCTGGATCTATGTGTAATAAGTACACTTTGTCTCTAATGCTATGTCCTCACAGTTCCATAGCTTGCACTCCTAGTTCCCTGCTACTTTTCCAACTTGCTTCCAATTTCTTTGGATGGAAAAAAAATATTTAAAAAAAGACACAGTTAGGTCCTGCATGATATGTTTTTGGATTTTAATAGAGAATCTGTCAACAGAAAGACTTCTGTAGTGTGTATGCTGTTCACCATTTATAACTTCACCCTGCCTTGCTACACTTGCTATTTCCCTTCCTCCAGTGCTTCATGTTCAGGGTCTGACATCCTTTCATCTCGTGGTTTGCTGCCCTGGCTTATATGTTCTCTGGACTGATAAAATTCCCTTTATGCAGTGGTGGGCTCCAAAAAGAATTACTACCACACTATGGGTATGGCCAGGGGGAAAGCCCTGTGTTGCACCCAAATTAGGACTACCTTATTTCAAAACTTGGATGGTCGGGGCCAGCCAGAATTTCTGCTACCGGTTCTGGAGAACTGGTGCAAACCTGCTGATGCCCACCGCTGCCTTTATGTCTCCATTTGGGTAGCATATATCATCTCTAAATGAACTATTAAAACATCTCCACTCAGTCTCCAGCTGCTGATTCTAGGTAGGAAAAGAAGCTCTTTGGTCAAAAGAAACTCAGATTAGGTCCCCACCTCATCTGTGAAATTTGCTGAGTAGTTTTCAGCGTATTACAAACCTAGTTCACAAAAGGTTCTTGAGATGGTAAACATCTGTAGGGGTTTTAAAAAACATTAAGTTTTGCAGAACATTTGCCATGTCATAACAATAGTAAACAATAATGTTACAAATACTATTAGGAGATAGCTCTCAAGCTGAATTTCCCATTACACAAAGTTGATGGCTTCTTCAGTTTGCTTTTTCTCCTTTGTTCATATTACCTAGGGTGCAATTCATATGGTACCTGGAGTTTGATTTTCAGATACAGCATTTGTCCTTGAATGAAGAGCAAAGCATTAAGAAAATTCCAAGAAATCAGTAATGTTCCCATTTTCATGATTGCACTGTCTGCCTGGTTTATTTAGCACTCTGATCTCCTTTAACTCTTTTGTTGTTGTTGGACATTCTTTGGGATTCTAGAATTGTTGTATCATGTTACTGAGACACTGATTACTTAGGAAAGCTTGTCATTAGGCAATTATCCAGAGATTTGAAACTGGAAATCTGAGACTACTGGTTTTGATTGAAGTAAAGTGCACCTCTCTCTCTCTCTCTCTCACTGATTGTTGTACTGAGAATAGATGGCTTGTGATCTAAAGCTGGTTGTGTTTTGTCCTGAAATTTTTTGATGAGTGCCAATCTCTCTGGCCGTTTACTTTTTTTAAAAGAGCTGATTTTGTTGTATTATATTCTCCATTGTGTTTAGGAACAGAAATTGTTTCTCACAACACTCTCATGGGTTAGTCTCTTGTGAGCCAATTATTCTGTGTACCTGCTTTCTTCAGAACCTTGTCCAATAAATGAACTGTTTGGGCAATCTCAGAGGATGAACAAGCTCAAGGAAACATGTTGTAGTATATAGTGGAGTAGCAATTTCTGTAGTTGTGATCTTGAGGGGAAATGTTGCTGAGCTTGTAAAGATTAATGGTTATCTGTATAGAAGTTTAGTCTTTTCACATATAGATAGAGCTGGTACACGTGAATTAGCCTTGTTCTGTTTTATCTTATCCCCTGGCTTTTTACTGGGAACAATCATCACTGTACAACTTCAGATGTGTGGGTCCATTAAGTTGCTTCCTGCATTTTCAAGACTTCTTGTTGCAGAAAGTATGTTAAATTTCCTCTGTATCTTCTGGAGTATTATGGATGTGTCCTTGGTGGTTCATTGTGTCTTTATATTTAGTGCTACAGTTAAGTTATCTACCTGTTGTAGAAGACTTCAACAAAAGAGATGTAACTGTAGAGCTATGTTTTTCTGAGCAGAAAAAAATGCAGAATAAGAAAGATAAGAGTCAATGAGCATGTTAGAAGGAACATATAACTGCTACCCAGAACTGCTAACTACCAATAGCAGAAAACACTGGTTGTCTAGCACTCTGTGTTTTCCTACATCCACTTAAATGGCTTTCAGCTAGCATCTAGTTGGTGAATTAGTTGAGATTGTGGACAGACAGATCATGCAAAGATGAAGTCACACAACCCTAAAGACTTGTTGCTGAATGCTTTGAAGTGCGAGGATTCTACTCTTCTTCCTGTGGCTTCCACCAGAAAGCACAAGTCTGATGGGAAAGGATGTTTCTGTTTACTAGGAGGTGCCAGTGCAGGAGCACTGGAGTCTCATACATTATGGATGTGATCACTTTAAGATCCTTATATTTTGGTAATCTCCCCAGACTATATCATTTCAGAGTGTATGGAGGAGGTTTCCTCTGGCCTTGAACATTGTCCCACTTATTGCTCTGTTCAAAGCTTTTTCACATGTGTACCAAATTGCTCCCTCTCTCTGCCTGCTTCCTCCCTAGCTATGTGTGGCTTATTAGTATGCCTGGCACTATTTGCTTCTTGATTAGGGAGTCCTCCCTGCACTATTACTTAAAGGAGCTTTCCAGACGTGCCCTGAATGGCAGGGGATGCTCTGCATGCCTGCCAAGGCTGAATGGCGAAAGGACTGGGAAAGGGGATCTGGAAGCAGTGAGGGAGGTTTCTTATCACTTCTGATGGCAGGGAGACAGGTGGGGCAAACCTTCAGGCCTTTGATTGAAAGGATGAAATGTAGGAGCAGCATCCTTGGATGCAAGTATATGTCTGTTTGATTTCTCCATGGGTAATGTCCTGCTTTTTTGTTTGTTGTGTGTGCATTCTCATACATCTGCATCTATAGCTGTGTTTATGTGAAGTGTATACAGACAGATGAACATATAATAAACTCTGAGAAGACGAGATCATTGAAAAGACTGAAAATATTTCCTGATCAATATTATGCTTCTGAGCACTGGCCCTGCAGAACCATACCAGACACTTGGGCTCACAACAGCGAAATTTAATGCCACAGTGCCTGTTGATTGCCTACAGCCAAACCACTCCCTGGTGCTCCCAGATAAGCAGTCTGCAGCCCTTCAGATGTTGCTGGACTGCAGATCCCATAAGCCTTTATCACTGGTTTAGGACTGATGAGAGATGTGAGCCAAAATGGAGTGAATAGCATTAAATAAGCAATTAAGAAAGGGGTAGAGAGAAGAGAGGAAAAAGTGAAGATATAAGATTAGGAAAACATGAAAGATGGTTCCATATTTTGAAGTACTGTAATGTTAAAAATAGAATATGAAGATCACTGCCTTAGGCATTTACTCACCTGTTGTTTATGCTACTTTTAGAATACTGATGAGTTAACATTAAAATAGAACATTTCAGGTTCCTAGTATCCAACTCTTTCCCTTTTTTAAACAATATACGGTACATTGTTTTCAGGAGATGCCCTGCAAATAATGGAATAAATATTTCAAATTCTTGGGTACTAATATCTTATTTCTTTGTGTAAAAGCGCCAAAAATGGAGATCATGTTAGTTTGAAGAATGTTGTTGCACAGGATTGGAAAAGATTTTTTGATATTTGCTGCCAGAAAGACTTCTTTAGCTGAAACTTTCGTGCCTTAGAATTTTTAAGGTTTGTAATAGGCATGTTGTGTTGGGATAATTTACCATCTATGAACACTGGGTTGTTAATGTAACTGTTGATCTTTTCTCTATGAGGGAGCAACACAGTCAAAGGAAATACTGTAGGGAAGTATGCATTCTGTGAGGCACTTGAGAAACTACAACTTCATTTTCTGTTCAAGTGTAGATTTCTGGTAGCTTACACTTGTCTGCTCATCCTTAGAGGGATCACAAAAGTGTCACATTTGCTAATTGATTCATTACTTCAATCACTGAATGAGTTTTAGATGGTTTGTACTGTCAGTAAGTGGAGAATGGGAGTCACTGTGAGATTTTATGTGAATGCAGGGATTGACCATCTGCCCAATAGATAACTGTTGGATAGCTCAATGGGTTAGGCATTTGATTTCCCACTGTATCTCTAGGGATACAGTGTAGCCTTGGACAAACTGCACATTCCCAGGATGTTCCCAGAAGAACGGCATGGTAATATCACCTCTTAGTACTTCCTCCCTAGAAAACCCTGGAAAGGGTTTGCCGTAACTCAGAATTGACTTGATGTCACACAATTATTATTATTAGGCCAAGTGTAAAATGTGCTTAGTTAAAAAGGAATTAAAAGAAATAGACCCTTCGCACTTGCATGTTCTTTCATGAAGAGTTTCATGGATTTCAGGTTTAGAGAAAGAGATGCAGAATATAAACTCGAAGATTATGCCGGCCTTGTTTATTTAAAATATTTATTATTTGTTTAAGATATACTCTACCCTTCAGCATAAGAGTCCAGGTCAGCCACCAATCTTCAGGAAAACACACAGTTAAGCTGCAGATTTCTAAAACCACAAGTTACAAATGTGTATCTAGAGTTGCAAATGTTTGCTAATAAAAGCAATATGAGGAAGCATCAGTAAAAGATAGATCAAGGGCTTACTTTTATGTCCAAAGTGACTCACTATTGGCAACTTCCAAGAAAATGTGCTTAGTGGATACCAACTTATACTGCCCATCAGACACACTCAATTAAAAATCCTGGTAGCATTTCCATCCACAAAATATCTTTGTTAAACTTCCCATTGCCACATCCTTGGATTGTAAAAGCAGAACGTTTGTCAGTACATGCACATCCACACAGGTAGCAGATTGTATCAATAACATGAGTCCTGTCACCAAGACAACCAACATGAATGGGCACAGGAAGGTAACTGTGGAGTCTTTGAATAGGAAATTGTCAGTTGCTATGGAGATCCAATAAATGGGAAGGGCCCCTCTGCTGTGACAGAAGCAGGGATCATCTAGTCTAGAAGCAGCAACACTTATCGCACTTCAGCAGATGGGAGTGTAATGGAGTGAGGCAAATATATCTCACTTGGGGTAAAAGGTTTTGAACGTAAAGGGAGCATGTTCAGGATGAAGTCATTAGGGTCTTTCTAATCCCAGCCAATAACCAATAGGATTGGAAGATTTATCTAGTGTGTGCCTTCACCTGGGGATCAAGTGGTGCACAATATGCAGTGGGCCAGGCAAGTGAGTGTTCCAGCCACAGACTGCATCAACTAAATTATGGTTGTGCCAGAATAGTAGAAAAAAAGGAAATAAAAAGGGAGGCTTAATTCCAGTAGTAAAGGAAGAATGGAAGGAAAAGGAACAGAGGGTCAAGTATACAATTGTACCTCGTTTAAAGAGCACAATGTGTTCCACAGGATTGCTTTTTAAGTGAGTTTGCTCTTTAAGCGAAACACTGTTGTAAGTGACCAATTGTGACTTCTGCCCGGGGGGGGGGGGATTGCAAGCCCCAGTTTATTTGTTAAGCAAGTTTTTGGTTAGTTTTAGTTGTTAAGTGAAGCGACTATTCAGAGAAAATTCTGCTCTTTAAGCGACTTACTCTCTAAGCGTGGTGCTCTTTATGTGAGGTTTTATTGTATATGACTGAACCTCTGTGACAGGTCACTTTTGTTGAACTCATTAATCCAGGAGTTCCCAATCTATGGCCTGTGGGCTGGACCAGCCCCTGCCTGTGGTGCCATTCCATCCAGCCTGCTGCCACTGCACCCAGAAGTGAAAGCAGATGTGTTTATGTCAGCTGTAAAACATGCCCACACATGCATAAATGCACCTGTGGCTGTTGTAAATGTGGAAGTGGGAACATTTACAACAGCCGTTAATGCACCCACTTACGGGGGTCGTGGCTGAGCATGCTCAGCTGTCCAGGGTGTGTGGTCAGGCCCGTGGCGCAAAAAGGTTGCATTAGTCTATTTGATCTAATTGTTTGCTTCAATTTGTAACGTTTAACACACACACACCCAATAATATTTTAGTTGCATGTAAATGTATGCTTTTACGTGAAACCCACTAGAGTCAACTAAACTCTCATCTATATGTTAATCTAAAGAATGTAGGTCAATTAATTTCATATAGGAATTAATAATATTTTTTCAATATTCCTAACTATGCTTCACGTCAAGAAACAAGTTGAGTTGTGTCAAGTCAGCGCTTATGAATCTGACAGGTCAAGGTCAGTGGGAGTGTTATGTAACATAAGCAGAAGGAGAGAACAACATAGGAAGCTGTCTGATACCAAGTCAGGCATTTGGTCTTTCAAGCCTTGCACTGTCGACTCTGACTGGGAGTGGCAGGATCCTTCCCTAGCCCTGCCTGAGAGTCTATATTGTTCCTTGTGGGTCTTCTGCCCAATTAACAACCAGACCTGATTTGCTTAGCTTTTCAAATCAGGCAAGACAGCTAGTTGGAAGCTATACAGTTGCTTGGTTTGTTGCAAATCACTAGATTTCTGATATCAGATCAGTCAACGGAACTCCTTGCGCAACCTATGTGAGCTTGGAAAGGTAGTTTTTTTTAAAAGTAACTGTTGCATAATGTCGCTGCCCAAAATAATCTGTTACTGTTAATGTGGCATGGTAACTTATTATTTGTAACTTATTATTTCCAAGTTGTAACTTATTATTTCCAAGTTGTAACTTATTATTTCCAAGTTGTGAACTTCTAAAATATGTAATAGTTGTGGTTTACTTCCTCAACTTTAAAGTACAGGTATTACATTGAGTAAACTTCCCCTTTTGTGTGTGTCTTCCTCTGCAAATCCCAGAATACAAGGCAAGAGAAGGGTGAATGCTAGAAATCACAATTCTAAGGGTTTTCTTTCCATTCTGTAGGAATAGGCATTTTGTCTCAAGTGAGCAGTCAGTCTAATCCAGTGTTCCCAACATTTGGTTTTTGGACTTCAAAGCCCAGAAACCTAAGTAAATTTCCCTCCCAAAGCACTGACCAGCCAATGTACTGACTTAGGCTTCTGGGAATTGACATCCTCCTGTAGGTTGTGGGCCGCACATTGGGAACCAATGGTTTAATCCCTAGTTGTAGTGGTCAGAGGTCCAGACTAGTATAGAAAGACCTGGATTGAAACACCCATTGAGCTATGAAGCTTACAGTCACTACCTTTCAACCTAACCAGTTTCACAGGTAATGCAGTAGTGTTTGAACTTGCTTCCAGTTAGTGTAGTTGCATATCAGGTTATGCTGAGAAGACATGAATCTTGTTCATTGCTTTTCTGCTCTCCTCTAGAAATGACTCAGAACTGCTAACCTCATGTTATGTTCATTTCTGTGAGTGCTGAAAATTGCACCAGTTTCCAGCAAATTTTGACACTCATTGCAAATGTGTTCTTATTTTGACAGTACTGTTCTGTGCACCATTTTCTTTCTGCAATGTTGTATTTTGCCTCAGTTGCCAATACTATGGACATGACCAGGATCCACATCAGTTTTCTCAACTGAAACTCCATAATATTTGATGATATTGTGGATACTCAAAATATTGTGAATCATTTAAGTAAGTCATAGTAAACAGAGTGAAGACATAAGAACATAGACAAAGGGGGGGGGGAGAAAAATTACATAAGAAACTAGCATTGGTTTCTGCACACATACTAAACAGCTTTAGTTTAAAAAAAATGTTTGACTTCATAAAAGTTGGAGAATATTCAGCATAGCTCTATACCACACTGTCTGATCCATTTGTTTGTGAGAAAGGAAGATCTCAAACCATGAAAACAGAGGTTAATTTGCATTGTTGTTCTTTGACCTTGAAAGAGATTTCACATCTAATACATGTCTAATGATATTTGTCGTTCAGTACTTCGTTGCTTTTATGGTTATTGGGGTGACTACAGAGGCCAATGGGATTCTATCCAGCTCCTAGTAGGATAGTAAATTGCTTTCCATTCATCCTGGGCCCCATACTCTGAGTAATGACTTGCGTCTTCACAACTCTCACACTCAGTAAAGATAGTTTGAAGTAAGTGAACAGAAAGGTTTGGCCACAGTTCTCTTCCTTTGTTCTCCCAGAATTCCCTTCTCTGTTTTTGTATTGTACATTAGTGGTAATTATCCAGCTATGTACTTCTGTTCTTTGTATTTTTTCCTTCTCTACATAGAGTATTTTTGTTACATTTGGGGAAAATAAGGAATGTTAAAAATAAAAAACTAGTGTTGCATAATATGCAGTCATGATCTGCTGGTTGTATATTTTGTTAATTGACCACCATAATGACTAGTGGGGCTCACTTTGGACATTTGTATAATTTCTGCTAGAAAGGGGAGGTGGGAAGGAGGGCTCCTCCTTGCACACATCTCTAGTTTTGAACTATAAGGTGATTATGTTATATAGTTCAATTATACCACTTCCCTGTGATACGAGAAGTGGAATTATTGACTTATTTATTGATGAAATTACTTAGTTTGATTACTGCCCAATTAGTATAAGCACTATTCTAGGCAGTTTACAAATTAAAATTTAGAAAACACCAAGACCCCTTATAATAATGTATAAAAAGATGCATGCGTAAAACCTAAAATTTGTATTAAAAAAGAAAGAAGAAAATTAAAATTAAGAGCATCTAGGAGAATGAGTTGTTGAAAGCAGGTTTGAATAATTCTGTTTTTACCAGAATGGATTTTATTTAAATCAAAGCAATTTAAATCATCATTTAAATCACAAGTCGAGGCAAGAGAGGAAGTCTGAGCACCTCCCCTCATTGGCCAAGACCCATAACTTTGAGCTAGCAACCAGCCCTCTAGCTAGCCTCCGAGCCACCTTTTTGATTCACGTTAGCGTTCTCCTCCTGCCATACCTATGCCGTCAAGGCACCCTGTCAACCCTACAGAGACAGAACATTGCATTGAGTCAGTACTGGCTCTTTTCCAACACTATGCCGGCCGTGACGGGAATGCCACTACTCTCTCCAAGAAAGAATTCCTGATTCATGAACACAGAGTTGGCTTCTTTCACAAAGAACCAGAAAGACCCTGAACCACATGATGAAGAAGTTGGGAATGGCAAGTTGGATTTTGGCTAATTTTTTAATCTCTTCAGGGACCTTGCTCAAGCTTATCACACATGTGTGTTGTTGTCCCCCTCCAGTGGCAACCCTTAAAACCCAAGACCACCTCAGGTGATCCCAAGCTAAGACCATAATCAACTCACATGGATGCTACCTAAAATGTGGCTTCCATGTAAGACCACCAAGGAGGAGCTTCAACAAGCTTCAACGGCTAGACTACTTCTATCTCCTCATTATTTCTCTCTCAAACAAATCATGTTCCCAAATTAAAACAACAACAACACTCTAGTCAGTAAGACTGATTTAAATCATGATTTGTTCCACTCCCAACAATCTTTTTCTATTCACTGATTTTTTTAAAACTTAGCACTTGGTAAGGGGTTGATTATGTATACATATATTTGCAAAGAAACAAGGGGATTGAAGTCTTCTTCTATTTACTGTAGTTTATAACATTTTTGCTGTGAAGAAGAATACAGTAATGTGATTTCTGCAGACACATGGTCATAGTTTTGAGAATTGTAAAACCAGGCATCTGTGATAATACTTTCTACATAGGTAAATTGTCCAATAATCTGACAGAAATTCTGGAAGAGCATGACATTGTGAATGGGTTAATCACACACCTCCAGACTTGCTTATTGATCACACATGATCACACACGCTTTGGTCACCTCCTGACTTGATTATTGTAATGAGCTCTACACGGGGTCGCCCTTGGTGACCATTCGGAGGCTGCAACTAGTCCAGAATGTGGCTGCCCAGGTCGTGATGGGGTGTGGGTGTCATGCTCACGCCTCACCATTTCTGCGGGAGCTGCACTGGTTGCCAGTATGCCTCTGGGTGCAATTCAAGGTGCTGGTTATTACCTTTTAAGCCCTATATGGTAGTGGGCCAGAATACCTAAGAGACCATATCGCCTTAAGGACATCTGTCCATCCCACCAGAGCAGACCAGAGAGGTGCTCTGGTTGTACCATCAGCTAGAGAGGCACACCTCTCTAGCACAAGGAAGAGGGCCCTCTCTGTGTCTGCTCCGGCCCTATAGAACCTCTTGCCAAGTGAGCTGTGTCTCCAGGTGGAGCTGCTGCCCTTTAGACCAGGCAAGGAGAAACTCAAAGGGTGGGCTTCTGCTAAACTCACCCTTGCGCCATCCCCAAAATTGATAAGGGGCAATAACATTTGAAAGAAGCTTAAGCTTGTCCCCTCTCCCATCAATTTTGGAATAATAAAACAAAGCCAAAGTGATTCTATGTGAGAGAACCAATCAACTACTCCCAATCCTATTTTTAGTTCAAAGGAGGGGAGGAGCTTGTTCTTTCCCTCCATAGTGGGAGGTGGATGAGAGGGGAAACAAGAAAGGCAGAAAAGTGGATTTGGGAAGTACAGTGTATCTTAACTGTATGCAAACCTCACCTCCTTGTGCCATCCCACCAAAACAGCTCTGATCACTCTGCCAGCCCTTGTGTCATTCTGCTGGTTGTTGGGAAGTTACCAGCCCTAGGTGGAGGGTAGCTAACCCCTGTTGTTGAGGATGTTTCCAAGAAATATCAGAGAAGTGTGTGTGCACTTTCCTTGCTTGATATATATTTTTAGGATATTCTGCACAATTGTTTTCAGTAGTATGCTAGTATAATCTGTGAACATTTTATAGCAAAAGGCATCTGTCTATGTACATTAAAATAAGAAATGTTAAGGATCTAAGGAGAAGAGAGTTCCCATTCAACATACACTCATTCCCAATGTTCATTTAGAAGAGCAGCAGGCCCATAAGTCAGGTGTGTGTCTGGAGTTACGTTTCTCTATAATCACCAGCCCTGTGGTGTCAAGGGAAAACTAAATTTTACCATTTATTTCCATATGATCTCAAAACTGTGCTACAAGCTCTGCCACATCCGGTTGAAATTAGTAAGAATGGTTACTTCTTCGCTTTTGAAATAGTGTAGTATATTAGCAGCTGATAGGAGTCAAAGTTACCATAAAGACCAAATAAGACAATTTGTTATTTTTGTTGCAACAAACTAACTTGCCCACCTTTCTGGAAGTCATTTGGCACTCTCATCTGTGATTCATACAATTAATAGTTTGCAGAAATCTTTTCTCTTCAATGCTAGTAAGGATAATCCATTTAGAGCAGGACTTGGTAAAATACTGACCTGTTCATGTCCTTCTACTCCAATGTCCTTTAGCCCCAGAGAGCAGAGAGCATGGGTGCCCAAATTTTTTGGGCTGTGGGCCGGTCACATGGTTCAGGGAGCTGGTCACTATGGCCCAGGGGCCGGATCCAGCCCCTGACACCAATTCATCCGGCCTGCGAAGCCCTCGTTGCTTCTGGAAGCAGAAGTAACACACACCCATATGGGCACATTTTACTTCCACTTCCAGGAGTGATGAGGGCTTCGTGGACTGGATGAATTCGTGTCAGGGCCTGGATCCGGCCCCTGGGCTGTAGTTTGGGTACCCCTGGCATAGTGAATTCTTGGGGATGAGAGCTGTTGTAGTTCAACAGCTTCTGGAAGGCTTGTATTGGACTCAGCTTTTTCACCCCCAATTTAAAACAGCTGAAAGCAAGATTAGCGTGTCACTGGGAGGTATACTACTTTCTATGACACTGCTTACACAAACTGGTGTGCTTGAAAGTAGCTCATGTTTGTGTCCATGAACAATATTTCAACTCTCCTTTCATTTTTTTTTTTTCTGGAGGCTTTAATGCAGTGTTTCCCAACCTTTGGTTTTTGGACTTCAATTCCCAGAAGCCTAGGTCAATTCCCCAAAGCACTGATCAGTCAATGTACTGACTTTAGGCTTCTGGGAATTGAAATCCAAAAATCAAAGGTTGGGAAACATTGCTCTAATGCTTTCAAAAGTTGCATATTAAACTGTAACTTGTGAGGGGGAAAATGAAGCTTTTCCTATTCTAGGGGAAAGCTTGACACCCTTTATTTCTGCTTGCCATGCATCTTTTCAAGGCAAAGAAACTCTGCCAAAAAAGAGGGAGGGGAAAGTCCTAAATTGGCTTACTCATTTTCCAAATGAGGTAGCTTGCAGTGGCAGACAAAACAGAAGAATGAATCAGGTAACCTATTCTCCCCAAGTAGGGGCCTGCTATAGGTTGGTTGGGGATGGTCATTTGAGAGCATAGTGATGGGCCTGATTTTAAGTTCTCCTGATTATTGTAGTCCTGAAGCATATGCTCCATTTGGATTCATTTCTTGTCCTTTCATCTAGAAACAAGGACCAAGCAGCACAGAAAGTTAAATTTTACTTTAATTTTTATTTACAGCTATGGGGAGACATTTAGAATGCAACTATAGAGGTGTGGGAGTTCCGCAATCACCACCACCACACTCTTGCTAAACTCCCCAATCCCCCCACTTGGAAGTGCCTGCTGGTGCTATAAAAGGAAGACATGTGTAGCTTTTGTGTAAATCTTAAGTAAATCCCATTGCTTGCAGTGAGACCATTTGCAAGTAAGTGTATTTAAGACCACAGATGTGAGCGGATAAACTTTTGTTCTAGGTTGCTGAGCTAGAGAACTCTACCAGCCTCAAATAAAAATGCTTTAATTTAACCTTGATATGGAGCCACTGATGTTGATTTTGTAATAAGTTTATGCAGCACTGTTAATAGGCAAAGAGCTTTAAAATTTTTCCTTTATGGTTATAAGATCTCTTGTTGTAGGAATATAATCTCTTCAGGATAATAAGATATGTATAACTTGGGATATACACATACATTTTCAATGCAGTAGGCTCTTTCTACCACCTTTCTTTTTCTTGCTGAAGGATATGACAAGCTGTTTAACACTAGTCCTGCTATAAATATTCTCCTGATGATCAAATTTTAAAGGCATTTATAGCTTTTGTGGCATTGATAATTGTTCCATTAAAAATAGAAAGAGGCAAGGCTTTTGAGAACCAGCTGCTGGATTGTGAATTGACTCAAGATTGGTTTTTGGCTGGCTTCAACAGGGTAAGTGCCCTTTTAGTACAAGGATACCTCAGATTTGATGGCTTTCTTGCCATTTGTATCTCAATTGAGGGTGTGGCCACACTGGCCCTTGTGGTGCAGACTGGTCCTGACTAAATAGGGTCACTTGAGGTTGGAGTGGAGAACAATGTACCATTTGCTGTGATTCTCGAATTCAAATAGCATACCAACCTCAAGTGGCTCTATTTCTGGTATTGTGAAGTGGATTAATAAATAAGCAACTTTAGGATAACAACAGACTGAACACTCCACTGTAGAGCAGCAGGGGGAAGTGAAAGCAGTAGTAGTAAGAACAAACAACAACATCAACCCGAGCATAATTTATAAGGCAGCTAATTCAGAAATAGAGAAGCAAGTAGTGGAAGAAAGAGAAGAGACCAATAGGGCTATTGTGAAACCAAAAACATCACCTGGAAAAGTTCTTATAGCACTAATGGCAAGTGTTGAATTAGTTGAAAAGATTAAATCTCAAATAAAAACAGCAGAAAGAGTCCGACTGCCAAAACTGAACCCAGTTAATAAGGAAAAGTTGGCCAAAATATTGAAGAAAGTGAATGAAGCTGCCCAATATATTCCAACAGAAACATTAGCTCAAACAAATAAGCTAATGTATGCAGCAGCTCATGTTACCACTGAAGAACTGGGTTTGGAAAACCAAAAGAGGCAAGGGATTAAAAAAAGAAAAACCAAAATGGAAAATTCACTTGGAGTTGAAAATTAAAAGCATTCGGTTGGACTTGAGTAACCTGAAGAATCTGAGACAAAGAAATCCAAAAAATAGGAAGATCAAAAACAGCCTGATAACAATGTATGACTTGGACAACAAGGGAATTGCAGTTATAATTGAAGCGTTGAAACAAAGAGTTGTGGCCATTGCAGGGAAAAAATCAAGCAATATGTTAACAAAATAATGCAGTTTAAGCAAAAGTCACAGTTTTGAGTTAACCAACATTATTTTTACAAGACCCTTGAAAATGAGTGTGAAGTCAGTACAAGCAAAAAGTCTAACAGAGAAAGCACTCTGAAGTTTTGGAGAAGCTTGTGGGAAAACAATAAGAAGCATAATGAAAATGCAATATGGATCAAGCAGGTTGAAAATCTAGCAAAAGCATCCAAAATGGAAGTGTTTCAGATTACCAAAGAAGCCATACAAGAACAGGCAAAGAAGATCAAAAACTGGAGTGCTCCTGGCTTAGATGAATGCCATGATTCTGGCTAAAAACACTAACAAACTTACATGCAACTTACATGCAAGGTTGGCACACCAGATGTATCAGGCTTTGGAAACACCAGCAGATGAAAAATGATTAACAACTGGAAGGATGCTCCTAATTCAGAAGGCTAAAGAAAAGGGAAATGAGCCTGGACACTACAGACCAATAACTTGCCTAGCAACAACTTACAAATTACTCACAGTATAATTGCAAATCAGATATACGGACATTTGAAAAACAACAATTTGTTGCCTGTAGAGCTGAAAGGGTGCTGCAAAAACACCAAAGGAACCAAAGACCAGCTTTGAAGAATTCAAAGAAAAGGTGAACAAATTTGTTTATGGCTTGGATTGACTATAAAAAGGCATTTGATTCAGTTCCACACAGCTGGATTGAGAAATGCCTTGACATTTTTGGAATTAGCAACAATATTCAAAGTTTAATGAAGACTTCAATGAAGCTATGGCAAATAAAGTTAATGGCTAATGGAAAAGAATTTGGTGAAGTTGAAATTAAGCATGGAATTTTTTAAGGTGACTCACTATCACCTTTGCTATTTGTGTTATCAATGGTACCACTGACAACTATTCTAAATAGAACAAACTGTGGATATGAATTTGCTAAGAAAGGACTGAAAGTTTCATATTTGCTCTATAGGGGTGGCAGAGAGCCCAAAATGGGTTTTAAAAACTCATTTTTTCACCCATTTCAAGCTCTCCGATGTCCCTGCCGCCTCTGGCAAGGTCAGGGGACCCAGTCCACACGGTTCCCAATGTCCGCAGACCCACCCGGGTGGTGCTGTAAGGCTAAATGCCGGGATTCAAACCCCAGCATTTTGCCTTGCAGCACTGCCTGGGTAGGTCTGCGGATGTCGGAAACAGTATGGATCAGGTCCCCCAACCTCCCCAGAGGCAGCAGGGGTGCTGGAGAGCCCGAAATGGGCAGAAAAAAAAACTGAGGTTTTTTCCCCCACCCATTTCGGCCTCTGTGCCACCCCTGCCGCCTCTGGGGAGGTCAGGGGACCCGATCCATGCTGTTTCTGAAGTCCCCAGACCTGTGATCAGTGATTGGGTTGGGGGGTTGAACGGGCGCGTGCCCCAGTTCAACCCCCAACCCAAGTGCCGATCCCATACTGCGATCCGCCTGCCTCTTTGGAAAGGGCAATGGGGAATCCATGCATGGAATCCCCACTGCCCTTTCCAAAAAGGCAGGCAGATCGCCTCCTGTTCTCTTTCCTCTTCCAAAAAGGAACAGGGCTTTTTTTAATGTTGTGCGATCAATGCATCACACGTTAAAAACCAGATATCGATGAGACTTGTGGAACCAAGTCTTATCATTATTTGAGGTACTAGTGTATTTGAAAAACATAGAAGGCAAGGCTGACCCAAAGCTGACATGGGGATGGTTGAGAACAGAAGTTTTGAAGAAGGAAATGGAAGGATTTATATTAGCAGCTCAGGAATAAGTTTAGCCAACAAATTGCATGAAGACAAATATACAGCACATATCCAACAATAGCAAATTGCGGCTTTGCAATGAAAAGGATGAAACATTAGATCAGGGGTGGCCAACCTTTTTATACTGCGGGCATGACCATGCCGCCCTGGACAGCTGAGAGTGCCCGGCCACACACCTCAGAAGCAGAAGCGGGTGCATTTATGGCTATTATAAATGCACCCACTTCCAAGTTTATGGCAGCTGCTGGCGCATTTGTGCATGCACAGGCATGTTTTACGGATGACATAAATGCATCCACTTACACTTATCAGTGCAGCAGAGGCCGCAACAGGCCAGATGGAATGGCATCAAGGACCAGTGCCAGTGCCGAGGGCCATAGATTGGGAACCCCTGCAGTAGATCATTTGATCAGCAGATGCAGCAAAATTTCACAGATTGATTATTTGCAGCATCATAACAGGGTTGCAAAAATTATTTGTTAGAAAATTTGCCAGAAGTTTGGATTTGAATGCGGTAAAAATCATTGGAAATATCAAGTAGAAAAAGTTCTAGAAAATGAGAGAGTCAGGATCCTGTGGGACTTTAAAATTCAAACAGATAGGCATTTGCCTCACAACACACCTGATAATAACTGTTGTGGAAAAGAAGAAGGTCTGGTTTATTGACATTGTTATACCAGGATCTGCACGAGTTAAAAACAAACAACTGGAGAAAATCACAAAATATCATGATTTGCAAATTGAAGCCAAGCATCTATGGAGGAAGAAATCTGCTGTTGTACCCATAGTGATTGGAGCCCTTGGAGCAATACCTAAAGGACTCCCCAGATATTTGGAAATTTTGGTTTTATTTTGGACTTATCGGACTTGAACATCCTAACTCTTCTCTACTAGGAACTGCATATATACTCAGACGTTATCTTAACAGTTCTTAGGTTCTTGGTTAGGGCTTGAACTGTTAATTTTTATCCCAGTCCTCAACCGTGAACCATATGGTTGATTTGTATCCAATAATAATATCCAATAATATCCAATAAAAATATGAAGAAGATCAAGTAGTAGTAGTATCCTGCACTAGACCAGTGGTTCCCAACAAGGGGTACACAGCCCACACAGTGGACTTCAATTCCCAGAAGCCAAAGTCAGTACATTGGCTGATCAGTGCTTTGGGGAAATGACTTAGGCTTCTGGGAATTGAAGTCCAAACACCAGCATTTGGGAAACACTGCTCTAAACCATTGCTGATATGCAGATCATTTAGATTAAATTTTAAAATATGTTTTCTTTGATTTGTGTGTACTCACAGTCAAGAAACTGCTGCCATGCGCTGGTTTCAATTGACACTTCACACAGAGGCAGAGAAAAATGAGAAAATCACTTATCCTCTGCAGAGGAGCAGGGGAAGTGTTCAATTTGTCATTACTCTGAAGTGGCTTACTTATTAAGCCACTTCATAATACTGGAAATTAACAGTTGAAGAAGCCTTGGCACTGGGGATGAACTAAATTAGAGCATACCTGCTTGCACCAAAAAGAACCGCCTGACAGGGACTTAGAAATGTGTGGATATGGGGGCTCTGGGGATAGATTGATCTAATCTAGTGATCAAGCAATCTGATTGCTGGGGGGGGGGGAACCAACCTACCTTCTACAGCTCACCAAACAGTGGGACAAATGCCTGTCTTATTGATCCCTGTGTTTGAAAATATACTACAACAGTACCTCGGATAACGTTATGACTTGGTTCCACAAGTCATAATGTTATCTGGTTTTTAACATTGTGCGATGCATTGATCACACAACATTAAAAAAAAGCCCTGTTCCCTTTCCGAAGAGGAAAGGGAACAGGGGGTGATGCGGTTTGCTTAGCAAGCCAGGCAGGTGGGGGGTGTTTCTGAAAAGAAGCTAGGAAAACTTTTTCCTAACTTCTTTTCAGAAACCTCAATCTGGCTTGCTAAGGGGCTTAGCAATCCAAGCCGGGGGGGAGGCTTCTTAAGAGAGGCTTGGGACCCCTTTTTCTAGCCTCTCTTTAGAAGTCCCTCCCCCCCGGCTTGAATAGCTAAGCCCCTTAGCAAGCCAGGCAGGAGAGGTGTTTCTGAAAACCTCTGTCTGGATTGCTAAAACCTCTGGATTTCAGAAACCTCTGTCTGGCTTGCTAAAGGCCTTAGCTATCCAAGACGGGAAGGGCGGTTCTTAAGAGAGGCTTGGGACCCTTTCCCCAGCCTCTCTTAAGAATCCCCCCCCCCCCGTCTTGGATAGCTAAGGCCCTTAACAAGCCAGGTGGGGGGGATCTCTCCCCCAACACCCCATATGTCCCAAGGGATTTCCTGGGACTGCTGGGGTGTTGGGGGAGAAGCTGTGTACGCGCATGATCTCTCCCCCAACACCCTGGCAGTCCCAGTGATCGCCTAGGACAGCTGGGGTGTTGGGGGAGAGATCGTGCACGTGCATGGTTTCTCTTCTAACACCCCGTGAGTCCCACCGTGTGATAGGATCACTGGTTTGGTTGAGGGGAGAGCAGTCGCGCGTGCTCTTCCCCCCAACCAAATTGCTGATCTGAGCAGAGATCTCTGCTCCAAAGCCTGCAGAGCTGGTCTTCAGCCCTGCGGGCTTTGGGGCAGAGATCAACTTCAGGGAATTTGAGGCAAATGTGTGATGCAAATGTTTACCTCAAATTCCCTGATGTTATCAGATGTTAGCAATGCAAACGCTAACTGAGATATTACTGTATTGGTATGACAACTTAAGTCAGTGATAGTGAACCTTGGCACTCCAGGTGTTCTGGAACGTCAATTCCCAAAAGCCCTGATCAGAAGGAGTGCTGTCTTAGGCTTCTGATAATTGAAGTCCAAGAACACCTGGAGTGCCAATGTTTGCCATCACTAACTTAAGTGAACTTTCTAAGAAACAATAGAATGGATCAATCAATTTAGGATTTCTTAGGTCAATTTTGTAATAAGGTCAATTAGGTTGACAGGTTGGGTGCAACCAGGGCAGGATGAGGACCTTGCCGCCGCCCCTGTGCTGCCGCCCCCCCCCAACATATTGTAATGTAATGTAATGTATTATCTGTAAGCCGCCCTGAGTCGCCACGGCGAGTGGGCGGCAATATAAATTTGAACTAATAAATAAATAAATAAATAAATAAATAAATAAATAAATAGGCTATTATCAGCCCCAGCAAAGTGGAATGGCCCACTACTGACCATCTTCCAGGCATTCTAGAGAGCTGTCAAAAGCAAACTATGTAAAGAAGCTTTTGGGGACATTTTCTCACTCCCTACCTGATGCCCTTGATTCTGTTTCTGACTTGTCATATTTTATTTTCCAATTTGTTCTTGTATTGAGTGTTGCGTATTTATATATTTACTATGATTATTTCATGATATCTTAATGTATTGTAGCTGTTTAACTGGATACACTTCTCAACTATAAAAGACTTCCTTTTTCTTTTGCTTTGGCCTTGGGACATCTGACTGTGCTTTAGGCATTAAATAAAGAGGTTATTACTGTACTTAGATGCTCAGTCCAGGAAGATATCCTCTTTATTTGATGCCTAAAGCACAGTCAGATGTCCCAAGGCCAAAGCAAGAAAAAAGGGAAGTCTTTTATAGTTGAGAACTGTTTTACCCAGACTGCTTCACTGCTTCAGCCCCTGCTTGAGGTTTGCCCTTTTCTGGCACAACATTGCTATACATTTTCTCAGACTGCAACAATTTTTCTTGGAAGTGGATCTTCTGTTGTTATTTAATGTTTCAATCCTACCCTGTATTCTCCCTGACATTAACTTGAGTTGCTGCTCATACCATTTTACTTTATTTTCAGGTAGATAGTTTAGAAGGCAAGGGAGCAGCTGGAGATAATCTAAAGTACACAAATAACATTACCACATCAGTTGATATGATTGTAACAGCTGACAAAAATGCTGCAGTTAATACATGGTTCACATAAGCACTGCATCATGGTTTTGTGAATGTGTGTGTATTGCATGTAGTATGATGACATAAGTGCATCTAGGCTGTAATTAGGGAACAGGTTATAATTTTTTTTCCTAATAGTCAAAAGATTTTTGCAAATTCATAATCTACAGTTAGTAGACTGCATCATTTCATGTACACAGTAGTATTCTTAAGTAAGCTTGCTTCTTTTTGCTATAGGGCAGTGATGACAAATCTTTCAGAGACCAAGTGTCCAAGGAGGAGGAGGCAGTGCACGGAAGGGCACACGCACCCATGTGGTGTTGCTGGTGTTCCTCTGGTGATGGCACGTGGGTGTATGTGCATGTGTGGTGGGTGGGTACATGCACATTCATGTGTACCATTCAAGGTGCACCAGTGCCTGCACATGTGTGTGTGTGCATGCACCTACGTGACATTGCTGGCCACCTCAAGTGGCTCACATGCGTGTGCACACACACCACCTCCTGGGTGGAATTTCAGCCTCCCCTCTGACCTCCCCAATGGTGGAGGGAGAGGGTGGGTGGGGGAAGTGGCTCTGCCATTGGCACCAGCAGCATGAGGCAGGGCTTGCCCGCGATGGTGCACATACCCACAGAAAAGGCTCTTTGTGCCACATCCGGCATGCATGGCATAGGTTTGCCAACAATGTTATAGGGACAAATATAAGATCTGACAGAGTGATTTTCACAGGGAAAATATTGATAGGAAGTGTAATTCCAACTTCCTCTACTTTTATTCCCTTATCTGAATTCACCCTCTTTGCAACCACTTTTAACAAAAACATTTTTTTTAAAATGAGTGATGCTATCTTTCTCAAATGTTGTCTCAGTCATATTTAGGAGTTATCTTTAAAAAAAAGAGTAGTGTACCTTTGATAGGAACTTGATTTTCAAGCTGCTAGGAAAAGATTTTTGTTCAGCTATTTTGATGAGCCAGTCTTCATATGCTTAACTGGTGCACATGAGATCGTGTTAGAAGTGTAGGAAAAGACAACCGGCTGAGTAATTTTCCCACTCTCTTAGTGCAATTATTGCTTACATTTGGAGTAACACTGAACTCATAACTAATGTTTTGGTTACAGAATCAAGGAGTGACAACTTTCATGATGATCAATCACATGCATTACAATTACAAATATATAAACTCTTGTATATGGAACTATACTTTTAATGGGAAAATGGTTTCTTAGCATGCTTTGCAAAGTCCAGATTTGCTTCCAAACAGCTACATCCTGGATTTTTGGTTCTCCTTTTAAGTGGGAGCCACATGATTAAAAAAAAATTCCCTTTCTCTTTCAGCATCTTGGCAACTGTTGGCACTGAATTTGACCTGCGGACTCTGCGGGCAGTTCGCGTGCTCAGGCCACTAAAGTTAGTGTCTGGAATCCCAAGTGAGTTAATCCTCAATTCATGATTTACAACTAGTTTGCAACCTTCTTCAAGTGCCTTGCTTTGAAGTACAAGCCCTAATCTATAATCAATGCCAGGCAACTTCTTGTTTTCTAGTGATAAGCTTTCTTGCAATTTCACTATTCAACTCTGCCAGCACCTACAAGAAATTTTTGCTCTGCTTTGCAGTTTTGCCATAGAATTTAGTGCCTAGATAATGAAGCTGCTTTCCCTTTGTGAAATCCAGGGTGCAGTCCTATAGACAAAGTCCTGGGAAGAGGCTCTGTTGAACAGAATGGGACATAACTTTACTATACATAGTATTGCATTACCAATCCTTTATTCCTACAATTTCTACATGCAGTAACCAGATTTTAGGCAGGATTATGGCTTCACTCGATGCATTTCCAAATTGTTTATAAGTTGAGATAAATGTTTAGAGAGCCTCTGTTCTCTTGAGTCCATTAAACCATACAAATTTCAAAATAGGGACAGTAAAACTTTTCCTGAGTGGAAACTATTCTAATCAAGAATAGTTATTAAAATGGATTTTGGAGGTTTTTGTCTGTCTGACCTTTCCAAGTGATCTATACCAAATATTGGCTACTCCAATCTTTCCTCTTGCTGGAGCTTTTCTCGCTAGGCTTGTACAATTGGCCTCCTTTCTTTATAGAGCATATCATCAGTAGAATAACTTAAGCACAGATAATATTCGTATGCTGCATACAGAATGGGAAGCTCCTTCCTCTCATTTTCTCTCTCTTTAGCACTCCCAGATTTTATAAATGAAATGTGAATTCTATATTAGAAAGATAGATGGGATTTTGTATAAAACAGGGAGAAGAAAACCAGTCATTCTCTAAACCAGTTGATATTTCAGTAACATATATGCTATTATGCAGGCTAGATGTTCCTTTGTATGTGGATCATTCTCTATCCTCTCTCTTTTTCTGCAGGTTTACAAGTTGTCCTTAAGTCCATCATGAAGGCCATGATACCTCTGCTACAAATTGGCCTCCTCCTATTTTTTGCAATCCTTATTTTTGCAATCATAGGGTTAGAATTTTATATGGGGAAATTTCACACCACCTGCAAGGACATTCATACAGGTAAGTTAACATATCTTATTCCTTTCTGTTGCCTCTTTTTTCCTTCCACCCCAACTAAGACAACATGGATTGTTGTCAAGCTGCATAGGAGGCATTGGATAGGATGGAGATGTTGGCTGCTGAAGCAACTCAGGCTAGGGGGTTTTCATGTTTCTTCTTGTTGTTGTACTTATGTTGTATCTGAATCTTGGTGATCATCATGGTGATCAGCCATGAAGACTTTCATCTGCCTTCTGCATCACAGCATGACACCCATTTCCCATTTTGTCATGTGCTCAGTGGGAAAAATGGAAATCAGATTGCCCAAAACCCAGTGGTGGGCATCAGCAGGTTCACACAAGTTCACCAGAACTGGTAGCAGAAATTTATTTATTTTTATTTATTTTATTTTATTACATTTATACCCTGCCCTTATCCAAGGACTCAGGGCGGCTTACAATTTAAAACAATTAAAACACATTACTTACAATAAGAATTAAAAGTTAAAAGTTTTAAATTTTTAAAAAAAAAACAGAGAGGGAGGTGGGGTATTCAGAGGAGCCGGCCGGCTGAGCTGGCTGACTGGCCCGCACCTCACACATGCCCTGCCAGCCAGGTCTTCACCCCCTTCCTGAAGGGCAGCAGCTCTGTCTGGAGACACAACTCACTTGGCAGGAGGTTCTATAGGGCTGGAGCGGACACAGAAAAGGCCTTCCTTCTCATGCTAGAGAGACGAGCCTCTTTAGCTGATGGTACGACCAGAAAGCCTCTCTGGTCCACTCTGGTGGGACAGACAGATGTTTTCGGGGTGACGCGATCTCCTAAGCATCCTGGCACACTACCATGTAGGGCTTTAAAGGTGATAACCAGCACCTTGAATTCCACCCAAATGCATACTGGGAGCCAGTGCAGCTCTCGGATAAGTGGTGAGGCACGAGCATAACACCCGCACCCCCTCACAACCCAAGCAGCCACATTCTGGACCAGTTGAAGCCTCCGAATGGTCACCAAGGGCAGCCCCATGTAGAGCGCATTACAATAATCAAGTCTGGAGGTGACCAAAGTGTGTGTGATCATGAGCAAGGAGTCCTGATCTAGGAGCGGGCATAACTGGCAGACAATATGGAGTTGTGCAAAAGCCCTCCTAGCCACGACTGCCACCTGCTCTTCGAGCAGGAGTTGTGAGTCCAGATGGAGCCCCAGATTATGCACTGGGTCTGTTTTGGGCAAAACTGCCCCATTCAGAACCAAATTCTGGCTGACCCCACCCATCCAAGTTTTGAAAGAAAATAGTCCTAATTCAGGTGCAATGCAGGGCTTTCCCCCTGACTATGTCCACCATACCACACCCACATTGTGGTAGTAAAAAATTTTTGAGCCCACCACTGCCCAAACCCATAGTATTTCTCTCTTTTTTTTCACATGAAGTCAGGCTCATAGCTCTGAATCACCATTCAATTCATAGTTTAGCACATCTGTAAAATTGCTTTTAAAGCAGGGTGAAGTTGGATCTGAGCTGTATGTTGGTTGCTAGGAAGTTGGAGCTAGGCCTCTTTTCAAGATTCGCCTAGCATTTCTGGTTTCTTTTTCTTGCAATGCTCCCAGTGCTTTCTGGTCATTAATTGCTTGTCATGTGGCTTAAGTCTGTGTATTGTTTCATGTGGTTTGAGTCTATTTTATTGAATATTGCTTTGCATAGTAAGAGTAGACCATTTGCATAGCTAGAGTAGACTATTGAGTCAGTGAAACTTTGGGAGGAGTTGATTCAGCAAATCCCTACCAATATAGTGTATCTACTCTAGTGATGATTTGCTACACTAAGCAGCAGGATTGTCGTTTTTCTGTCAAAAGCCTCGAATCAAGTGGGTACCAATTTGAGGCCATTGCGCCTGTAAGGTGCAGCAAACAACTATATCCCTTTTATAGCCTCTCTATTCTTGGCACATGTAGCCTATCTGTAATATTCTCCACGTGGGTACTACAAATGTGAGGAGGGGGGTGTTCCCACATTGTTCCTAGTATGTATCTGTGGAATAATATTTTCTTCCATGAGATAAGTTTTTTCAGCTGTCTCCTGAAATTCTGAATTAGAACTCAGATTGGTCTGCGCTAGGAATATATCTGATGGAGTATGATTCAGCCTCATATCTAAGCATACATTTTGAAAAATATGTACTGTCTTCCTTAGTGTGAGTGACAAAATTTACAGATGTACATTTTTTTAAAAGGAGCAAGTCTGCTCTGGAAAGCACATGTGCTGTGTTGCCATTATATTGTACAGTTTTATTGCAAGAGTAAATCTCCAGCAGAATAAAGAATTGAATAGCAAGTGATAGAAAGCACTCCTCTAGCAGGGACCCTAAAGACATATTGTCAATCTGTACTGGGCCAGACTGACAGATGGTCTGGCCTAATGTAAAGCACCTTCTCATGTACTCCTTATTTCACCAACATAAAGAACGTGCTTGTAGAGCTCCCACTGGCTAGAAACTCATGAAACACCCTATTTGTGCAATTTGACAACAATAAGAATACTGAGTTATGGAATAATGCTTAATTTAGGAGTTGGAATCAGTGGTGGGATGTCAAAAATTTTACTACCCCACTGTGACATCATCACAGTGTAGGCGGAGCTAACATCACGATGTCATGACATCATGGGTGGGACCAAAGAAAAATAATAAAAATAATAAAATAAAATAAAAATAAGCATACACACACACACCCTCAAACAACACAAACCCGTAAATAAATTAAATAAATAAGTAAATAAAAATTACATTAAAATACACCCATCCACCCAAACACACACACACCCAAAACATAAATCAACCCACCCACCCACTCCAAACACAAACCCATCACTTACCTGTTAGTATAAGTGCCTGGGCAGCACCATGTTGCAAGATGGATATGGTCATTGTACTGGTTCTCTAGGATAATATGCTTTAATGTAAATGTAAAACAGCTGTACCTCCTTAAGGGTTCTCCAATTGGAACAGCAAATGGAACAGCACAGGTGTGGCTTATTGATGAGCTAACTCCAAGACTTTGCTTAAAATCCCCAAACCAGGCTGCTAGGCCTTTATAGGAACTGTGGTAGTATGTCAATATAGGTAAAGGTATTAAATACACATTAAAATACACACAGACACACCACATCCAAAGGTGAGTCACTTACCGTGGAGAGCAGGCTATAGGGAGCTTCAGGCTAGCAGCTTCTCTCCTTCCTCCCCGCTTGGGAGGACATCAAGGAGGCCGTGCATACACGCCAAGCACTATAGACCAGTGAAAAGGTAAGCCCCAAAGGTGGTTCCCCCCAAAAGCTGCTACCGGTTCTCCGGGACACTGGGGAAAGTTACTACTGGTTCTGGCGAACTGGTGCAAACCTGTTACATCCCATCACTAGTTGGAATCCAGGAGCTTGTGGGACACCTACATCTGTTTGGGTCTTTTTTGTGACCTTAGGCTCTTCAGGGACCTCCTGAAACCTTGTCTTTGAAGATAAACCAATTAAAAATTGTGATTTCTGTTCCTGGAAACCTGATTTTGCACTGAAATAAATCACCTGCCCTATGTGTGCTTTATTCTGCCCTGCAAAGCCCAAAAGAGTTTCATAAAGCAAAAATAGAATTCTGGCCACTTCCAGTTTTGTTGAGGAGGGCTTGTGCAGCCCATGGTTGAACCTGGGGCCAGAAATTGGATCCTAGATCTTTGGAGCTTGACCACTCCCAATGTAATTGTATGAGCATGCAACTAGCACTTTAACTGAGTCACAAACAAAGGGCACATGGCTTATCAGAAACATGGAACGGAAAAAACTAGATCAGGTAATCTATATAATTGGGGGGAAACAGAAGATGCAAGATAACTGGGCTTTTCTTAAGGACCAAAATGTTTTTAATGGCTATAAGCCTCGTGGGAAAGGTCACTACATGGAATACAATACAATGACCCAAGCATTGCACTTACTAAATGAATGATATGATTTTTCTTGCCTCCTATCTTTATTTATCTGCTCCTGCCAATCTGTCTGCAATAGTCGTACCAGAATATTCCTTTTTCCTCCTTCCCAGATGAAATCAAGCATGAAGTTCCTTGTGGAAAGGATGCACCATCACGCCTCTGCCCTAATGGGACTAGATGTGCAGAATACTGGCAAGGACCCAATTATGGGATTACTCAGTTTGACAACATCTTGTTTGCTGTGCTGACTGTCTTCCAGTGTATCACCATGGAAGGATGGACTGACCTTTTGTATGATGTGAGTATTATTATCCCACATATTGATCCCATGCTAGAATGCCTCAAAACCTTTTTGGCCCAGGGCAAGGTGAACGAGGGGCATCAGCTATAAGGAGTGCATAACAGTAAAAAATAATTAAGTTATATTAATATAACAAATACTGTATACTGATGCCAGAAGAAACAGGGATTTTTGGTGGCAGTTGAAAACATTGGTAGCTCTATTTGAAAGAAAATAGGCCTTGCCCCACTGGTACAATAAGAGCATCTTATATTTTTATGTGAGAGAAAGGAATAAAGCAAAAGCAAAGCAATCACACATCTATACTGTCCCATAGTGCTTAGTGTACTCTCTGGGCGGTTCACAAATTAATTAGCTTTTTGCCCCCAACATGCTGGATACTCATTTTACCAACATTGGAACAATGGAAAGCTGAGTCAACCTTGATCCCTGGTCAGGTTCAAACTCACAACCTTTTGGTTGGAGTGCAACAGTTTAATCACTGTGCCACCAGGGCTCTAGAACATGAATCTAGACATTTGAATTTGAATCATTCCATATTCATTTCTTCACTACATATATTTCTTCATGCTTCAGCTTGTTCAGCAGTAGCCTCCTGGATAGTTCAGTGATTTAGGTCTCTGGTTGCAGAGCCTGAGGTTCAGAGTTCGATTCCCCACTGTGGCTCTCATGGGAAAAGCCAGCATGTGTAGTCATGGGCAAGCTGAACAGTCCCAGGATGCCCCCAGAAGAAGAGAATGGTAAATCATTTCTATGTATTGTCTACGCACAAAAAAATCTGGAAAATGTTGCCATATGTCAGAATTGATCTGATGGCACACAGTTATTATTCAGCAACATACAGCCTTTTCCTGAGCAGTAGCAAATTAATGTTTGCATTATCTTTGCAGTCAAGTATTCATAAGGATGTAGCTAAACTAAATCTGTGATTGGACCATAGCCCTCATCTCATACTTACCTAATCCCTTGCCAACGCTGAAGTAGCATTCTTGTATTCAAATGGGAAGCAAATTGTGCTGATCTTGTCTGGGAGCTTCACTGGAAAAAATCACTCAATAGCCAAATCCAGTGGGTTGAATTTGATTAATCTGATCATGCCCTGGATTAGACTAATACTCAAAATAATGATATAGAGGAATTGGTGGTGGCCAACCTTAAACAAAATTGAAGGATATCTAGTTGTCTTGTAGCCTTCTTCCCCTTATTATATTTCACCCGTTCAATTAAGAGTTCAGTAAATATCAGGTTTTCAGAGTGGCAGACATGTTAGTATGTGGAGACATCTCAGACAAGAAAAAACAAACAAAAGTAAAACCAAAAGAAAGTAAAGACAAACATATTGTGGTACCTTAAAGACTAATTGCTATATTTTAATGTGAACTTTAACGGATTGAGTATTGTTCCTCAGACTTAGTTTCTTGTCGGATAGGTCAGTAAATGTCAGGGCCTTTCTGCTCTTCCTCTAGCGTTCAGATCAGCATATGGACACTGTGTGGTTAAGGCTCAAAGTGTGGTAGCTGAATTTGACTCTTGATGGCATTTAATAAGATATACAGTAAAATCTCAACTTACATATGCCTCGAGTTACATAAAATTCGACTTCCATAATGATTTTGTGCTAAAACCATATCCCAATTTACATGATTTCCTATGGGTTTGCTTCGAGTTACATAAAGATTCTTTTTCCTATGGGTTTGCTTTGAGTTACATAAAAATAATTTCCCTATGGGTTTGATTTGATTTACATAAAAATTTCATTTTTCCTATGGGTTTGCTTCAAGTTACATAAAAAATTGATTTAAGCAAAAGCTTACAGAATGAACTTCTTTCGTAAGTAGGGTTTTTACTATACCATGAAATCCTTCGGTGTCGCCTCACTGAGATGAAGGGTATTGGAGGTACTGTCTTGTAGTGGTTCCAATCCTTCCTGAAAAGATGATTTCAGAAGGTGCTACTGGAAGATTCCAGCTTGGCACCCTGGCCTTTAGTTCTGTTTTGTCCCCCATGCTGTTTAACATCTACATGAAAACACTGGTTGAGGTTATCCTTAGTTTGAGGATTTGGTGTCATCAATGGTAACACCCAGCTCTATCTCTCCTGTCCATCTAATTCCAAGTCACTGCCTAATATATGTAATGGGCTGGATGAAAGCAAACAAAGCTTAATCTTGGCAGGACGAAAGTTAGGCAAATAAGGGAATGGTTATCCATTTTGTATTAAATGGGGCTATGTCCTCCCAAAGAATTAGGGTTTGTATTCCTGGATTCATCCCTGAGGCTGGATCCCCAAGTTTTGTTTGTAGCTAGGAGTGCATATAATGATCCATTCTGCTCCTTTCCTTGTATATTCCATTCTGCTGATTAAGAACTTTGGGGTAAGTCCTTCCTTTGGTCCCATTGCCATCCTATGCACATTGATGAAGATCTGAGAGAGAGCATTTTTTGATGGCTGCTCTTGTTGTATGGAATTCGTTGCCTCATGAGGTTAAGCTGGGTCCCTCCTTACAAGCGTTAGGTATTTTATTTTATTTCTCTCCATCACCAATAGCGTTTTTTGTTTCTGGTATATATTTATGTATTTTTAAATGTGTGACTGTTTTTAATGTGAGAGTTTTATGTTGTTAGCTGCCCAGAGTAGGAAAATCTCCTATCTGGGTGGGGTATAAATGGAATAAATAATAATAATAATAATCTATCAGCCAACAGATGAAAACTTTCCTTTTAAAGTTTGCCTTTGGTGTCTAAATTTTGGTTGGGGACTGCATTATATTTTTGCATAAACAAAACCAAAATGCTGTAGCCCTTTAAGGACTAACTGTCATATTTTAATGTGAGCTTTCATAGATCAAGTCCACTTCATCAGTCATGGGAGTGAGACTTCATGGCATCAGTTTATACACATCAAGTACAGAGGTCAGGTACAAAGTGATTGGTTAGCATACAAATCAATATGGCTTCATACAATTGGTAATGGCAGATGATCTCTGGCTCAGTTTGCCTTTGGAAACCAGAATATCTATTTTATCAATAGCACATAATAGCACATGAGTAGGAAGAAAACATCAATCCCAGAAGTGTATTCATGTGGTTGATAAAGTTCATTCATTCATGTGGTCAGTAGAGTAGGCGCATCAGGACTACAAAACATAAACACTCTCTACATCAAAGAAGTAAGATACATTTTTGGTTGAGGTGCATCTAAGAGAAACTGCAGCATACAGAAGATGAGAGACTTCAGTGAATTCTGTGAGACATAACTTAGTAAAAGGAACAGCCTTTAAGATGTACTGGATTCAGGGCAAGGCATTAATAAGAATCGTGGTGCAGGTTTTAGAGGCTCCTGTCCACTGGCCCCAGTTCAGCATCAAGAACATCCAAATTGTACAGTCACATTCATCTTCTCTTATTTTGAATGTAAGAATAGAGCTCTTAGACCCTGTGGCAATCCAGGATGCACACAAGATATTAGATAAGGGACATAGGTGCAAGAGGGAAAGGTCATTTTTATACTGCAGCATTGAAGAGTCTGAAAATAACTTTCAAACTTTCAAGTGAAATTGGGGATAATATTGATGCCCCTTTTAATGTTGGCTGCCAGTTTAGTTTGTGATGAACTATATGGCATTGTTGGCAAATAAGATGACAGGTGTAAATAGCCTTAGGAGCCAGAATGAGAACTATTTAGTTTTGACCTCTACTCCTTGAAAGCATCTGAACATACCCAAATAGATGAAACACCCCTTTTGTTACCATTTCCTAGAATCAAAGGAATTTTTGTAACACATACTCTCTGAAATATGAAAACAAGGCAAAAGCAAGTGGGTGATCTAAAGCAAAGCAATCAAACTTATATACCGCCCCACAGTGCTTAGTGCACTCTCTGGGCAGTTCACAAGTTAATTAGCATTTTGCCCCCCAACATGCTAGGTACTCATTTTACTCCCCTCAGAAGGATGCATGGACAACTGAGTCACCCTTGAGCCCTGGTCAGGATTGAACTTCCAAACTTTTGGTTGCAGGACAGCAGTTTACCATGCCACCAGGGTTCTCGAACTGTGCTTTCACAGTGCAGATCTTGAGAGCAAGCAGATTCAGAAGAATAAAGAATGACAAAGAACTTGGGGAGCAAGTGGAAACATCAATACAAGATGGCCACCGAACCTGATGGATCTAGGCTGGATAATTTTAAATTATTTTTACCAACTAGAAACCAAACAATATACTCTCTACAGTACCTAAATGATACTAACAAATGCTGCCAACATTCTTTGGTGAAAAAGCAAAGGATCTAAAATCATATTTTGGGTTAAGAGACTACATCTCTTGATCTGACACAGCTAATAATGAAGACCTTTCAATGGCAAAACAAGATAAGGCTAGAAAAGGCAGAGACTGTTCACAAAATGAACTTGCAAATGAAATAGCTAATCAGATAAAAATGTACCATCAAAAACTGACTGAAGAACGGAACACAGCACTAAAACTGCTGGAAGCTTCACTTTCACAATTAGCAGAAAAATTAAATGACCTTACAAAAACAGCAAGTGAAGTCCTTGACTTAGGAATTAGGCATTAATCACAGATCAGAGTGTTTGCTAAAACCATTAAGAATTACAATTAAAGATAGAAGACATTAAAAGTTGTAAGAGTAGATGGGATTTGAGAGTGAAAGGAATTCATGAAAAAGGCTCAGACTAAAATAATAGTACATATATTAATTGCTGTCGGGTTTCCAAACTATAAATAACAGAATGATTTTGAACTGGTGTAATGAGAACTAGTTTCAAAGCCACAAGCCAAGCCAAGCGAAGTTGTTGTGCATTTTGCACATTATATCACCAAAGAAAAAGCCCTGGTTGAGCTTTTTAAAGTATGTAGTATCAACTTCCAGGGAGCACCATTGATGGTCTTCCAGGAAATTAGCACATATATGCTAGAAAGATGGAAAGACTACCATCAATACACAAGAAAACTGAGAGAAGCCTCAATAAAATATCATTGAAGATTTATTTCCCTTTTGCTTGCTGGTGCCGTGTAATGGTAAATCTTTGTCTACTTCTAGCCATGCAGAAGTAAGATGGCTATTAGAAGAAATAGGAATAGATGTCTCTTCAATTCCAATTCATCACAGGCAAACACCATGAATTCCACATCTCCATACACCATGGAAAGCAGCAAAATTACCTCACAGATCAGGAAAGGATTGCTCTGAAGAAGGAACTGGGCTAGGAAACAAAGAGTAAGAAAACTTCAAACAGGGTGGGATGTTCATAGTACTCATCCTGGTTGTACCTAAAGAAAGTTATATTTTGAAAATAGCCAAGGTATTGCTAGTAATTAGCTAGTATTTACAAATCGTCTTAGTGGATACACACCAAGTTATCTCTTATGTTTATGGAAATAACAATGTACAGTACAGTACTGTATGTTATTTCACAGAAAAGGGAGCCTCCTAGTATTGTTCCATCTACCTTGTAACTATTCTGCCAGTACTAATGGTGCTGAGTGCATACCAAACAACCTTATTGCAACAAGTCAATTTTAGGCAGAATTTATTTTATGCTGAAATGTTTTCCCCTGTACTAAATTATTGTCTTCCACTCTTGCTTAACTTAAGGTACTGTTCACTGCAATCTGCCAAATTGTTCAAAATGTATTTAAACTATTGCAGTTTATCTTTGTTAGGGAGCAGCATGGAAATGAGGATGACAAGCTAGCACTGATATTCTTCAGAAACAAGGAGAGGGGTAGAATTGGGAAGATTGTTACACTTTCCCCACTCAGTGCTCTCTGGATGTATTTAAGTATAACACTCATTGTCCCCAGCCAGCAGAATACTGTGGAGGCTGCAGAACACTGCTGTCTTCTCACAGAGAAAGAAAAGCTGACAGACGGAATGGCGACAGATTCAAGAATTGGTTTTCTGTTTTCTCAGTTTATGCCACAAAGATGTTCCTGACAACTAGATCTTAAACAGCTCGTGGTGTCACTTTCCATTGGCTCTTGTTCTGGTGTGCTTGGCAAAACTTTATTTCTATTGCCTCACAAGAGGACAGTTGGAAGCATGGATTATTCACTGACTGGAAGATTTGGGTCAGGTGTATACCATTCTTGATATTTTATCAAGAGATTCTTGTGCTGGAAACAATGGTATTGTGTTGTCCTTACAATACTGACACTGTTTTGCTGTCCGGTTTTCTGCTGGAAGTTTTTGTTTACTCTCCCAAATGTTATCTTTAGTTTCTCATGTTCAAGAGGCAGGGCTTCTCTCTAATTCTCTCTCGCTCCCTCCAAAGAGAAAAGACCCAATTCCCCTCAACATTCAAGGGTTTAATACTTGCTGTTTTGGAGATTCAGAGGTAGAGATTATGTCATCCTCCTCCTGGGTAAATAGTCTGCTAAAGGGCTCAATTACAAATCCATGGGGTGCTGCTTTATTCCATGGGCCATCAGAGTTATCCCACATCACATAAATATTCCTTATTTAATCTGTTTTTTGCACATTTGCCTGAAGACAGTGCATACTGCTACTGGAGAAATATACACAGGTCACACATATCTGACTACTAGTGTGTGAAAAAAAGTTCATTCCAGTTTGCAGGTCTGGTTCAACAGCCTGCCTCAAATACGTCTGCACTTTATTTTTTTAAAAAAACTGCAAACAAGATGTAGTCTTTAACTGAGATGTCTTGATGTCAAATTTTGAGTAAATATTGACTGAACAGGTAAGTATCATTTTGGGAGCAGCCAAGTTCCATGTGTATCTGAAGGAACATTCCCCATATAACCATTGTATCTGTTCTTTCTTTCTCTATCAGAAAGGGATAAAAATGAACTATGTATAAATCAAATGAGGAGAAAAGCAGTAAATGGGGAAGGAGAAAAATAGTATACTTCAGCCTTTTGCTTGTGAATCTTTGGAATGTAGTGTTTCAATTCTCTTCTTGCCAAAACTTGGCTGTGTTATCTTGCCGTATAGCTGCCCTGGAGTAGCTGCACATTATCGCAGGGACACTTTGGTTGTTTAGTTGAGTTATACATTCCCCTATTTAGAGTTAGCCAAGTCTGGAAGTGTGCTGCACATAGAGCTGCCACTCTGTTCTTTAAGCTAATCAATCTAACACAGAGATCACAGTTTGCTGTCCCAAGCCTGTCTTTTGTTATATTCCTCAATGGTTTCCAAGAGAATGTGCAACAGCAGTGCTCCAGAAACAGTGGTCATGCATTGCTCCAAGACAGTCCTGGAGAGACAATCTGATTTGTACAGTACTAGTTTTCTTGGCAAGATTCAGTCTCTCTTGAACAAATGGAAGTGAATTTCAGTGGACAAATTTGCTAGATCCCTCCAGATTGGTGTGCAATGCAATAAATGTTAGAGTGACTTTAAGTTATGGGCACAGGTGTTAAAATTAGCATTATTTATTTATTATATAAAATGTTTACCCTGAATTTCACCTGTTGCCGATAATGGGCAAATCACAGCTCATGTAGCTGTGGGTACCAAAAGGAATTCCATGTACCAAAATTAGGGGAGAAAGAAAAGCCTTTATTAAAAATGCTTTTGGAAAAGGGTCTCTTCCCTCTATTCTCCTTCATGAGTCAAGTAGAGAAAAGAAAGACCAAGATGTCCAGGGCCACAAGCACCTTTATAGATTAAAAAGTAAGTCTAGAAACCATATGCTCTATTGTCACCCCATCCCCAGCTCAGCCCTCGGAAGCCAGTTAAATGGCGGGGCCATCTCCTTTGAAGAATCCTTTGAAACAGAGATCAATGGGAAATTGTTGTTGTTCAGTTGCACAGTCGAGTCCGGCCCTTTGCAACCCCACAGACCACAACATGCCAGGCTCCTCCATCATTGCCATATGCCATAGTCCACCCAGATCTACACCCACTGCATCAACAGTGCTATCTAACTATCTCATCCTCTGCTGCCCCGTTCTTCTTTTGCCTTCAATCTTTCCTAGCAACAGGGCCTTCTCCAGTGAGTCCTCTCTTCTCAATTGGTGGCCAAAGTACTTGAGCTTCAGTTTGAGTATTTGGCCTTCCAAAGAGCAGTCAGGCTTGATTTCCTTTAGGATTGACTGATTTGATCTCCTTGCTGTCCGGCGGACTCTCAAAAGTCTTCTCCAGCATCCCAGTTCGAAGGCATCTATTCTTCTACGCTCAGCCTTCCTTATGGTCCAGCTCTCACAGCCATACATTACATTACTACTGGGAAGACACTCGGTTTAGCTATGCAGAGACTTTTGTCGGCAGGGTGATGTCTCTACTTTTTATTATGCTGCCTGTGTTTGCCATAGCTTGCCTCCCAAGGAGTGAGTGTCTTTTTATTTCATGGCCACAGTCGCCGTAGGAGTGATCTTAGATCCCAAGAAGGTGAAGTCTGCCACTGCTTTCATTTCTTCTCCTTCTATTTGCCAGGGAGTGATGGGGCTTGATGCCATGATCTTGGTTTTACCACATACAAATGCCTTGAGGTAAAGTGATGGCAGAAGTGAATCATAGCACATACACAGAAGCAAGGGGGACTTTTTACCCCTTAGCTACACTCCTATAAAAATGACCCAAGGTGGCTTATATTATTTAAAAAGACAATCTAAAATCTAGACATAAATTTTACAATATTAAAAAAGAAACAAGTACTGTACTATGTTAATACATAAAAATACATTTAAGAGCAGCAAAGCACAAGACCCTTTTTAAAAAACCCTCTGAGATAAGCAGTCGCTGATAGAAGACCTTCCAGAAGAGAAAGGTCTTTATCTGCTTGTAGAAGGACAGCAAAGATGAGGCCAACTTGACCTCCCATTAGAAGCAGCTCCAGAGTCTGGGAACAGCACCAATAAGACACTCTTCCTTGTCCCCACCAAATGCACCTGTGAGGGTAGTGGAATGAAGAGAAAGGCCTTCACGGGCAGGCTCCTCAAGGGAAACATGGTTTTTTAGATAGCTTGGAGTCAAGTCATTTAATGCTTTATAGCAGGCGTTCCCATCCTTTTCAAGCTGGGGGCTGGGTCATGCTCTCTCAGTCAGCTTCTAGGGCTGGGTGGCCATTTTGCCCTGCCTGCAAGATGGGGGTAGCCATTTTGTCCCAACAGCTTCAAAGGGGTAGCCATTTTGTTTCTTAAATGCCCTTGGAGGGGTGGGAGGCCACATGAAATGGTGCCATGGGCCGTATCTGGCTTTTGGCCTTAGTTTGGGAAACCCTGCTTTGTAGGTTAAGACCAGAACATTAAATTGTGCTGGAAACAAATTGGCAGCCAGTGGAGCTAATGTAACAGAAGGGTTATATGACCCCTGTAACCAGCCTCAGTTAGCAATCTGGTTGTAGCACTTTGGACCCACTGGTGTTTCCACACACTTTTTAAAGACAACCCCACACTGAGCATTTTGAAGTGATCCAGCCAAGATGTAACAAAGGAACATATTATTGTGGCCAAATCAGATTTCTCCAGGAAGAAGCACAGCTGGCATACTAGTTTTAACTGTGCAAACACACTCCTGGCCACTGCTAAAACCTGCAGAGGCTCCAAGTTTCAGTGACTCTAAACCCCACCATATAATGATCTATCTATAATAACGGAACTGCAGAAAATCCCTCCATACCCAGATCACCAATATCTATCCCAGGGTAGAAATCCACATCAAAAGTGTGCTGTATAGCATGTATGAGAGCAGAAATCATTTGGAACAGACCTATGGTCATTAATAAGGGCATGAACAACTAAACCACTCCTGACATGGGCATTGACAAGGACATTTTCTGCCCAGAAAACCCTAGTGGGCAAAGCTGAGTGAGATTAATACCCCCAGCCTCACCCAACCTAGACTTTGTAATGCAAGCCAGATCCGTGTGTTCATCTAGGACAGGGGTGGCCAACCGGTCGATTGCGATCGACTAGTCGATCGCCACTATTACTCCAGTCGATCCTGGCAAGGACTCACCGAAAGAATTTTAAAAAAAAAATCGGAGCCAAATGGCTCCAATTGACTGTGCATGCGCAGAAACTCAATCTGATGCATTGTGCATGCGTCAGATTGAGTTTCTGCGCATGCGCAGTCAATTGGAGCAATTTTGGCTCCGATTTTTTTAAAAAATTCTTTTCAAGGGCCTCTCGGCTGCCCGGCTAGCTGCGCCTCCTCCTCCTGCGGCCGCTGCCACCAGGGCCGCCCGCTGAGGGTTCCGGATGGGAGGCCCTGGGCTGCTCGGCTAGCTGCGCCGCCGCCTCCTGCGACCACCGCCGGGCACCAGGGCCGCCCGCCGAGGGTTCTAGCCGGAAGGCCCTGGGCTGCCCGGCTAGCTGCGCCGACGCCTCCTGCGACGTGGGCTGAGGGGTGTGTGTGTGTGTGTTTATTTTTATTTTATTTATTTATTTTTATTTTTGGCCCCGCCCACAACATCATGACATCATGACGTCGGCTCCGCCCATGACGTCATGACGTCATGACATTGGCCACGCCCATGACGTCCATGACGTCATGGCGTGGTAGTAGATTGCACAGGGTTTCCTCAGTAAACAGTAGATCTAGGGTCTAATTAAGTTGGCCACCCCTGATTTAGGATTAATTCTTTAATGGCTACTGTTTTCTCATTTAACAACCTGACAGTTAGCAGCAGCATCTTCAATACAGGGGGCCTGACACCAAAGCTATCCAAGCTATTTAAATCTGGGGACAGCTTAGGGCAGCCATTACTCCTGTAGGGCAAGCAAAAACAAAACATCCTGTGAGTCATTCATTCAAATATTCCTCACCTCATAGTTACCGGTTTAATTAAACCTCAGTATACAGTTCGTGAGCTGGAGTTGGCTTGGTGGATCACATGTTGTAGAGGCCTACCTAAGAGTCTGGGTAGATAAAGGTCACTCTTGCTCAAAAGCCAGTCATATCTGACTCTAGGGCTCAGTCCTCATCTCTGTTTCAAAGCCAAAGAGCCAGCACTGTCTGCATTTGCAGACATTTCCATGATCATGTGGCAGGCATGACTAACACCAGAGCACATGGAATGCTATTTACCTTCCCACTGAAGTGGTCCACCTACAAAGCTTGTGAACCACCAAGCCTAGGGGCCAGAAGCTGTAAACTGTAGGCCAGATTTTAGAAGTCACTACAAAGAGTAGAAAATAGAAACATAATGCCATGTTTTCAGGCACTGATATGATTGATGTAGGTGCATAACAAGTATATCCTTCTGGAGTTCTGTCACTATTGTTAAGAACAAGTAGAGTTAAAAGCTCTGTGTCTTCTCATCTTCCCAAACCCCAAAAGACTAGATGACAAGCAACAGGTTATGCAAGAGAAAAAAATATTGAACAATCAGCTTGAATTAACATAAAACTCACATTCATGCTAGGAGTTGCCAGACTGACACTTCCAGCCTGCAATAAAAAATAACTTTAAAATCCAACATTGCCTACAGGATCTTCAAAGAGTAAGAAGCCTGTTAAGGAGATGGGAAGTGAAAAAGAGAGAGTACTTTCAAATTGTACCTCGGCATCATTTTTCTCAGAAGCATTTGATTTGTTACCTATATCTGTGACACGCAGCCACGCACCCATGCACACCATACTTCGGTAGGGTGTGGCAGCTAGCAGCTCACAGAGCTCCATTGTAGGGCTCTGCTTTTGTTTTATTTGTTTTGTTTTATTTTATAGTTCTGGAATTGACCCTCTTCTAGCTCTGCTGTATTGTAGTTTTGGAGTTGGACTCCTCTCCTCCTCCCACTCTCCAACAGCCTTGAAGATAGGAGCAACAAAGACAAGAGCAACAAACTGCTTTGAAGTTAAATGATGGTGTTGTGGGCTTTGAGGAGGGCATTCCAACCCTGAAGAAGCTATTCCAATTTGGGAAATAATTGAGACTTAACAATTGAGATTTAATAAGTCTGTGGGGGCTACGGAGAAGCTGGTTCACCATACGGATTGAAAAGAAAAAGCAGTCCAAACTGATGGAAGGACAAAAATGGCAATAAAGAAACAGACTCCCAAGTAGGTATAATCTATTTTGGAGTCTTTGAACCGACTTTTCTGCTGTTGGGCCTTTCCTATCCTTGGGTGTAGCCCTGGTTTGATCTCGGCTTGATCCTGGTCTGCAGCCCCTGCCTGCTATGGCTTCCTGCAACACCAGAGTGGAAATAGGTGTGCGGCTTCCTAGTACTTCTCTGTTGCCAGCCCACTGAGTAAACCCAAACTTAACAAAGAGGAACTTGGCGGAGGGGAGGAGGGGAACGCTGCAGACACTTGGAAAGAAGATTACAGAACTCTTGGAAATGGTGAAGTCAAGGACAATGTCCACAGCGAAATAAAACTGGTTGATTACAACCAGCTCACCGACATGGAGGATGAGGCGCTCACAATGGGGAGACCAGAGAGACCAGAGACCATGCCAGCAGATACCCAGACATCGTCTGGATTGAGAGCCAATATATGTGATGAGGCATCTAGGAATGATGGCCGAAAGTGCCCTAAGTCATCATGGGGTGGGAAAAGGACAATTCACCACCTAGAGATGCTTCAACACTTAATTTGAGTGTGATGACATCGAGCGGAGGTGTGTGTTTTGGTGATACTGGCGATACCCGATATCGAAAGGTGTCAGTGACAGGGATAAGCCAGGCATTGAGCACATTGGACATAAGTTCAGCCCCACAAATTGATTGGATGGTGGTAGTGAAGTCGAAAACAAGATCTAAGAAGCTGCAATCCTCACGTCCTGATATAGTAATTGTGAAAGCGAAGGGGGGAGGTCCTTCGTACGCTGATATACTGTGACAATTGAAGGCTAACCCATTCTTGAAGGAGGCGGGAGAGAATGTGATGATGGTGAGGAGGAACGTGGCTGGAAATCTGCTCTTGGACAGCATTACCCATAAGCTGGGCAAGTCAGCGAGCGTAGTGAATCGAAAGGATGAGAAGACAATGGAAATCCAGGACCTTGATGAGCTGACTATGATAGAGGAAGTTTGTTAAGCACTTGGCAAGGACTTGGAGGTAGCCATTGAAGCAAAGGCCATCAAGTCCATCAGGAAGGCATACAAGAGCACACAAACTGCTGTGGTCCATTTACCAATTGACCCAGCCAGGAAGATGATGGAGAAGGGCCCAGTATTCATCAGCTGGGTGATCCGCCGAGTTAGGGAGAAAGTTGATGTGTGGAAGTGCTTTAAGTTCTGGGCTTTTGGAGACCTGGCGCACAATTGTAAGGGAATGGACAGGTCCAAATGTTGTCTCCAATGTGGTGAAGCTGGCCACATCTGTGAGGCGTGTAAGAGTAAGGGGGTGAAGTGTGTCCTGTGTGAGGCTCAGAGGAACCACCCGACAGGGAGTTTTGGATGTGCAGCCTACCAAACAGTGGTGAAGACAGTGGTAGACAGGATATGAGGATCCTCCAGCTAAACCTTAATCATTGTGAGACAGTGCAGGACCTGTTGAAGAAAACCGTGTGGGACCTGGATATAGGCATCGCTATTCTGACAGAGCAGTACAGGGACATTGAGAATTTACGAGCCTGGATTGCTGACATGTCTGGCTATGCACCCATCTGGGTATGTAGGCATAATGTTCTCCAGGAAATGCTGCAAGTACTAAGAACAGGATTCACTGGGTCAAAATGGATGACATCTACATATACAGTGCTACATTTCACCAAGTGCCTCACAGGATGAATTTGAGGCTCTGGTGAACAATTTGGCTGAGGATGCGAGAGGTCGATGACCACTCATCCTTGCAGGTGACTTTAATGCATGGGCCATAGAATGGGGTAGTAGACAGACCAATAGGAGGGGTGCGACCCTCCTGGACTTTGTGGCCTTTTTTGAAGGAGTCCTCCTTAATAATGGTTCAACTCTTGTGTATATACAGGACGGCAATACACCTGTTATCGATGTGACTTTTGCCAGTGAGAGTTTACTTTCATGAGTTAAGATGTGGCAAGTGAGTGACTATTACTCCTACAGTGATCATCAGGCCATCATTTTTGAAATTGCTGCACGGGGAGGACAAAGGTTGAGTGAGTTGACAGCTTAAACCAAGTGGAACGTCAGGTCCTTTGACTGCGAATCTTTCATCATTATGATGCAGGAGAACATCCAGTTAGCTGGCTCTGTGGAACATATGCCGTCGCAACTCATGCCACTGGTTACTAGTGCCTGCAATGCAGCCATGAAGAAAGGTTCCGGGAGAAATCGCCATTGGTGGAATGAGGAGATCGCCGAATTTCGGAGACTGTGCCACTGCACTCGGCGAAAGGTACAGCTTGCCCTAGGTAGAAACGACTATGAGGCTCTGAGGCTTCAACATCGGGAGGCGTGGGGGCCCCTGAAGAGAGCCATCAGGGACAGCAAGAACTACATGTGGAAGGAGTTGTGTGACATGGTCGACAGTAATCCATGGGGTAAGCCGTATATGACAGTGATGCCCAGGTTAAAAAGTTGTACAATGGTTTCACCAACTTACCCAGTGCTGCTTGAAAAGATAGTGGCTACTTTCTTCCCAGGCCAACCAGGACTCACCTATACCGAGGATGTGTCGGCTGATCACCGCTTCGACATGCCAACTATTTTGGAGGAGGAGTTGATCAGGGCCTGTAGTAAGATCAGGGATGCAAAGGCCCCAGGCCCAGATGGTGTCTCCAATGTTGCTCTTAAAACCACCATCAGGTCCTGACCAGAAATCTTCCTAGAGATGTGTAACATGTGTCTCGCTAAGGGAATCTTCCCAAGCCAGTGGAAACTGCAGAAATTGGTCCTTCTCCCAAAAGGGAAAAAGCCGTTGGACGATCCATCATCTTATCGACCAATATGACTGATGGATACGGCAGGTAAGGTACTTGAGAGGATCATCTGCAACCAGATGGAGGAGTTCAGCAAAGGAGCTCATGGATTGTCCGAAAGCCAACACGGATTCCAGAAGGCGAGATCTACCATGCATGCCATCAATGTAGTCGTAGATATTGCCCACAAGGCCATAGAAGGAAAGTGCTGGAAGAGAGTTGCCAAGAAGTACCTTGGACATGAGGAATACATTCAATTCAGCGAACTGGGATCGTATCCTGGATGTGCTTAGTTTGATGGAGGTTCTGGAGTACATCAGACACATAATCATGAGTTATTTTACAGATCAAACCTTGATCTATTACACCAATGCTGGACTTCGAACCGATAACATCACTGGAGGTGTTCCACAAGGTTCGGTGCTCAGTCCCTTATTGTGGAATATTATGTATGACGGGATGCTTCGGTTGCCTATGCTAGTAGGGACAAGGACAGTCGGGTTTGCAGACAATGTAGAGGTAGTGGTTATCACCAAACATCTGGAGGAAGTTGTCCAAATACAAATGAGAGTGTTGCCAAAAGTAATCAGTGGCTCTCGTTAGCTGGTTTGCATCTAGCAGAACATAAAATTGAGGCAGTTCTCATGACCAGTAGGAAAGCTAGGGAGACCATCACCCTTACTCTTGGAGGCTGAAGTATACTTTAGCAGCCATCACTATGATATCTAGGTGTCCAGATAGATGCCAGGCTTCGCTTCAATGAGCATTTGCAAATTGTGAGCGCAAGGGCCGGAGCAGTAATGTAATGCATTGATAAGGATCATGCCAAATATTGGAGGCCCACGGCAAACTCATATGCAGCCCCAATTTGGTCAGAAGCAGTGATGGGATGTTACCGATTCGCACTGGTTCGCCTGAACCGGTAGCAACATTCCCGGGTGGTTCGCCGAACCGGTAGCAACCACTCGGGATTGTTTTGTTTTTTTTAGGCGTCCAGTTTGGATGCCTCACTGCCAAAAAAAAAAAAAGGAGCCAAAGTGGCTCCCAGGTACTGTGCATGCATCAAACCTTAATTTGATGCATGCACAGTTCTGTCTTTTTATTGTGCATGCATCAAATGGAAGTTTGACGCATGCACAGTTTTTGGCTGTTGGGAAAGGAAGGGCACAGGGAGCACCTGAAAAAGCTATGGCGGCGGCCTTTCCTTGCCTGCCCCCCACCACGCCAGGACGCCATGCCATTGTGGCGTTTTGCCGCAGCAGCGGTTTGCCGCCGTGCCACCTCCTCTGCTACTTCCAAGGGTAAGTGAGGGGTTTGTGTTTGGGGTGGGTGGGTATATTTTTATTTAAATTTTATTTATTTATTTATTTATGGGTTTGTGTTGTGGTTGTTTGGGTGGGTGGGTTGAGGTGTGTGTGTGTTTATTTTATTTTAATTTTATTTTATTATTAATTTTATTATTTTGGCTCCACCCATAACATCATGATGTCATGACATTGACCACGCCCATGACATCCATGATGTCACAGTGTGATCGTAAAATTTTTGACATCCCATCACTGGTCAGAAGCCACAGCAGGGACATTGTACATGTGACTAACCTCGATATACTGTAGGAGTGCCCAGTGGGTGGCTTTGGAATTTTGAATGGTCTCGTACGATGCCATGTGTGTCATTGCCAATACGATGCCAATCCATCTGATGGCAGAGGAGCGGGTGGAGATTTACTGGCAAAGGCAAGAAAATTGGTGACGGAACGACGGACGATTGCTTCAGAGGCCAGGATAGAGAGCACAATGCGATGGCAGAAGATCTGGGATACATTGACCAAGGGATGGTGGACTTATCACCTCATCCCGGACATTAACGCATGGTCAACAAGACAGCATGGAGAGGTGGATTATCATCTCAAGCAGCTGTTGATGGGGCATGGTTGCTTCAGAGCCTACCAGCACTGCTTTAGGCTGGATGATGATGCTTTGTGCCCTGCCTGCCAGCGCATGCAGGAAGACATGGAGCACATGTTTTTTACTGTTGTTGTTGCTAATTTTGATTTTTATACCACCCTACTCATTTGGACCAACTCAGGGCAGTTCACAAACACATATAAATGTATGTCCACGCTTTGATACAGAACGGGAAATTCTACAGAAGCATCTCCAACGACAGTTGTCTCCAGAAGACATCATTGGCAAGATGTTGAGCAGGGAGACTACCTGGGTTGTGGTGTCCAGTTATGTGGCCGGGTTCATCTTGGACCTTAGACATGTGGAGAAACTGAGAAGAGGGCAGCCTGAGACATAGAGGAGGAGGGCGAATAGCCAAATTGGAGGAGGGTTTTTAACAGCCAGTCTACCCCCTCCCACGTGAACTAATGCTTTACAGCGTTTCTGCGGGGTGGTGGGGGATAATGGGAGGTGGTTTTAGTGGGTAAAAATACCACACACTGTGAAGCAAGAGCTCCACAGTGTCTTTTGAAGATTTCCACCTGCCGTAATAAACACACACACGCACACGTTTCAGTCTTCTTGCTTTAACACACACATGCACAAGTGTTTCAATCTTCTTGCTTTTTTCTGCTTTGCAAGAGTCTTGCTTTCATGCATTTTATAACTTGATGTCTACAGAAATATGCTCTGTGTGCTAAGTTACCCTGATCAATCACTTGTGACATGTTCATCCTGGCTAGTTTCCTGCATTGTTTTGAATCCATTTGTTCTTGCTGTTGTTATATGCTGTCAAGTTCCCTCTGACTTATGGTGATACAATGAATGAGAGACCGCTAAAATGTCATGGCACCATATTTTCAGTCAAATATATTATTTAGCTTTTGCCTGAAAATTCTTGTACAAATTATAACATTATCCCTACCCTTTTAAAAATAAGTAGTGCAAGAACATCAGTAAGTAAAATGTTTTAAAATGTGCATAATATTTTATAATCAAATTCTTAATACAATTCAAAGGTTTAGCAATGTTTTGCTGCCAAGTTAACATTTCTCACAATGCTTTGCATATTTAGGCTCCAATACTATATACCGGTATGTTGGTTGTCAAAGATCATAGGAGTTCAAATCTAGCACTATCTGGCAAACTGTGCATCACTTCTGCTACACATACTTAACCCAGGATTAAGTCCCCATGAGCCTAAGAGGAGGATGTCTGAATAAATACCAAGATTTAAGACGTCCCAGTGGCAGTGCACTGGGTTAGTTGCTTGGATCATGTTTCTGCATATTGTTGTTTGAACATGGCTTATAAATGATATCATTACAAAGATAACTTTGAATAGCTATTAGAGCCTGCAGTGGGCTGTTGCTTTAAATTACTGGTACTGTACTTTCAAAACAGGAAGAATTGTCTGGTGATGGCAGGAGGGAGGTCCTACTTTGTATGATCCAGCTAGAATTGGAATTCTGCTTAAAAGGAGGGGGTACCCTACTTCAATGTTTGATTGCCTTGTTTCTTTAAAACTTTCCCAGAGTGTTCTCAGATCACTTTTCCTGCACCCACTATGACCTCCTTTCTCAGTCTCTTGTAACTTTGTGAAGGTGCCCTGGATAGCTAACCAGAACATCTTTCATTTGTAGCCTCTTGGGAAAGCAATCTAGATTTTTTTTCCATCCAAAAAGGTTTTATTACTCTCCTGTGCAATTCTCACATTTAGGTCTCTTACCATCAATTTAAAAGCTGTGGTTGTCTATTTTTCCCCAAAGCACTCCTGTAGCTAAAAATGAAACAAAGAAAGAATGTGTGCATATTTCCAATGAAGAATAGGGCACTGGTCTCCTCTCGGGTTCAAATTGTTTGCTGGTACCAATTCAGACAAACATATTCATTGTTTGATTAATTTGGCATGAAGTGATGATGACTTCTGTGTTGGCTTAATTGATCTCTCTTATGTGTTACTCTGTGTGTCTGCATATGCACATTTACAACTCCACAGCACACACATCACTAATTTAATATCAATCAGTACATGACAGCTTTGGGGGCCAAGCTTCTAGCCAAGCTGGAGGATGTCAACAAAAGTGTTGATTTACTGATATCATTGGGTTCCTGCCATAGCTCTGGCTCTTGCCCATGGTACTTCAGCCAGGGATCATGAAAGCTTGTTAAGAGAGGAGGAATAGTCAAGATGAGGGTGTAGGTGTGGTGGTGGGCTTCAGCAGGTTCGCACCAGTTCACCAAAACCGGTAGCAGAAATTCTGACGGGCCACTCCTATCCAACTTTTGAGATAAAGTAGTCCTAATTCAGGGAATAGAGAGGGAAATTGGGCAAATTTAAATATAAGTTGTAGAAATAAGAACCAGGAGAGAAAAGTGCAGAGACATGTTTATTTCTTACATTTCTATATTGCCCATCTGACCTGTAGGTCACCAAAGCAAGACATATAGATCAATTAATTAAAAACTAAGTTTAAACTAAATGTAGAGCTAAACTTTAAACAATTATAATTACACGCAGTAATGCAGTGATGGTAAAGTTCACCCTTGCTCGAAAGCCAGTCATATCCGACTCTAGGGTTCAGTGCTCATCTCTGTTTCAAAGCTGAAGAGCCGGAACTGTCTGCATCTGCAGACATTTCCGTGATCATGTGGCAGGCATGACTAGATACTGGAGTGTACAGGACGCTGTTACCTTCCTACCAAAGTGGTCCCTATTTATCTACTTGCAATTTCTCTTACAACAAAATAATAACAATACCAACATCATTCTAGAGGCAGAATGTTCTGAAATGTCTTCTTAAATAGCTCTGTTTTTACAAGTTTATGGAAGACTTACAATATTGGGGTCTGACAGATATGGTCAAGTAAACTGTTCCAGAATGTTGGGCCCACAACAGAAATTGACTGAGCTCTGGTGGTGGACCTACATGTTTCCCTTGGTGTTGGAACTCTCAGCCCACCAGCCTGGGGAAAACATGTTGCCCAGGCATGTTTCTTCAAGGAGAGGTGCTCTAACAAGTATAGAGATTCTATAGCATTTAAAGCTTTATTTATTGACAATAAAATCTTGAATCAAGCATGGAAGCCCACAGGTAGCCAATGCAAGCAGTCCAGTGTCAGGGAAACATGATGAAATCTTTGCAGTCCCAAAACTAGCCTCACATCTGTGTTCTGTACCTGCTGCACCTTCCATATTGTCTTCAAAGGTAATCTCATGTAGAGTGCATTACAGAGTAACTGATTCTCAAGATTACCAATGTAATGAGTGTGTGAACAGAAGAAGATAAGTGAATGATGGGAGTGTACTGTAGTGGTACAGGATAAAAGGCTATGGGGCATAAGGAGATGTAGAGCCTTTTGGGATGGGAGAGAAGAAGTTTTCTGAAAGTGTGGAGAGGAAAACTGAAAAAATGGATCTACAGAGGCTTCAGTATTGAAAACAAGAAAGTGAGAGCAGCTAAGAGATGAAGTGCAGACCAGTAGTAGAGCTGGACATGGGGATGGAGTTTGAGAGGCTCTGAATCTTCCATGATGGCTGTATTTTGAGAGTTCATCTCAGGGAGGCAGTATTAGCTCTATGTGTATGTTGTTGTGAGGTGTCCCAGGTGCCAATCATCTCCCTGATATTGTTTAACATCTGTGTAAAGCAGCTGAGTGGAGTTATTTGGAGATTTGGAGTTAGTTGTCATCAATATGTGGATGACACAACTCTATCTCTCCTTTACATCTTCTGCAGATGGAGTCTGATGCCTTGATGACTGCCTGGCCTTGATAATGGAATGGACAAGAGCAAACAAGTTGAAATTGAATCCTGTCAAGATGGAGGTCCGGTTGTGGGTGGAGTAGTGTGCCCAACTAGGGGATATGGTCCCTATGCTGCATGGAGTTGTTGTTCTGAGAGACCAAGTTCACAGCTTGCGGATCATTTTAGATTGCAGACTTAAATTAGACTATCAGATTGCAGCTGTATCCAAAGCTGCATTTTTACATCTCCACCAAATCTACCAGTTGCACCTCTACTTGGACAGATGGTCCCTGACAACTTTGGTCCATGCATTGGTAGTCTCAAGGACTGATAACTGTAATCCTCTCTACATTGGGCTTCCCATGACTCTAGCAGTATGATGAATATCCAAACACACAAACACACATGCATGTGCGCGCACACACACACACACACACACACACACACACGCACACACACACACACACACACACACTTTTCTGATGAAGATCACTTGAAGATAAACACCTGGAAAACCTCTGTCATGAATTTTTGAGACATTCATTTATAATTTTATTGCACTATACACAAGATATCAGTGCATAGCCTGAAGTGGTTGCTAAATTAATATAGTGATCTGAAAAAAGTACAGTATCACTTTCTTGTACATTTATGTTATGTAGAGACCACATACTTATCTTTGTTGTATGTATGCATTTACGTATTTGTCAGATTCTTATTCCATTATTTTTCTCCAGTGATTTCAAGACTGCATGTGTAGTTTCTATATCCATTTTAACAACAATCCTTGCAATGGTCAGGGTGAGGAATAGTGGCATACTCAAGGTCATTCAGTGAGCATTCAAGGTATGGGTGATAGGAACTAGGTCTCCCTAATTCGAGTTTGTTATTACTTCAGAAAGAAAATGCTATGGAGTGGAAAGAAAAAGAACAGTTAAGAAGATAGGTGATAAGAAAATTCAGGCACTTGTGTTATTAGAGAAAAATATGTTGCTGAAAAAACATATACTGCTGCTTTGCCCCAAACAGATTTTTTTGGGGTGTGTGGGTGGGATGTTATAATAATTTCTTGGCAATCAGAAATCTCTGACTTTTATTACCAGCTATTTTATTGCCCATTCAACTCAGTTGTTCTGTTACGAATATAATAGATTAAATAGATAAGTGAAGACAAATTGATATTGGATTGGATATTGGAATATAGTAGATGCTTGTTGCACATCTGTGTAATCTTTCCCGCAAGGCAAAATAGCAGTTTTGAGCAGCAAAGTAAACCAAGAGAGCAGTGTGTATGGAAAAGAATTAAACCTCATACATCACTAGGACCTGCAGTTTTGATAAGGTCATCTCCAGCTACTATCTACCTACCTACCTACCTTCCTACCTTCCTTCCTTCCTTCCTTCCTTCCTTCCTTTTGTAAGTACCAGTAAAACCCCAGGTTACAATGGCCTCAGTTTAAGTTTGTTGCGGTTTACAACAGCAAATCCTATAGAAATGCCATCCCGGTTTACAAATTTTTAATGTATTTTTTCCAGTTTACAATGATCAATTCAGAACCTTTTTTTATTTTTCAAAGCATCCCTATGGATGTTTCAGTTTACAATTTTTGGGGGGGGTTACAACAGAGGCTGTTGGAACAGACCTCCATTGTAACCTGGGGTTTTACTGTATAGTAGTTCCTGATTATAGATTTCCTACATGACTAGCTGCACCCTGAGAGAAATATGCAGATAGGGTACCCACAATCCAGGTTTCTTGATAAATTCATATGAAAGATTGATTTCAGTATAGGCACAAGACACCTTAGACATAATGGCTGAAAACAGTAATACTGTATGGTATAACTAGAATTAATGGAATTTACAGGGAAGTTAACTCACCAGATCACCACTGATTCAATAAACTCACTCTAGTGAGGATTTATTACTGGATTTCAGCCCATAAATCATTTACTAACAGCAAAGTTGCCATCTAGCTAGTCTCATTTTATCTAATGATTTTGCCTTCCATAAGGTTTGTAGCCTAATGTAAATGGGTCAATGATGCAATGGTCAACAGATTTCTTGAAAATATTGAATTAAAGTCATGAGTATAAGCAGCATACATTTTTATGTTCTTGAGTTTACCTCGGACATTTAGATACCTCAACATAAACCAAAAGTTGATGGATAAAAGAGAACCTATTTTCATAAACCGCCTGATAGAGCTTTTGCTAAACTTTCAGCATGCTCCCATTTTACCTATTAATGTCAGATACTGAGGTTTTTTCCAAGTTCCACAACAAATGATCAAGTTAAGAATGGCAGGATATTTTATAACAGATATATAATTTTTATATTTTAATTTAAAATAGTAGTGATGTGTAAATAGTGTAAAATATCTGAGAAGGGGGTATGAACAACATAAGAATAATGAGGTTTGAGATTATAACCTCTGGATCTTTGTGTAAATAAGGCTGCAACTACATTGAGAATTTCCTCTGCAATTAGCACTAATGCATTTGAAGTACTGTATCAATAACCACATGACACAACAGCCAATGTGAATCAGCTTGATCCTTTTTGCTTCCAATTCGGACATTTTTAGCTGCCACAGGGGCTTCTATTTTTTCAAAGTTGGAAGAATTCAAATGGTGTTTTCCCCTGTGTGATCATTTGTTTTATTCTACAAAAGGTTGGGGATGTGGTATTACTGTGATGTGTTAACTTGGGGTTTATATTTTGGGACAATGGAAAAATCCAACCTAATGATCTGGCCTACTGAGTTTAGTATTGATATATTAGTTTAGAACTAAATCACTTTTGCACTGCCAAAAAAAAAAGCTGAGAATCACCAGGTGAACAGTCAAGAAAAGCGAGGCTTTGGGTAAGGCCAATAGATTGAGAGTGAGTGTGGACAGTGGTACCAAAACAATTTGAAATCTTTATACGATTGCCTAAACTGAATACAACAGTAAAAAGAGACAACAAAACAAGCTGCAGTGAAACTATATCAGAGCAATTCCTATGCCTGTACAGCCCCACCCTTCATCTGGGATATCATTTGAGTTTTCGTTCTGGATCTCACTCACACAATCTATTGGTATGTCAGTCCCAATCCTACTTCTGTCTATCCTCCCCCTTGCAACTTTAGGAAATTTAGATTCTGAAATTTGTTTATTTGGGTTTTGTAATGTCATTTATCCCAAAAACAACATCAAAGAGAAGGAAGCTGTGTGAGGCTTTCATCCTTCTTGCACCTGCAATAAGTCAACACTAGTGTCAGCTATGTTTCTGAGGATGGATGGTTTCTGGGATAGGTACATCAAGGGGATACAAAGTTCTTTATGTGCTAAGTCACTGGGCAGCTCAGCCTCAGGGCCATAGCCAGGATTCTAGATGTGGATGGGCAAATATTTTTCAGGGTGGGCAACAAAGCCTCTTTTTAATGCATTCCTATGGGAAACCACTCCTTGCCAGGGTGGGCAAACTGCTAACTCAGGGTGGGCCAAACCAACCCTGGGGGTCCTTCTGGCTACGGCCCTGCTTAGCCTACTTGATGGCTGGGGTTTGTGAACTACCACATTGCACATGATGTTTTTGTTCCTCAGTCTATATTTAGACGAGAAAATTGGGAACAAGAGTTATTAGTAGTTCATGGACCTGCAATCCATACAAAGCTCACTCTTATAGCCCCCTCCAACCACTGTTGAATAGCCAGGCTTCACAAAAGAGTTAGTTCCATTAGTATGTTCCTTGGGGCAAACTAGTGTCCCATTTCTAATGTTGGCTTTCAATGCACAGAGGAGAGACTAACTATCTTCTGCTTGAAAATAATCAGTATAGAAGCAAGGCATGGCTAGAATTCTATTGTAAGGTTTGATATGAGGAAATAAATCAGGGAACAAACATTTTTGTTAATCGCATTAGTGTGGCAAAAAGGAGATACAGTCTGAAGTCTAGTAGTAACTATATGGACCTATTGAATCAGTGGAATCTACAGAAGAGTTAATTCACCAAAACCCCACTGATTCAAAGGTCTTACTCTAGTTGCACATTATGACCAGATTTCAGACACTGAATCAAAAGAAAAGTTGTGAACCAAGAGCCTTGGTTCTGGATAGTATACTGTACAGGACTTGAATACAAAGCCTCAAAAGTAATGTCTTCTAGTTTGTGGTTCCAGTTGTTAGAACAAAGTACGGTGGAACACAACAATCATTAGGCCAACATATACTTTAAGCCCATGCCTTATGTACCACCAGTTCAGCAATGATGTAAAGGAATCTCACACATGGATGCTCACACATAAAAGCAGAGGAACCAGTTTTATGTTTTCATCATGCTTCTTATTTGCTTTAAGCACTAGGAAGAGGGCCTTCTCTGTGTTCGCCCCGGCCCTCTGGAACCTTCTCCCAACTGAACTGCGCCTACAGGCAGAGCTCCTGCCTTTCCGAAGAGGCTTAAAGACCTGGCTGGCGGAGCATGTGTGGGGACCCAGTAACGTGGGATCCCATGCAGGCTGGTTGATTTAAGGGACAGCCACCCCTCCTTGCCCCGGGTGCTATCCGTTACACTGTTTTTAATCTTTTCTTATGTATTCTTTTTTATGAATTCTTAGGGTTTTAAATATTATTATTTTTATTAGATTTAATCTGTGATTTTAGCTACGCTGTAAGCCGCCCAGAGTCGGGTTTACCCGATTGGGGCGGGATAGTAAACATGAATAAATAAATAAATAAATAGATACTGATGAGATGTCACTGTCTATGGCTTAAATAGAAATAGAACAATGGACCTAAAAGGCAAAACTCTTGAGCTTTTTGCTCTTGAGAATAGATTACCTAATATTGTCTACTATCTGCCCAGCACTGCTTTTTGAGATTATTTGAAGGAATATACTGATAACTGAATCTGTGCTTCCACATGTAAAACATATGCTGCTGCTGCTGTTGTTGTTGTTCAACTGTGGCTTCATTCCTTTATCTTCCAACAAAGTGATTGAGTGCCAGTCTCCAATATTCTATTTTGCACACTTTTTACAGTCTGTCGTGGCTTCTTATTTCTAAGGGTTTTGGAATGAAATGGATTGGCTAAATGAACAGTTCAGCTTTGGGGCTGGTTATGGGACAGAAATGGCTCGCGTTGCCTTGGTAGATGATTTACTCTGTGAACTCGATGAGGAAGTGTGCTCCTGTTAATTCTGCAGAACCTCTCAGGAGTTTTCAATACCGTGATATTCTTCTGAACTATCTATTTGGGCTGGGACTCAGGGACAAAATCTTGCAGTGGCTCTAGGGTAGTGCTGGAGGATTATTGCTTGGTGCCTTGGCCATTATGGTACCCATCATGTTTCTGTTCTCCATGCTATTTAATATTTATACAAAACTACTGGAAAGGTTTTCTGGAGTTTTAGAGTACACTGATGACACCCATCTCTCACTCTTTTCCATCTAATTCCTGTTCTAAACTGGTTTAACAATGTTAATGGACTGGATAAAGGTAAACAGATGAAACTTAATCCTAACAAGACAGAGGTGCTCCTGGTCAGTTGAAGGATAAATCAGGAAATAGGGATTAAAACTATAGTTGATGGGGTTATATTTCCCCAAAAACTCAGAATCACAGTTTGTGAATATTCCTGGTCTAATCCTTAAGCCTGGATGCCCAGGTCTCATTTGTTTCCAGGAGTTCATTTGCGTAGTTAAAGCTTCCTTTATTGAATCAATCCTTCTCAATATCAATCTTCTTTCTTTCCTGATGCAAAAAAACCTTTCCTAGCATTATTGTCTGCTCCAGTAATCTTTCCCATTTTATGATACTTCCAAAGCATAGTAGCCTTAGTTTAGGGTGTAGTCAGGCTGTGAGAAAGGATCGCCTCTGATTGTAATGGGAAAGGTTCTTTTGCTGGGATTGTTTTGCAATCTTTATTCAAGTAACCCTACTGTCTATGCACAGATCATTCTGGTGCACTTCCAAAAAAGGTAACTCTGCCACTGGAACAAAACAATCCAGCTTGGGCAGGAATCAGAGTTAGGCTGCTTCAAAATCTACTATACTTTATTTATGTGTTTGATGAGAAATAACTCATACCACCCACAAAACAGTCCAGAATGGAAGCTGTTTCCCTCCCTGGTGGCATCCATAGTTGTTTTTTCTTATAGCGAGGTTTAGATTTGATTTAATCTAGCATCTACCTGTTTGCCTTTCTAGCAATCCATGGTATTTATAAAGTCCATTGGAGCTGTAGGATTGTAGAATTTTCATGGACTGAACTTTTTTAACTTGGTTCTCTAGTTCATAGTAGATTTACATTCTCAATGTATTCAAGCACTATTCTATACCATGCTTTGAAAGTTGTTTTGTGACAATATATACAAGAATGCAGTTGTTGACTAACTGTTCCTGTTACTTACCTTGCAGTTTTATTAGTACTGTACTTAAGATGCCAGTTACAGTAATTGTAGAATGAACCAGAGAACCCCACGTAATCCAAACATTGTTATACTCACATTAGAAGGATCTCTGTATCTGAGAACTCAGGAGGCATCAAACTGTTTTGTTCTTACACTGCAGATTTCTTTTAGAGGCTGGATGTTACTGTTTTGAAGTAAAAGATAAACAGGAAAGTGACTGGTTCTGCCCATACTTAAGGTTCTGTATTTTTAATGGCCTCAGAGGACAGTATTGTAGTAGGTAGGTAGGATCACTGGTTCATTGGTGGGTAGGTGGTAAGCTGGTGGGATGACCCTCAGGTTGGCAGTTTGCTCATGCTTTTGACTTCTTGTGGACCACTGTTCCTTATTCTTTCTTTATTCCTTAATAATGAGTAAGTTGATTATTTCCATACAATACCGTATCTTTCACATCCAGTGATTTCACATCTCTGTCTTTTCTTTCTTCAGAGCAATGATGCCTCAGGGAGTGCTTGGAACTGGCTGTATTTCATCCCTCTCATCATAATTGGATCCTTTTTTATGCTCAACCTTGTACTGGGAGTACTTTCTGGGTAAGTATGTAGCATTCTTGCCCTAGGGTTAATGTACTAAGTTTGTAGTTGTTACTTTCACCCCTACAAAGAAAGTTCCACTTTATAGGAACCACAGGCATAATTTCTGGGTTCATTACTGCTTCTTTCTTTTGCACTCACTTATGGATCATGATTGTGCACAACAATCTCCGCTTTGCGTCCTTTTATGGAGAAAGGTAGGATAATTTTTTAAAAAAATAAAATAAACAGCAAACCACTAGTCTATAGTCTTGTGGCATGTCATGACAAGGGAACCAGCTGATAATGCACACTGACCAACAGCACCTGCTACTGCACTATTCTCTAGAACCTTTAGCACACAAATTCTGCTTTATCTACAGAGAGTTTGCCAAAGAAAGAGAGCGGGTGGAGAACCGGAGAGCATTTCTGAAGTTGAGAAGACAGCAGCAGATTGAACGTGAACTCAATGGCTACATGGAGTGGATCTCCAAAGCAGGCAAGTAGTTGTTAGTGCTGTTTGGCTCTATGTGTTGCCTTTTCTTTCCTTCTGCATTTCTCCATTTTTAGTCCTCAAATCATTGTTAAAGATTTTACCTTCTGTCTGTCTGTCTGTCTGTCTGTCTGTCTGTCTATCTGTCTATCTATCTACCTACCTACCTACCTACCTACCTACCTACCTACCTACCTACCAATATGTGAATACAGTACTCTGCGCATCTTACAACAGGATTAAAATCTAAGTAAAACAAATACAATAAAAATCAAATGCACTTAAAAGAAAACAAATAACAACACATAAACAGTAAAATAAGAGGATAACCTACAGGTGCCCATTCAATAATCTAGACAGCTGCTTTGCCCTAAGAAAGCTTGTTGGAATAAAAATGTTTTCAGGAATTTATGGAAAGCCAACAAAGCCACCCCCAGCTTGGAAGAAGAAGCCATCGAGAGCTCCCTGGTGGCGCAGGGTCACGCCCAGTGGAGGAGGCCCCAAATAGGATGCTGCCTATCTGCAAGCCTCCCCCCCCCCCGACTCAGAGGAAGAAGCCACCAAGGGCTCCCTGGTGGCACTGGGTTGAGTTCAGGGGAGTAGGCCCCAAACAGGACATCTCCCATCCCCAAGGGGCCCCCCACAGGAAGATGCTGTTAAGGGCCCCCACACAGGAAGATGCTGTTAAGGGTTCCCTGGTGGTGCTGAGTAGACCCCAGTGGAGGAGGCCCCAAACAGGACGCAACCCATCTACAAGACCTCTACCCCAAGATGCAATTGAGAGCTCCCTAGCAGTGCTGGGTTGAGCCCAGGGGAGGAGTCCCTGGATGGGACGCCTGCTTGCCCACCCGTCCACGATGCCTCTTCAATATTTTGTCACCCCTCAATATTTTGTCACACATAAATGTGACACAATTTTGTGATATTTCAAACACTGCAAGCACTGGTGAAGGAAATGGTAAACCACACCAGTAATTTTGCCATGAAAACCCAATGGACAATATCAAAAGGCTAAATGATATGACAATGGAAGATGAGCCCTTCAGGTATCAAACATACTAGTACAAGTAGCCACAGAAAGAGTGAAGCGGCAGGGCAAAAGCAGAAAGGATGCCCAGTTGTGGATGGATCTGATGGTAAAAGGAAAGTCCATTGCTGCAAGGAACAATATTGCATAGGAAACTGGAATGTAAGATCTATGAATCAAGGCAAGCTAGATGTGGTCAAAAATGAGATGGAAAGAAAGAGCATTGATATCTTGGGAAACAATGAACTAAAGTGGACAGAGATGGGCAAATTTAACTCAGGGGACCGTTATATGTACTACTGTGGGCAAGAATCCCTTAGAAGAAATGGAGTAGCCTTATAGTCAATATAAGAGTTAGGAAAGCAGTAATGAGATACAATCTCAAAAATGACAGAATGATCTCAGTCTGAATTCAAGGCAAACCATTCAACATTGCAGTAATCCAAGTCTATACCCTGACCGCTGATGCAGAAGAGGCCATAGTCAATCAGTTCTATGAAGACTAAAAAAAACTGTCACCAAAAATAATGTCCTTATCATCATAGGAAATTGGAATGCTAAAGTAGGAAGTCAAAAGGTAACTGGAATAACAGGCATGTTTGGCCTTAGAGTACAAAAGCAGGGCAAAGGCTAATAGAGTTTTGCAAGAGAATGCACTGGTCATAGCAAACAACCTCTTTCAACAACCTAAGAGGCAACTTTACACATGGACATCACCAGATGGCCAACATAAAAATCAGATTGATTACATACTATACAGTCAGCAAAGACGAGACCTGGAGCAGACTGTGGTTCAGATCATGAGCTAATGATTGCCAAATTCAGGCATAAAATGAAGAAGTTAGGGAAAACAATTAGGCAACACAGGTATGACCTAGATAACATCCCTCATGAATATATAGTAGAGGTGAAGAATAGACTTAAGGGATTAGACTTGACAGACAGAGGGCCTGAAGAATTATGGACTGAGTTTCATAACATCATACAGGAGGCAGCAATTAGAACCATCCCAAAGAAAAAGAAATGCAAGAAAGCAAAGTGGTTGTCTGATGAGGCTCTTCAAATAGCTGACAAAAGAAGGGAAGTGAAAAGCAAAGGGAGAAAAGAAAGATTCACTCAACTGAATACAGAATTCCAAAGAACAGCAAGGAGAGACAAGGAGGCCTTCTTAAATGAAGAGTGCAAAGTAATAGAGGAAAACAACAGAAGGGAATGGACTAGAAACCTCTTCAAGAAAATTGGGGAAATTAAGGGAACACATCAAGCAAAAATGGCCATGATTAAGGACAAAAATGGTAGGGACCTAACAGATACAGAAGAGATTAGGAAAAGATGGCAAGAGTACATAGAAGAACTCTTTTAAAAGGACCTTAATGTACCTGACAACCACAATGGTGTGATCATTGACCTCGAACCAGACATCCCAGAGTGTGAAGTCAAGTGAGCCCTAGAAAGTATTGCTAACAACAAAACTAGTGGAGATGATGGTATTCCAGTTGCGCTATTTAAAGCCCTAAAAAAAGATTCATTCATTCATGCAATTAAAGTGTTGCATTCAATATGTCAGCAGATTTGGAAAATGCAGCAGTGGCCACAGGATTGGAAAAGGTCAGTATACATTCCAATTCCAAAGGTCAATGCCAAAGAATGCTCAAATTATCGCCCAATTGCACTCATCTCACGTGCTAGCAAAGTCATGCTTCAGCACTATGTCAACCAAGAACTTCCAGAAGTACAGGGTTAGTTCCAAATAGGCAGGGGAACTAGAGAGCAAATTTCCCACATTCACTGGATCTTGGAAAAAGCAAAGGAGTACCAGAAAAACGTCGACTTCTGTTTCATTGACTTTACTAAGGCCCTTGATTGTGTTGAACACAATAAACTGTGGCAAGTACTTAAAGAGATGGGATTACCAGATCACCTCATCTGTCTTCTGAGAAACCTATATGTGAGTCAAGAAGCAACAGTTAGGACAGGATATGGAACTACTGATTGGTTTAGAATAGGAAAAGGAGTATGACAAGGTTGCATATTGTCACCCTGCTTTTTTAACTTGTATGCAGACTACATCATGCGTAATGCAGGGCTGGATGAAGCACAAGCGAGAATTAAGATTGCTGAGAGAAACATCAACAACTTGAGATATGCAGATGATACTACCCTAATGGCAGAAAGTGGAGAAGACCTAAAAAGCCTCTTAGTGAGGGTGAATGAGGAGATTGCAAAAGCTGGCCTGAAACGCAACATCAAAAAAAAACCCAAGATCATGGCATCTGGCCCCATCACTCCCTGGCAAATAGAAGAGGAGGAAATGGAAGCAGTGACAGAATTTACCTTCTTGGGATCTAAGATCACTGCAGATGGTGACTGCAGCCATGAAATAAAAAGATGCTTACTTCTTGGGTGGCAAGCTATGAGAAACCTAGGTAGCATAACAAAAAGTAGAGCCATCACCCTGCCAACAAAAGTCTGCATAGTCAAAGCAATGGTATTCGCAGTAGTAATGTATGGCTGTGGGAGCTGGACCCAAAGGAAGACAGAGCACAGAATAATAGACACCTTTGAACTGTGGTGCTGGAGGAGATTCTTGAGAGTCATCTGGACTGCAAGGAGATCAGATCAGTCAATCCTGAAGGAAATCAACCCTGGCTGCTCCTTGGAAAGAGAAATAGTGAAGCTGAAGCTCAAGTACTTTGGCCACCAAATGAGAAGAGATAACTCACTGGAGAAGGCCTTAATGCTGGGAAAGATCAAAGGCAAAAGGAGAAGGAGGATGAGGTGGATGGATGGAATTGTTGAAGCGATGGGTGTATATCTGGCTGGGCTGCAGAGAATGGCAGGAGACAGAGGAGCCTGGCTTGCATTGGTGCATGGGGTTGTAAAGGATCAGACTCTGTGACTGAACAACAACAAAGCAGGGGTGGCTCTGATTTCAGTTAGTAACTCATTCCAGAACCTGGGGGCCACAGCCGAAAACACATGATTTCTGGTGAAACCTTTCTTTATCTCTTTTGGCGTGGCCACCCTCTGTTTTATTATTTTGATATCCAGGTATTATTTCATAAGATGAAGCACTCCTGCAGGTATATTGGTCTTCATTGTGATCAATATAACACTGTAACTGATGCAAGGTTCTGACCTAGGCCCAGGACTGTTCAGCAATTTTATAACTGATGGATAAAGATGTAAAGAGGGTAGATGGCACTAGATTTAGAAACTAATATTTTAAAATGTAAAAGTAGGATTCAATTTGATTTTTAACAGAACATGAGTCTAAGCCAGGGGTGTGCTGACCAGGGCTTCTGGGAATTGAAGTCCAAGAATAACAGGAATACCAAGGTTGGCCACCCATGGTCTATGCTAACAAAAGTAATTTCAACATATATTTTATTTATTTATTTATTTATTTTATATACTTAGATTTATATCCCGCTCTCCTCGGTAACAACCGACTCAGAGCGGCTCACAAAGTCCCCTAATATCACTATTAAAGTGCAGACAAAAATACAATAGCATACAACATAACAAAACAGTATAGTACAGTAAATATCATATACAGTAATACCTCATATAACATTAGTATCGAATAACACTAAAATCGCATAACATTAAGGAATCTGGGGGGAAGAATTGCATCAGATAACATTAAGATCCTATGGGATGCTTCAGATAACAACCCCTAAAGCCTGTGTGGTTACAATGTATCTCTATGGATCCCATAGGATTTTAACATGCATCGGATAACACTAAAAATCGTATAACATCAAGACTTGTGGAACCAGGTTTTAGTGTTATATGAGGTTTTACTGTAGTAGGTAAGTACACATTACACATCAATACACATTATAGTACAATCAAAATACCATGGCATGTAGTGCAACAGAGCAATAAGGTTCAATAAATATCATACAATAGAGCAACCACATCATAGTAGAAAACATTATAATGCAAAAATGTCCATGTACTGTAAGTGTAAAATTCTGCATTTGGGGAGTGGAAAGTATCAGAGTGTAGGCTGAGTTAGCAGTATAATATGGAAAAGAAGGTACAGTATCAGTGAACAAGTGAACATTTCAGAAGTGAAAAGTGTATAAAAAGGCAAATGTGTAACAAAAATGTAATGTCCACATCATGAGAAGTAGTGGCACCACACTAGTCTACTCTGTTCATGCTAAATATTTGCTGTGACAAATTCTTTGAGAAAAGTATTATCATACTGGTATAGTTTGTGAGATTCTGGAGGCCATTTTTCTTGGAAAATGTTTGTTAGGAGCTTTAATAGCCATTTTCAAATATTTGAACAATTTGACATGTAGATGATGGGTTGGTATTGTTTTCTATTGCCTCAAAGGGTACAAACCAAAATAGCAGGTTCAAATTGCAAGGAAGTAGATTTCAACTACAATATATACTCGAATATAAGCTGAATTTTTTTACACACAAAATTAGGTTTAAAAGGGAGACTCAAATTATACTCGGGGCACCCACTGCGGGGGTCCCAAGACACCCCCAGATTGAGCTGTGTTGATGAATAAGAAGATCGGGGAAGCAGGCGCGCCTCAAACCGGCACGGAGAACTTTCTTGCTGCTTCCAGATTGAGACACGCGTGCCTGGCTCCCCCCTCTTTTTGTGGGTGTATCTCTGTAGCAGCGGGATTTGCAACAACAATAGAGGCAGACACATTCAAATTGCCATGGAGAAAAAAATACCGTACCCTTGCTGCTCTTGTTTTTCCATTCTGTTGTTGGAGCATCTCTCTGTTTGGGATAGTTTGCTGGAAGCATTGAAGAGTCTCTCAAAACAAAAGCAGCAAGGGTCCCCCTGCCCACACACACAACAATTTGAATATGCCTGCCTCTTCTGTGCTTGTCAGTCAGGGCTTCTCTCTGGGAAAGTTTGCTGACTGACAAGCACAGAAGAGACAGGCATATTCAGATTGCAGTGGAGGGAGAAAAAACCTTGCTGCTCTTGTCATGCCTTTTGAGAGATGCCCCTCTCTCCCTTATGTTACCTCTGTTCAGAGCCCCTCTAGCTGGGAGAGTTTGCTGACCGACAAAAACCATGGAGGAGATGCTTTCAGGGGGTGGAGGAATTGGCATCAGGGACCGGATCTAACCCCTGAGTCATAGTGACTGGCCCCCTAAAGCATGTGACCGGCCCACGGCCCGAAAAGTTTGGGCACCCCAGGCTAGAGTGACGTTTTCAGCCTCAGCTCTATTGGCCCACGTACCTTTTTACCCTGCAGTGCCCCACCAGTTGGGTGGTACTAATTCAAATACAATAAAAAAAATATACCGTACCTGCACATTGCCGTAAACATTCTAAAAGCTGATGTCTCAATTAACTTAATTTTATTTTCATGTAGAAGTGATTATGGAAACTCACTAGCAGCTCCTGCATTTTCCACCCTCGGCTTATACTCGGGTCAATCTATTTTCCTAGTTTCTCGGGTAAAAATTAGCTAACTCGGCTTATACTCCAGTATATACGGTAAGTGAGGAGAAGAATTCCCAATCATATGATCAGTTTAAGAGTACCGGTAGAATGAATTGTCTTAGCTGGTGCCACAGTCCCTGTTATTAGAGGGGTTTTTTAATATTATTTCTTATAGTACCATAATATATTATACCAATAATAACAGAAAAACTTAAGTATACAAAAATGGTGGAATGGTGTAGATCAATTCCACATGCTTCACTAGTTTACTGACATCCAGTTGTCAGGGTTGTCACAAGCAAAATGCCTTTACTTTCACATAAACAAAGTTCAGTACAAGGCTGTTGTGTAATTTCTAGGCATTTAATTTTCTGTAATTAGTACTACATGTTATTAGGTCATGTACAGAGAGTAAGATAAATATTTGCCCTAATAGGTGCTAAATCAGTGGATTTATGATACCTATGGAGGTTGGGACAGGAGAAACATTAAGAATCCTTCTATTTCTGCAATTCTTTCTTTAACCCAAGTACTGGTTGTTTAGAATTGGTGATCTCACCAGAAATCCCCAGAATCTTACTTGAGTTGAGTAAGCAAAGTTCTGGAATGAACTAAACACAAATTTAACAAAATGTATTTCAGACCTCTCACCAACACGCAAAAAGGCAGAAGTTAAGGACAGGGTTATTTTTTTTATTTTTATTTTTTAAAAATAGGGAATTGAGTTTTTCTGTCCTAAGATTGTTGCTTTCATGTTAGGATCTCCTTTGGCTGACTCTGAAGAAATGTTTTGGGCTTTTAAAAGTCTTATTCTGAAAAACATTTTTATTTTGACTTTATATCAGCAATACATGTATTTGCAGAAAGTTTTTATGTTGTTTTTAGGATTTTCTTTATTACTACCACCTCCCCCAATCAAATTAAATGCCCCAGAGAGTTGTTTTGAAATCAAATCAGAAGGATAGATTCTGATCTTCTGCAACAATTGCATAAGTTGTCCACTTCCGGATAGCTAACTTTCTCTTGTCTGCTATACTGACATTTTCTTCCAGAAGAAGTGATCCTTGCAGAAGATGACATAGAAGGAGAGCCTCATCACCCTTTTGATGGTAAGCCATCAAATTCTGCACAGTATTCCATGTATAAGAATGAGTGAAGTAGTAAGTTTGCAGTTCTGTTGTCATTGGTTTGACCCATGTTTGTGAAAGCTTAAAGAGGAATTCATCTATGGGAATGTTAGCTCATCACTCATGGCAAAAATCCTGGCTCATTCTGAGAGGAGGTTAGTCTCATGGGATGTTGATGCGTATTCATGGTACTCTTGTGTGTACAAATAGTAGCTAGAATGTTTGACTTGAGGAACCCAGCTGACTCCAGGGGCTGGCAGAGCCAGGGTTCCTTGAAAGAAACTCCTTGGGCTCAAGGTCACTTTGCTGGGACACAAGTTTTATTAATAGTTCAACAGTTATTTCCACAATCCCTTTGTCTTCAGTTTCCAAGGAGTTAAATCCCTTAGCCCAGGGGTCCCAAACTTTTCTCACTGAGGGCTGGTCACGTGGGAGGCCATAAACACTGCCATGAAACACATCCATGTTTATGACAGCCATGGGTGCATTTACTACACCGTTTATGGCAGGTGTGGGCACATTTATGCATGTGCAGGCACGTTTTACAGCTGACATAAACGCTTCTCTTTCCGATAGCAGCGAGGACGATGGCAGGCCACATGAAATGGTGCCGTGAGCCGGGTCCATCCCACAGGCCGTAGTTTGTCCACCCTAGCATTAGCCCTTTGAATGCCTTTTCCCCATATAGGGACCCAGTTACCAGCACTGGGTTTTCACCCAAGTCCATATCCTGGGAGACAGGGGTGAAAAGCAAGCCTCCAGCTGGGACATTCAATTTGCATCGACGGTTTGTATAAACCAGAGGAAGAAGACAAACTCTGCACCTTCGTCCAGCCCTTCCTCTGATAAACCTCTTCCTACTTGCCTTTTATCTCCTGTACCTGGAGTGGAGCAGGAGTTTTTCCAGGGGAAAGAAGATATTAACATTCTCAGCTGTGTGCCATCTAGTTGCACTTTCTAGCAGTTCCTTTTCCTTCTGGACAGAACATTTCCCCATTGCAACCATCTCTTTCCACAGCTTTGCTTCTTCTTCAGTGCAAGCAACCCTCCACCTTTCTCCCATCTACCTTTACCTGTTCTTTTGTACCCATTTCCCTGACCTTGCTCAGATGCCTTTGATTAAGTGGCTCCAGCTGGGCCAGTCCATTCTGGAAGGTTTTGTTCCTTGGAGGCCTTATATGCCTCAAGATTTCCACCCACCCACCCCCATGAATAGGGCTCACCCTTCTCACTCTTCTCACACATTCCAATTTTGGCTCAGATATATGTAAGTTGATTTGAAGTGGGGGAAATGTCAGATGAAACCATTATATTTCTTTCCCCTTTTCCTAGAATCATAGAATTGTAGAACTGGGACTCCGAGGATCCTTCACCCCCCGACCAGTGCCAGTGTAGGAAATCTGCAGCTAAAGCATCTTCTGTAGCTGTCTATGCAACTCCTTGTTCAAAATCTCTAGTGAAGGAGATGCTTGTCATCTTTTTAACACTGCTGCAAAACACTTTGTTCTGCTATGAACAAAGATCTTGTCAGCATTTGACAAAATAAGCTAGAGTTTATAAAAGCTTATACCAAATAAAACCTTGTTAATATTTTGGGCACTTTCTTATGTTTAGTGCAGCAGACTAACATGGTTACTTTCTGGAAATTCAAAAACTAACCAACGCTAATACAGTACATACCTTTATGGTTAGCCTTCAATACATAATCATGGGTTAATCTCTGATGCAGTATGCTGGGTACATAAAGCCCATCAACTTTCTCCAAACTAAGGCTGTGATCCTCAAAATTCAGTTGGAGTTTGGAAAAATTACTTTTTGGGTTACAGCTCCCAGAATGCTGCCCAGGAGAATCTAGGAGTACGTTCAAAAAATGAACTTTTCCACACTCTGAATATGCTAGGCAAATGCTTTTGGGTCAGATGATTCTAATAAAAGGGCCTGAAGGATAATGTCTACTTTTCTTCTTATGTTCCTCTTGTTGGAGCTCTTCGGAGAGCCACGATCAAGAAGAGCAAGACAGACCTGCTGAACCCAGATGAAGTAGATGACCCACTGGCTGACATCGCCTCAGTGGGTAAGTAAAGTAAGCATTACAAGAGTGCCTCTGGCTTTAAAAGGTTGAGAACTCCTGGAGTAGACCATATAGCCAGTGAATCAATGCCAAGTGTAAGGTGGCAATTAACTAATCTGACAACCCTGAGAACTAACGCCCTTGGATGCCAAAGTCCACAGGGAAAGGTGATGATCCTCAAGTGGATTAAATCTCACTCGAATCCATCTTGATGGAGGGCAGCAGCTTCATCAGTATTGGTTTGGGGCTGATGAGGACTTTGCATGGCAAAAGGGCTCAGGACCAGAAAGTGACTCACGGAACTGGATCAGTGGTACAGGGGTCATGTGGTAATGTGGAAGGCAGATGAAAAGCCACTGCATTATATTCTCAGGACAGTCTTCATGGCTGATCGGATTCAGATATGGCAGAAGAAGAAGTTCAAACTAAAGAAAGGCAAATATATGTTGAATATCACCAAAAACTTCTTAATGGCTAGAGCAGTACAACAGTGGAACCAACTCCCTTGAGAGGTGGTGAGCGTTCCAGCACTGGAGGCATTCAGGAGAGAATTGGACAACCACCTGTCAGCTATGCTTTGATTTGGATTCCTGCATTGAGCAGGGGGTTGGAATCAATGGCTTAAAAGGTCCCTTCCAACCCAGTTATTCTACCATTCTATGAATGATGTTCATATCAGGAAGCATTTACTGGGATCACTGACATTCTATCTTGCGGGGGGGGGGGGGCAGAATGTCAAATATTAGGGTAGCAGGGAGTAAACAGTAGGCCACAATAATATTGCGTTTTGTACACAATTGAGTGCAGTGTTGCTAATGCTGAGGAGAGTGTGTTATATAAGGGAGGTCTCTGTTTTCATATTTAACAAGAATTATTTGGATTTGTCTCATGCTGAATACTTAATAAGCTGCAAAGAAGGGGCTTCTGCCTATTTTCTTTAATATTACAGCAGCTGATAATGCCACACCATTTGACTCATGATAAACCTTCATTCTCAAGACTCTCTCTGTCTCTTGAAGGTCAAGATGAGTCCTTATTGGACATGAAATATATTTCACAGCTTCCAAGTAGACGAGTGGGGACTTTTCTAGTATACTTCACCTGTTGCGACTGTCAGAGATCATGGGTTGGATAGACTATTTGGTATGATTTGTAGCTTTAAAGACTTATCTATTCCTAATGTATTTTTCTCTTTGGCAGGTTCACCCTTTGCTCGAGCCAGCATCAAAAGTGCCAAGCTGGAAAATGCCACTTTCTTTCACAAAAAGGAGCGGAGGTTGCGTTTCTATATACGTCGAATTGTCAAAACTCAGGCCTTTTACTGGACAGTTCTCAGTCTGGTAGCTCTCAACACTCTGTGTGTTGCTATAGTACACTACAACCAGCCAGATTGGCTATCTAACTTCCTCTGTGAGTACTAGAATGCCTGTGCTGTTGTTGAATAGAGTCATCTGGGGTGGGGAGGAGGCAACAATGCAATCTTATGGTCAATGACTGCCATCACCCACATCTAATGGGAGAGCCACCTCACCCATAGGCTCCATGAGGTCAATACACTTGCTACTATTGGCACTTTACTTTATTAAAGTGAAGGATACAAGGATTTGGTTGTATGCTTGGTGCATCCATACTGAAAGTCCACAGACAGAGTTAGCTTCATAAGACCCACAGTATATCCAGTCCTTGCCCTAGCCCATGAGTTCTCAGCCTTTTAAAGCCGGGGACCGGGTCATGTTCCCTCAGAAGGCCATTTTGCCCTTCCTCTACCTGCTGTGTTGGTGGTAGGGGGCCATATGAAATGGTGCGGTGGGCCACATCTGGCCCATGGGCAGCAGATTGGACATCCATGCCCTAGCCAATGCAATTCCTAGTCCATGACTGGGATCTAATTTTCCACACTGAATCCAGGCAACTGATACCCTTTAAAGAGGACCAGTAGAGTCAGGCACTTACAGGCTCCCACATTCCCCAAGTCTACAAAAGGCACTCCTTTTGAGCCTTCCCCCTCCAATGCATCCTCTGGATTGGAAAGAGACCGAGATGCCCAGTGAGTCTCCTTGGCTGCCAGGGGGTTGGTGTCAGTGGCGGACTGAAGAGTGGCATGTTTCTTTTGTGCTCTGGTCTATTAGCAGACTAAACTTCTAGCCATTCATCAATAAATTAAGGAGTTTACAACCATCAAAGGGCAGCCCTGCCCAGGTATGCAGAATATGTTGCCTCTGCTCATTCCTCTCTGTCTGTCTCTATTAAGGGCAATGAGTCTTCTCCTCCTCCTCCTTTAAGCTGATGTCCTGTCAACTCCACCCAGTCTCTGCCTTCTCACCTAGATGTGGCTCATCCATCTCCTTCCTCCCACCTGGAACCTTGTTGTCCCTTTCGGTCCTCTTGCCCTACCACTGTTATCTTGTTCAGAGCCACCATAATGTGTGGGATGAGAACAGTTGAGGCCACTTCACTTGTAACAAGCCCCTTCAGCATATCAGAAAGTGAAAAGTTCTCCAGATTGTCTGTGAAGTGAATTTTTGTGTGTGATTTGTGTCTGTGTGTCTGTGTGTGCCTGTAGGTCATCACTGATGTGGTACATCACTTTATTTATTTATTTTTTAAATTATTTCCATATCTATGTATTGCTAATCAAAACCACAGCTGCAGCACAGTCAGGAAAGTGGGCAAAGTGTTGCCTCCTGTACGGACAGAAGGAGCATGCCAAATGGCATGTTACTCCTCCCTCCAACTGTAAATGACATTTCTGCAGTCAGTCCAGCCTGCACAAAAGCAGGCAATATGGTCAAGGTCTTACTTACATTTTTTTCACTAGCAATAGATGTAAATTTCAGGGTAGATAAAATGTGGGTCTCTGGCTGCATGAGCCTCCAAGATTCTCAGTGTGATCCCTGGTCATGCCTAGAGACCCATAGTTCTTCTACACACATACATCCTAATTCTTTTAAAGTGTCACTCTGAAGTTGCAATTTATGGTGGAGATGTTGAAAACCCCCCCTTTGCAGGGACCTTTGGCCAATTAGGATGTTCTCCCCCTGAAGGCTTATAGAACCTGATGATTTCCAAAATGCCTTGCCAGTATCCTTGATCAAATAGGAGGGTGATACTGTCATCTCCCTAATGGAAAAATAGTACATGGAGATCACTAGAGCCATTGATGTTAACTCTCCTAAACACCAAATCTGGCTCAGAGTTCATCCAGGTCCATGATTTGATGCAGAACCTCAAACTCTGAAGCACAGAAGGAGGAAGCTAGAGGGCATATGGAGAAGAGCTCCCACAGATGACAACCTCACGGCTGTTAAAGAATGTTCCAGGAGCTACGCCAATGCTTTAAAATTGGTGAGGGAATGCCACAATACCCAACATATTCAGAGTGCTGGTAACCAACTATGAGAATTATTTCAGAGCTCCTTGGTGGGAAGCAAATGGAGAACTTACAGCCAACAGCTGCCAATTGTAATAGGCTGGCAACATATTTTAAAACCAAAGTGGATGTCATCCATAGTGAACTCGATTCCAAATTTCATACAATAGATCAGAAGGAGATGCCTAATGCACCATCTAAACCATGTTTATTTGACCAGTTTTGACCTTTAACAGCTCACTTCCAGGGTACTAGCTGGTTGTAGAGCCGCCACTACTTATCTGGATCTTTGTCCTTCATAGATTGTAAAGGCGGCCAGTGATAGATTATCAAGATGGATTGGAGAGATCATTAATTTCTCTCTCTGTTTGGGCATTGTGCCTGCATGACTGAAGAAGACAATCATCTGACATGTCTTAAAAAACACAGGTTCAAGTTGTTGTCGGTGACCTATAAAGCCTTGAATGGTTTGGGATCATGCTATCTTAGGGAGCACCTCTACCTCAGAAATTATACCTGGATCACTCAGCTGCTTAAACACTGAATGGTCATGCCTAAAGTTGTGAGGAAAGCAGGGACCAGATGGAGAGCTTTCTCCATCCTCTGGAATGATTTGCCAGTGGAGATAAGATCGGCTTCTTCATTGCTAAAATTTTATAAGTCTCTAAAGACTTATTTATTTCAACATGCTTTCTCCAGCTATTAATCTCTCTTGGGCTGCAATATGATATACCCTGAAGTAGGGCAATCTGCTGCTTTAGCTTCCCAATTGTGTTTTTTAATGGTTAGATTGAGATTGTGTTTAATGTACAGTATTTGATTGGGTTTTTAAAAAAATATCTGACTCCATGGATGTATGCTTTGTTACATAGATCAATAGGATTTTCTTTAATGTGTTTAGCTTTTGGATAATTTACTTCCATGTTACTGGTTATGCTTTATTTCCTGTTTTTTGTTTGTTTGTTATTGTGAAGTTTTATATCCGTGAATTTTTTTGGAATAGTAGCCCTGTTAGTCTGTGGTTCAGCCATATCAGAAAACAAAATAATATCCATGGTTCCCAATGTGCGGCAATTTGATTTTTTTTTTTGGGGGGGGGGGGATTTGAGAATAAGTGATTAACAGTGCATTTTTTGCATTTCTTATGGTTCTAGCAGCCTCATATATAGTATATAAATATGTTCTTTGGGAGCTTGTTTAGACCAAGTTAATGGCCTTTTAGGCTTCCTCCACATGAATAGGAGTTCACTTTTTGAAGAATTAGAATTATATGTCATGGCTGGGGGAGCAATCAAAATTTTAGAGATGCTTAGGTGAGGCATGGCCAAAACAAAGTTGGGACCCTTTGTTTTATATGTTTGTAAGCCACCCTGAGGGGTAGCTATGTCAAAAGGAAGGGGGGTGAAAATGAAAATAAATAAATAAAATAAATAAAATTGCCATGTTCACCACATACACTTTTGGACTCCCACAAGTTTTGTTTTTTCCTCTTTTTTTGCCACTGTATTTTTTTTAGTACAGCCTTTTTTCAAGAGAAATATTTTGGCGGCAGTCAGGAGTAGGTGTAGCTGTCTTGGCTCTCTGGAGGATGCTCACCCTGCTGTTAAGGGAAGATATGTTTAACAAATACAAACTAGTATTTAAATAATATTAAAGGCTGACTAATTAAGGGACTGTTCATTGCTAATTGTCTAATTATATGAAACAGGAATAAATAAAGTGAACAGAAACTGCAGACTTTGAATTAAATTTGCAAGATAGCTTATTTGCAAACAAGTTTTTTTAAGTGTTGTGTAGAGGCTCTGTTTTAACTCTGCATCCAACTCAAAGAGCTAAAGAGGAGGCCTTTGGTGATGTGTCTTATTACCAATTCTGTTTAATATTCAGATGGCCTTCAATACTGTTAGATTAGGTCAGAAAAGGAAATCAGAACATGGAGCTGGCAATCAATGTCCAAAAAAAAGAAAAACAATGGTGAAAATTAGAATAACATCATGTTTAACAACTCATGTATAGACCCAAATGGACAAGCATGTGGGACATTTGATTAGCAACCACGTAGTTGCTAATCAAATGTCCCACATGCTTGTATAGGGCCATGGTGGCTTAGAGGTTAAAATGCTGAGGTTGACAACCAGAAGGTTGGTGGGTCAACATATAATATGGAGGAGGTGGGAGTCTGATTTCTTGGATGAGTAACATCAGAGATACATGACTCCTAGGTGATGTTTTCAGTTCTGACAGAAAAGTTGCTGGCCTTTTCAGCCTTCAACGCTGTTGCAGGTTTTTGTTTTGTTTTTGTTTTTCAGCGGTTACCTTTCCTGTGCTAGGCTGGGATAGCACTGTCATTCTATTGGAAAACGATTTCTGTACCTCAGACACAACTTTAAAAAATTACATCTTTTGGATTATTGTTTGTGCAAAGATGCAGCCAGCGTGGCTGCTAGCTACGATGACTGGAAAGTTCTGGATGTTCTGTTCAAAAAATGTAATTTTTCTAAGTTCTGATCTTAATGCTTATTGCTGCATTTGATTATCATTGTTAATGTCACCCACAAAGCTCATGGCGAGAGGGGGTGGGAATCAATGAACGCTATGATGTAGAGATTAAGGATAGTTGATTAAAGGACCATTTGTAGCCTTAAAAGTACTGTACATAATATCCTGTTTGCCAATAGATTCTCCTTGTTTCTAGTAGGAGTTAACATTTTTTCAGGACTGCAAAGATTGTATGTTGAAATGGCCATGAGAACTACTGTCTTCTCATTTATTCAGTCTGGAATTCCTGAAAAATCAAAAAAGTGATGGTTCTTCTTTGTGTTATCTGTGAATCACACGTAGATGTTCCTTTCACAGCTGCATGGACCTCTTCAGAACATTATAAAATCTAATGAGAATGTTGGTACACACTCCACTGTGTATACTCCCCACTGTGTAGCTAATCCTCAGTTTCCTTTGCCACTCCTCATGTAACAGCTTGGGAACTTCTCTACAGCCTATTTTTTTCCCCAACATATCTAGTCATTGGTTCCTTTGTTGTCATCCCTCTTTTTTTATCTCGGCCTAAAAAAAATATTCATTTAATCAATTGTGGCCTTTTCACTGTTTATGGTTCTGATGGACCCATTTAAGAAGCGTGTTGCTTGCACAATCAAAATACCATTCATTGACAAACACTCCCAAGTGCCTTTACTCACTAGGTGAGAGGCATCAAACACAGAATTGCCAGATCTTTTGAAAGTTCACCAAAATTGCTACTAAGAACAGGCAGTCTCACTTCAACATTTGAGGATCCACAAAATCAGTCTTTA